>CM076578.1:714433480-714604803 GCA_034641835.2 Pinus albicaulis | reverse complement strand
TGATCCAGAAACAAGATAATGTAGTTTAACTAGGGGTTTTTTGTAAAGGATCACAGATATCCAAATGTTTAAAATATGAGCTTTTTTACCTTATGTTCACACACACTCACCCACTAAGAAAAGAAAGCCACCTAAAACTAACTTAAACCAACTGACTAAATTTTCTGCATAGGGGCCACAAAAGAATTTATATATTAAGTTAGGATCAAGGGCATAGGCATCCAATAAGACGCCTTGATCACACTTCATACTAAAACATAGAAGTTTTTCATTTATGGAGCTTCAAAATCCACCTATCAACCCACGGAAAAGAAAACCTGAGCACGGCAGAGACCCGATTTAGAGGGGGTTAGGCTTAGGCACAATGTGTGCGGTATCAGTTGGGGCTACCTGACTAGGCTGATACTCGGTACTGTTAACTCACTGCAAAGAAGCCCAAGACTTAAATGCTAATGTGGGATGGTGGTTCTTAGTGGCCAAAACTAGGGCATTCTTTACCCTATAGGTGATGGTGCAGGAAAGCGCCAGACCCTCTACCCTTACCTTGGTGGATTCTCTTCGGCTGACTAGGGGCATCGCTAGATCTTATAGGATGTTATGCCAACACTCGAAAGAAATATTTTCAAGGCCCAGTTACTTTTGAGTGTGTGAGGATGCATAGGTCTTCAAGGATTTTGAGTCTCATACGCAAAATAAACAAAAACCATATTTTTTCTTGATTGATCACATAGATTAAAGTTAAAGGGAAAATCATTTTATTTTAGCTTTGTTTTATGTATGTGGCCATAATTTTACTTTGACCTAGACTCTTTCCACTTAAATTTTTCCAAAACCTAACCTGTTAGACACCCAAATGGTCCCAACGGAACCTCATAGGTCCAAGCGTCTTTTGGACCTCCCCCCATTATAGGAAGTGGTTCCAGGTCTTTCACCATTTAGGCATCAAAGGTGGAAGGCTGCCACTATCATTAGCTCATACTTCATTGTAGCAACCATAGTTGGAAACCCTAGTTGGTCTCCCAATATCACACTGTAGACCACTCCCACCTCGACCCCTAGGGGGCAGAGGAGTGTGTCCCATTCAGGAAGCCAACTGAGCACACATCATGGTATGTCACAGAATTACCCTCATTATAACTAGAAATTCGTGCCTTCACACGTTGCGATGGTGTTAACCTCCCAGTCACCCTTCTTAGCTACATTGAATCTAACTAATTTAACCAAGCTCATAAATGACCCCATCGCACATGATCCTTCATGGCCTCCCATGCCCACGAAGCTCCCTTCGGATATACCAAATTTCGCAGGAAAGAAAGCAGAAGACCTAGGTAATCATATAATGACCTTTCACCTATGGTGCTCATCGAATAGTATCATCGACAACACTATTTGATTGAGGCTATTTCAACGCACTCTTATGGGAGTGGCTACAAAATGGTACGTGGAGCAACCTCCTGCTTCACATGGAACTTTAGTGCCCTCGCTATCGCATTCCTCACTTATTTTTAGAAACGCATTCACCATGATTTGGGAATGGATTTACTGACTCATTTTATACAAACCCCCACCATCCATATCTCTGAACATATTCATGACTGGAGGCGGCATCGCAGTTTATGAAAAGCTAAGCTAGACGATCGGGTCCTCTTAAATTTATTCTTGAAAACTATGACGACTGAGATTTCAAAGAATTTGGCGTAGCAATACCCCACATCCGAAGAGGACGCAATCAATAAAGCCCAGAAGCTTGAACTTATTTATACAATGTCAGGATACATTTACAATATCCTTCCTAACGCCACGCACCTGCAAACGTATTAAGTATTGCAAGTTGTGTCGAACTCTGTAGATGGACTAATTGGGTCAATGACACAAGGGTACCTAGGCAGCAGTAGTTCCAATCTCGGTTATGCCTAAAACATGTCTCAACCCAAATTTCAAAGTCATCACATGCCTCAAGAAGATTTTACTAATAGGTCACAAGCATATCACCGTGGAGGACCCTATCCTCTAACTGACGGGACCTAGTACACAGTAAGAAACACTAATGAAAGAGCCGCCCCCCCCCCCGCCCCCCCCAATGGCCAGGTGAAAATAAGGGATATCGTTATGCTTAGTCCTAAGCACGTGACACACCTATGCAAACCAATACATAGGTGAACTTTGTGCAGCTGTCCCAAAATCAACCACACCAATATAACGAAGAGAACTACCCTCCTAATGTGGTTAAGAAAAAATCAAAAAACAAGCCCAAAGGCCACCTTGGAAAGGGGCCAACAACCAACAGTGCCCACGGCGATCCCAGGCTAAAGGAAAATTTAGCATGAATCTAAACCAGTAGCCAAGCAATGCCCAATGGCAAGGAAAAAGGCCACCCCTGAAAACAAACCATTATTTTTCAATATGTGCTTAGTACGGGCACTATACTCACCATTGTCCTGATCTCCCTGAGCTATAAAAGATTCAGATTAATTGAGGACAAGGAGGATCTTCCTCGCAACCCACTGTTATGAAAGAACCTTCCCCCCACCAAGAAACAGTCTGCACTAAACAGCAAAAAATAGAATATTTTTTTAAATATAAACATTAAATTTACATGACTGGGGAAGAAATTTTTTTCCAAACATGAAATCGCAATTACGACACCCCACCAAACTCCACTACGTCAGGGGCTAGTACTAGTGTGTTGAGTGCACCTTTGACCATTTCAAAGATGCCTATAGATCCATTGCCAAAGATGAAAAAGGGACCTAATAGGCAAGCATGTGACTACTCAAAGTGTCCCATAATTATAGCATCATGGACAATTTAGCTCAATCACCCGTTGCTACGTCAGTGTTGGAAGTACTGCAGTCATGCCCAAAGAAATGAAAAGCCCTACTTTTTGCATTAGGTGCTATCGACCCTGTCGATACGTGCATGATGGCTTTCGATTTAGACAAAACCACCCTTAGGCTTCCTTCTATGGTCACATTCTAGATACCAGTATCGGTTTAGAATATCACTATTCATCGATGTGTCATTAACGAGGGTGCATCGACATGCATCGTGTTGGAAAATTTTTGGCAGAAGTTGGGTTCTCTTGAACTAAAACTCTCTGTCATAATGCTTCGAGCCTACGACGGTCGTCCCTCGACACCCGTCAACCTCTACCAAAATGTTTCGGTCTGTCTATCCAGTGAGACGTTCCCCTTAGACATTGAAGTCTCAGACACTCACTTGGATTACAAGATACTCCTTGGGCAGAGTTATATGTATTCCATGTCCACCATAGCCTCCTTCGTCTTTTGCATTATTATTTTCCCCCACGAGGATCACATCATTACTATACACCAGCTGACACACAGAAAGAAGTGTCCCCTAACCAACGCAGATGTAATTCTACCCTACGTAGATACAACCACAGATGGTCTTTCACAGTACCAAGCATATGGCCCCAGCTAATTCAAACCATCATCCGTCTTAGGGTAATTCCTATGAGATCCTCCCATTATCCCTAAGGTGTCACGCGATGCCACAGGGGCCCTAGTGTGAATGATCTCCACATCAAGCACTGAGGTCAGTCAAGACAAGAACTCAAGCAGTAACAACACAGAGGCATTGGCCACGAAAGCCTCTCTAGCCTATGATTCCTCCCAAACACATTTTCTCTACCCTCCATCTAGCCTCATCTCCCAGCAGGTTTTGGAAACACTAGTATTACCCAACATATTGTTATTATTACTAGTTTGGTACCTGCTTCCCCCTTCCAGAACAAGAGCCACCAATGTTACTGCCGTAGGATTAAAGCCCCTCAACCCCAAGGAGCTCCAACCAACCCAAGAAACGGTCGAGACCGCTCCCGTAAACGAATTTCCCATTGCGAAACCAGTTATCACGGCCAAGAAAACCACAATTAGAGGGAAGACGATGGTGACCCCTGCAATTCAAATGGAATCACCAGTCTGCGCCATATGTGATTTCATAGGCCATCTGACCCACATATGTCCAAAGATGGATGAGTTAAAACCACGCATTGGCTCTGAAGCAGATGCCTTGATGCCACGTTCCCATAAAAAGGAACCTACCACCACAGGTAAAGGAAAACCATTCATGCATGCTTTCTCTGTGGCACCTATGGGCACTATACCCATCATTGTCCAAAGATACCACGGTATAGGAACACCTTACATGCGATTGATCAATCCTATCAAGAGGATCCCTCCATCTAGTCTGTTGGAAACGAACCTTGAACCATCCGATACCTACAGGAGGAGCGAAGATCGCCAAAAAGATGGTCATTTGTCCCTCCTCCACCCACGCCACCATACACCAACCAAGGAAAAGGGAACCTGGTTGGCTCATCCTCTTGAGTTATCAGGCACATCTATTAGTGCAAACGACTTGGTTGGGTCTTTGACCTAAGGTCACCTAGGAAACAGTAATCTGTATTCGTGAAGATCCTAGACGGGGGGCAGTAACCGACAATACCCCCCCCCCCCATGATGTAAGTCTGGGGGCAGCCACAACTGAAATCAAAACTAGGAGCCAAGTAATAGCTCCCAAGGGAACAGAGGTGATGCCACACATTCGCACTCCTCAAAAAATAAAATTTTCAGTGCCAGCTGGTATGCCCTCTCTCATAATATTTTTTAATGCTCATGCCTTTCAATGATATTTGATTAAAAGAATTTTCTTTCACTTGAGGTAGTTTTTTTTGCAAGAAGAACCCACAAGCCGCTTACAACACCATCCACTAAAAATCTCAGAGCAGGTATTATTCAACCCCCAGCATGATAGAGTTCCGGAAAACTCAGCATATCCTGACATCATTTATCCATCAGAAATAAACCATGGGGTCTTCATACCTGACCACGTTTATCATCACCTCACCCTCCTCATGATAAATTTTTGCGTTGGTCGGTAAAGCCTCCTCTCCATGGTGCTCGTCACCCAAATTAGACCATATATCACATCTCAAGTGACGTCATGGCCATACCATTTCATTCCAGGAAGCACCTCGTGCCCATCCATTCATCATGCATAAGGTCAAGTTCACCATTCAAACTAGAATCCCCTTCCTGAACGATCAGGTTGTACAAGTAGATTGAAACCGCACCTCCGCACATCGCATTTGGCCAACCATACCTCCATCAGCATAATCCCATCTGCGACACTTCTTCATCCGCTTCATCAACCCCACACATGAGACCAAGCAATGGGACCCTCACCCGTAGCAAAACACTATCCTCACACGTTTAGTGAGTGAACCCTTTCATGTTTTGGGGTACCCGTCTCTATGTTTTGTACAAACCAAACTTCATTATTTTATTCTTTTGGTAAGTGTACGATGACCGCCAATGATGCCCTTCGCCTATTCACCCTCATATGTCATTTTTTCCCCCATGGTAGCAGTCCCTCACTCCCCTTGGTCAGAGTATTTTACCTCCATGCACGCACCATCATGACATTCATAGCTAGTTCACACCCGCCCTAGAAGTCCTACCAACTCCAGGGATTTCCCCTTTAGAAATACCTATGACTACTACCAAGGTGCTAAAGTGTACTCCGACCTCAGTCCATTGAATCCCCATCATCCATTTTTAGTCACCTGTCACTAACATGCCTATGTTAAACCCATCACATCTAGGTCCCCTACCCCTCAGGTCGATGACCCATGGTTTGGTTAAGGCTTCCTTTTTGTCAATCTAGACACCTCTTTTCCAAAATGTAAGCACTACCTTGGATCACCCCTCCCCATGCAAAAGCGTATCCTTGGGTGGAATTGCGGGAGACATCATTGTCCACAAATGTCATTGATCCTCCTGACATTCGACTACAACAAAAGCTTTCATGTCACGATGGTATCATACCTTTCAACCATTTCACTTTGATCAGATCTGTTAAAGACCCGTGCCTCCATAAGCATCTCTCACAAAAGTTCTTACACGTGAAGGTCCCAACTAGTACATATGCAGTTTACTCATATGGGTACCACATTCCACATATATTCAAATAAAAAACACCCCTGAGGGCATCAGAAGTCGTTGTCAACAACCACCAACATCACTACCACAGTAGTGGCACCGACAACACATGTATCTATCAATTTTGTTTAACTAGCCATAACATCACGAGCATGGGACATGCCTGCCTCGTTTAAATGTTGTATATATATGTTGTATATTTTATTTTTATTTCAAGGGCCCCTTAGGCCATGGTCATCTAGGAAATGGTGCAAGGTGTTGACAATTCCAAGATTCACACAGGCATATTTCTCTCTCTGCGCATGATACAGAAAAGAAACTATAATGTATTTCGGCTATACAGTTGTTCCTAGACCTCACACATTAGGGGCAATTGTTAACACTAGAAAATATTATAGCAGAAGATGGCATTAATTAATGTCAAGCCTAAGGATTTACAAGGCAGGAACACATTATGGAATAAAGAAAGTATTTAAAATCTCTAAGTTTTTGAGAAAATCAAATTTGAACTAGTCATAAATGCTAGATTGCGTGCTTAATCCTTTGAGAAGAGCACCTTCTGTGCGCCTTTTTTCCCGATAAGCATGTATTCTCGGAAATGGAAAAATGTTTCTTTCTGGGACCACACCAAGCAAAGGACAATTACTCCTTATATGAAGCCACATAAGGGCAACCACCAGTGCCTCCGTAGACACTATGTGAGCACACAAATGAATATTTGAGAACACAATGGAATCATACCTCTCCCTTGGGTCACTATCCATCATGTACCAAGGGAGGGAAGGAGGATTTGAAAATCCCCTATATAAAGCGACCAAGAGATGAAGAAATAATGATCACATTGATATGCTCGCCAAATTTTCCCAAGAAATACTAGCAGTGTGTGACCCGAAGCTGAATTTGAAGAGGACTCGATCGTTGGCCACCCAACAATCCTAGTCCACCATGCCAGAGAGAGAGAGAGGGAGACTGCATTAGAGGCAGAGCTTGGAAGGCAACATCCTTACATCGGGGCCTAGAGCCATTTCCTAGGTGCCCTTTGGCAAGTGGGTAAAATTTCTTCTCCATTTCAAACGTTTAATAAGAAGAGGCCTCTGATCCATCGTTGGTATTTTATCATTTTGAATCTCTTTGATAGCTTTTGTATATTTGTGTTTTAGTTTTAGTTTAACCAGAGCATACTTTAGCATACTATTTCCACTAAATTTTATTCTTTTGAGCTCCACCACTTTATTCCTGTTACCAATAGTCAAAGAGTAGACCACACTCTTTAAAAAACTGCGATTTCGTACACCCATGTGACAAATCCACCATTAAAAATACCCTCTGCCAACCTCTGTAATTCATGTTGGAGGTCCTCCACCTACCTCTGCAAGTCATGTTGGAGATCCTCCACCAACCTCCACAAGTCATGTTAGCAATTCTACACCAACCCCTACTAGTCATGTTGGGGGCACTAATGTTGATCAGGAACCTAGGCCGAAAAGATTTAAACCAAAGTTCCCTTGTAATATTGGTAAGGGATATCATCTTACTCATATATGCCCTGATATTTCAGTGGTACAAAGGTTCTAGTACGAGTATATAGGTTCTTCTACTCCTGCACCTGTTATGGTTTCTCAATAGTCATATCAACCATTTGTTGATGAATTGGTTGATCCAGTGCAATCCTTGGATGATACCAATCCTTTTTTGTAGGGTGAAGTGTCTTACAATAGATTCTTCCTAATTTCTAGTTCATAGTCTTCCCATATAGGGGGCATGTCGGTCTCTTTAAGTGTACTCCCTCAAAGTTCTAGGAGTGTTTCCTTTAATTAGGATAATCTTATTGAGCCTCATATTCCTTCCACTACACCTTTCCAAATAAAGGTTAGAGTTAATTCCACAAATTTCTATCAATTTAAAGTGGATGAATGATCCTCTACAGGTATTATATCCTCCTCAACTTGGAAATATTTGCATTATCCAAGGTTTATTAGCCCCCTAATTTTCTCTCTTTTTACTACTTTTCCCTTCCTAAATTACAACCATTTACCCCTCTTCCACCTCCTTTATGCACCCTCATCCTGCACCAGTCCAAGCATGGTGACACATTTAGTATAAACCTTTATTTTTCATGTTCTAATTCAATTTAGCATTAATTAAGTATCTATTACATGATTTATTATTTCTAAATCACTTTCGTAACTAATAGATATCTCCAAAGGTTATGTGATGGTTAAAGTGCTTATCATGATCACTGATCTTAGTGCAGGATTGGATTTTCACTATTGCAAGCACAACATATCTTCATGGCAGATCCTAACTTCCTCAATCACCGCCCCATATTAAGCCATTTTAGCTACGAGAACAAATGATTCGAAGGCAGCTGAGACTAATCCGTGAAGGGAGAAATTTGGTTAGCTACGACAAGTTTTGCAAAACCATCTTATCTTGAAGGCCGAGACTAAATTCTGCATTTTGTTATGAATTAGTTGAATGATATGTTTTGGCCTTTGGCCAATAGATCTATATATTGTAAAATGTATATAGGACTAGGAGGAGAATTTTGGAACAGATTTTAGATTGAAATTGATAGGCGGTAACCAGTGTTTTGTTATCGCCCGAATTTGGGCTGGACATTGTATTAACGAATGTATTCGCCTCAATAAATTAATAAAAGGTTTTCTTCTACCTCATGTTTTAGAAATTATGTTTCTGTTCTTTTAAGTTGATGAATTAACTAGTTTGCTGAGCAGCGTTTATTTTTGAAAGGGAAATGTGTTGGTTGGCTAGGGCCCATCCAACCCACCACGTTTACCCTGTCTTCTATTTCCTGTATTGTGTGTTTAAATTATTAAAGTGTGATTCAATTTTGACACATGTATTCATGTCTTATTGAAAACAGATCCATTGTGTGAAGTAGTTACATTTTATTTCCTAGAAAATTACTTTCCTGCATTTAATTTTAGATTGGATTTCCCATCTGGTACAAGTAGGAGAAAAAAACCTGCACCTGGCACGTTGGTGTGACATTTTTCTTTTCTTTCAGTTCTATTATTTGGTTTTCCACCGCCTGGTACAAGCAGGAGAAGCAAACCTGCACCAGCACATGTTGGTGTGACATTTTGTTTTCCTGTAGTTTTTTTTATTTGGTTTTCTACCGCCTGGTACAAGCCGAAGAAGCAAATCTGCACAAGTGCACGTTGGTGTGATGCAACAAATTTTCTTAATCTAATTTCCATGATTTTCTTTGTTTCTTTAAAACACTTCGAACATGATAAATGATTGTTTATTTACTTCTAAATTTTATTAAACCCAGAAACATTCACTTTTATGTGTGCTATTTAATTTAATAGAAAACTAGTACTTGCAATAATTGAACACTTGTTTGAAGAATAAAAAGCTAAGTGTAGGAAGCTCTGATCAGGTGTAGGAACTAGTTTCTTGCCATAGGATCCGAGTGCTCTCAACCTTGAAAAGTTCAATCCCTTGCATGAATTGAAAAGAATTTAGTAAAGACAAAATTTATACCTTCTACATAACTCTCTGATCCTACACTAGTGAAACCACTAGTGCAGGACAGATTAATACAAGAAGGAAATCTCTAAGGAAGCAGGTTTAAGGGCCCATCTAACAAGACTACTAAGGTGTCTCTTCTAAAGGAAAATACACACTCAGTATATTAAACAACCATTAGCTGAAGTGATTTCCTTTTATCTTTAGTTCTCTCTTGCAAATGCATGCTTTCTCGTTCTAGTCTTAGATTATTCTTAATGGTTCAAGTTTCCTTTTTCTCTTTTTAATTTATTCCGCAATATTTCCTTTAAGAAAGTAGGGATTTATATTAGAAAGATTCATACCATCTCTAACATTTCCTGTGCTTCGTCTCTAAGTTTACGGATCCCTCGAGTTGACAAATTAAGTGTTGAGGAGTTTTCTTAAGTGTAATTCCTGCACCCGAAATTTTGGTGACGTTGCCGGGGAGGCGATTTGATTTGGTAAGAATTTTTTGATTATGCAATAGAGGTAATTTTTATTTATTTTTTGCATTGTTGTTCCTTTGAAGGAATTTTACTGATGTTAATTGATTTCTGACAGCATTTTTTTAGAAATTGTTTGTCTTTATTTTTTTCTTTTCCTTTGAAATGAATGCCTAGGAAAGGTAAGGGTTCGAAGCCCACTAAGGGCTGAAATAATTTTGAAAATAATTTTCATATTGGGTCTCCTTCTGTCAGCAGGAAGCCCAGTTCAACTCAAACCCATCACGTAGGAACAATCCAACTGGATTCTGGTAATAATAGTGCAGGTGTGGATGAGCCTGTGGAGAGCGGTACAAGTAAGAAGGGAACAATGGTGGACCAAGAAGATAATTTAGAAGGGACTGGTGACAACTAGGTAAGTGAAGGACAATCCACTTTCATGTTTCCAATTTTCGATCCTGATACTGTGTCATAGATGAAGAATATTCCACCATCAGCTCTCCCTCATTTCCATGGTAAAGTTCATGAATATTTTGACTCTTTCCTATTTGAGTTTGATATTTTGTGTACAAGTTATGATTATGAAATTGAGGCTGAGAGGTTAAGATTATTTCCTATTACCCTCAAGGAATCAACTCTTCACTAGTTTATGGGGTTAGGGGGAAACACCATAACCTCTTGGGATCAGATGAAGAGAGTATTTTTTGTCTAAATATAAAGAATATTGCAAAAATCGGGACATGCGGGATGAAATTTTTACAATCATACAAGATGATGATGAAATGCTTGAATATTATTTGGAAAGATTTTGGTATATTTTACAAAGGTCGAAACTTAAGCTTGATCTCAACAATATTAGAACCTTGTTCTTAAGATGACTTACTGATAATGCTAGAAACAATTTGAATCTATTAGGACAAGGTGATATTTCTCAGAAAATTTTTGAGAAAATTTGTGAATTATGTCGGAAATTTTTAAGAAACCAATACAGATCTGATAAAGGAGATCAAAATAGAAATAGAAAAACTGAATCTACTGATGTTATGATTATTGGACTAGAAAATAAAATGGAAAACATGAAAATTGATATAATGAACACTGTTACCAAACAGTTACACTCCTTAAAATTTCAGCAGAAACTCATGAAGGAACAAAATTCATTATGTATTTTCTGTCCTAAATGTAGAGACAAGCATCCCCCTAAATAATGTCCTCTCAATTTGAAAGAAACTAATAAGTGTGCTGTTTGTGCAGAAGACCATATCATAGAAAAATGTCCCTCTATACCAGGACTTAGGGCGGTATTTACAGGGGGATAGCCTGAAGCTGAATACTTGAATGCTATGGAAGCAAGAAGGAATTGGCCTCAGGTAGGTACAAGTATGGCTTCTGAATCTCCTCCACACTATTTTGGTTATAATTTGCATGCATATTCTTATCCTAACTCTCATCAGCAGTGGAAATATGGAAATCAATATCAGCATGGGAAACCTTCTCAACCATGGAAAAAATGTTGGAGAGGGCCAACTCATTCTCCATATTCCTACCAGCCGCCTATGCAATCATACCCATCTACACATGCACCTTATTCAATGCCTCAACTTCTGAGTCATTCCACTCCAACATTACATTTACCTCCACCCTTTCGACCTCCTCAGTTTCCTGCTCAACCTATGCCCAATCCTAATAATAGTAAAGTAGTGAAAATGATCTACATAAAAAACCCACCTTTACCATTCGAATACCGGTCTATTCCAGTTGGGGTTCATGATGTTCAATTAAGATCGGGAAGGACTGTAACATCAAAAAATCAGAAGAAACCTATGGTGATCATTGAAGAGAAAGGAGAAGAGGAAACTCTCAACCATTCTTTGAAAGTTGTCACTAAGCAGCACTTACCCTCTAAACCCTTGCCATATTCTTCCAACCAGCTTCCCTTCCCAGAGAGGCTAGTAATGGAAAGGAGTGCGCTTATTTCTGAGACTAGTTTGGCATCTGAGCTTCGAAATCTTTCCATTAAGATATATTTGCTTCAAGCCATCAAATAGATCCCCATTTGCACAAATATTATTAAGGAAATATTTCTTAGGAGACCAGGGAGGAAGATATTGGAACCTCGAACCATTCATTTTTTTGGTAGGGCAGATGAGTTGATGACAGGATGTGTGTCTGTGGAAAAATATACCGATCCCGGAAACCCTGTTGTCTTAGTTCAGATTGGTAATGTCCTTGTCTCTAATGTTATTATAGACTTGGGGGACGCCATTAATGTCATGATTAATAAAATCATGGATCAACTTTGGTTATCTCATCTTCGCCCTACTCCCACTCTGCTTGAATTAGCAGATAGATCTAAAATTAAGCCAGAAGGAGTATTGGACAATGTGATCATCTTATTATATTCTTGGGAATATATTGTTGATTTCAATATGCTTGAGCCAAAGAACCCAATAGGAGTACATCCCTTGATCTTGGGTTGACCATGGCTTGCTACGGCTGATGCATATATTTGATGCCATTCCGGTGATGTGTATATCTCACATGGAGATTCTAGGAGGAAAGTTACCTTATACCCCCTTGTCAGATCCATTCAGGATCTTAGAGACACTTTATGGTTGGATCAAAGTAGCGATCAGGACACTCAGTCTATGTCCCTTATCCATCATTATAGAGGGTCTTCAAAAGAAGAAGAGATTTCAGATTTCCTGAATAATCTAGACATTATGCCAAATTATGCGCCTTTGAGCCAAATTTTCAGCCTAGATTTTCAAGAAAATCATGATTCTCATTCTTTTGTACCAATACATTTGACCACTCTCTTAAGTACTCCTGAGCCTGATACCACTCTTGTTGAGATTATCCCTGGTAAATCCTTGCATATTATTTCATATTTGGACCCATCTCAGCAAGAGCAGCTTGTGAATTTGCTGCAAAACTATCTTAGTGTCTTTGCTTGGGGCTATGAATATATGAAGGGTATCCCTCCTGAAACTTGTACACATCACATCTATATTCAAGAAGGAACCCGACCTGTCCAAAAACCTAAAAGGTGAATGAATCTAGCTCTAAGAGACATTGTGAAGGAAGAAGTACAGAAACTCTTAGATGTTGGTTTTATTTATCGTATTTCCGATAGTCAGTGGGTCTCTACATTAGTATTAGTAACTAAGAAATATGGAAGATGGAGTATTTTTATTTATTATTGAGAATTGAATAAACCGACTCTTAAAGATTACTTCCCTCTCCTTTTCATTGATCAGGTGCTTGATACCCTTGCAGGAAAGAAATATCTCTCCTTTTGGATGGCTTTAGTGGTTATAACCATATACATATTGCACCCGAAGATCAGGATAAAACTACTTTTACATGTCCATGGGGGAAATTTGCTTACAAAGTGCTTCCCTTTGGTTTATGTAATGCCCCATATACCTTTCAAAGGGCAATCCTGGCTATATTTTTTGATCTAGAATTTGTAGAAATTTATGTGCATGAATTTTCTGTGTTTGGTGATTCTTTTGAGGAAGCTCTCAAAAATTTGGAGAAAGTACTTCTTCATTGTCAGGAAGCCCATATCACTTTGAGTGATAAGAAATGTAGATTAATGTGCAAAGAAGGAGTGGTTCTTGGCCATTTGATTTCTGACAAAGGTATCCAGGTTGATCCGGCAAGGATTGAAATCATTTTGAATCTTCCTGCACCCAAAACTCAAAGGGAAGTAAGAGGTTTTTTAGGACATGCTGGTTACTATAGAAGATTCATTGAATTTTTTTTAAAGATAGTTTCTCCTCTTTTCTGAATTCTAGCTAAGGATAATGAATTTTCTTGGTCCACGGCTTGCCAACAGTTTTTTGAAACATTGAAGGAAAAGTTGGTACAAGCACCAGTTTTGCGAGGTCCAAACTAGTCCCTGCCTTTTCACATTTCCTATGATGCTTCAGATTTGTATATTGGCACAACTTTAGGACAAGAGGAAAATAAGAAATCCTATGCTATTTATTATATTAGTAAAAAAATGTCTTCCGCTGAATTAAACTATACAGTTATAGATAAGGAGTTTTTAGCTGTGATTTTTGCAATTAATAAGTTCAGACACTATATTACAGGATATGAAGTATTTATACATACTGATCATTTAGTTATTAAATATTTGATGAACAAACCATTGACAAGTGGTAGAGTGAATAGGTGGTTACTATTGTTATAGGAGTTTAATGTTACTATTGTTGATAGACCAGGGAAATCTAATGTCCTAGTAGATTTTCTTTCTAGATTAGATAATCCTAGTGAAGTAACTCCTGCTAATAATGATTTTCCAGATGAACATCATTTTGTTATGTCTATATATTTTACATGGTTTGTTGACATTGATAATTACTTGGTTACTGGGAAGACACCACCTCACTTCTCTGCTCGTGAAAAGGGGAATATTATTTAGAAAAGTACTGCATATTCCTGAATTCAAGGAGACCTCTTTTACACTGGTCCAGATCTGATTATCCGTAGATGTGTAAGAGAGGAGGAAGTGTTTGACATATTGAAATTTGCTCATGATGAACCATGTGGAGGCCACTTCGCTGATAAGTGAACTGCATATAAAGTATTACGTGCTGGTTACTTTTGGCCTTCCTTGTTTAAGGATGCCAAACAATATGTCAGGCGATGTGATAGTTGTAAATGAATGGGCTAGCCTAATCAAACCAATGAAATGCCTTTATGCCACCAAGTTATGATTAATCCTTTTTAAAAATGGGCTATTGATTTTATAGGGCCAATAAATCCAACATATTTAAGTAAAAATCATATTGTGGTTTGGACAAATTTTGTTACAAAATGGATAAAAGCTAAAGCTGTTTCTTTTGCTACAGAAAAAGTTGTTGTTGATTTTCTTTTCTCTGAAATATTTACTAGATTTGGTGTACCTAGAGAAATTGTTTCTGACAATGGTTCGCAGTTTATTTCTAATATGGTACAGGGTGTGATGGAGCAATAAAAGATTTGGCACAGAAAATCCATGTCGTATCACCTGCAAGCAAATGGCCAGGTGGAATCTACAAACAAAGTGATTGAGTCCATTCTTGTGAAGACAGTTAATATGCATCGGAAAGATTAGGCTGAAATATTACCAGAAGCTTTGTGGGCATACAGGACCACTTGGAGAAATAGCATGAGACATACACCATATGAGCTGGTATATGGAAAACAGGTTCTGTTACCGATTGAGTTCTAGATTAAAACCTTCAGAACTACGGTTCAGTTAGGACTAGATCTCCCCAAGGGACAACAACAGCGTCTTCTCCAATTAAATGAGTTAGATGAATTTTCAAAGATGTTGTTCAACATAACATCCTAATTCAGCAACAATAGAAAAGGTGGCATGACAAAACTATTCAGAAAAAGGAGTTCCAACCACGTGATTGGGTACTCCTTAATGATTTTAGATTTAAAAATTTTAAAGGGAAGTTCCGTACACGTTGTATGGGACCTTATGAAGTGATCCAAGTATTCAAGAATGGAGCAGTAGAATTAAAAACTATTGATAGACAAGATTTAGTATTCTTGGTAAATGGGCATAGATTAAAGAAGTATTTTCAGCCGCTTTCCAAGAAAGATTTTACACAGCAAGTCCAACAACAACTTGGGATGGTAGTGGTAAATAGTAAAACCAAAATTTTGAAAACATGAACTCTTCTTCTTCTTAAAAGAAAAAATAGATTTAATAAAAAATAAAAAAAAATTAAAGAAAAAATATTTTCCTGTAATTGTGAAAATTAGTTCATTGAAATGATTGTAGAAGGGTCAACCTAAAAACCAGCTTGTTGTCAGGGAGATAGAAAATTTCTAATAAAAAGAGATTTTTTCTTGATCATTAGATATGCTAGCAACCACCGTGTAAAAACAGGTTCAACAAACCTTTATACATTGGGGTAATTAGCATGGATATTTTTATTCAACTAACACTTAATTCTTGCTGCAGTTATTGTTTTCTTGCACCAGTGCAGGCAGACCTTCTAAAAAATTTGCTCCCTTTCTTCATATCCCTTTTCGTAATATTCCCTCAGTTTTATTCTTTAAATCCCAGAACCTTTAAACCTTCCCACATTCTTCTAAATTTACCCTACCCGCTTCGTAAAAATCCCACTTTACCCTTGAATTATTTTCCTTATCCCACTTCTGTTTATCCCCTCTTTGGTACAATTCCTAGAGTCCCTGTAACAAAATTCCTTCCCATTCTGAAATTTTCCCCTTTCCCACTTCTTTGTTCCCCCATGAATTCATTGCAGGATCTCATACATAGAGAGAAAAAATATGCCCTGAAGCATCAAGGAAGGGCGAAGAAAATTTTCAGCATCAGTTGAGGGAAGCTATGTTAAAATTCCAGCCTATATTATACTTAAATTCTCTATTCTTTTTTTGAAAATATGCTTGCACTAGTGCAAGCATATCGTCCTATATAACAATATAAGCAGAATGGTACGAGCAGAGTAGTATAGTAAGTTGTATAAACAGATCGGTGCAAGTATGCACCTCGACAGAAACATCGTATAATTTGTTTTTAAGCATATGTCATAAGAAGTGGTCATCATAGAATTTTAAAAGAATCCTTTTTCACTTATTTGATAATTTACTTATGCTATCATATTAACTAGGAGAAAATTATTAAAAGTACAAAGTGTTTTTAGTTAAGAATCGTGATCATCTCTAATAAATGCTAAAGTTTTTTTTGAATTATAAAGGAATGTGGAAATGTTTAAACATTTCTTGGATATGCCACCATGATCCTAAATGTCTTTCATTTATGGTGATTACCTCACTTATACATTAAAAATATCGCCACAATTACCAATCCCGCATGATTCTAAACATGCTGCGCATCTACAGCTATTTTGGTGGGATGGATCAATGATAAGATAGAAGGGATGGTAGATGGTTGATCCCTATTTATAAATATTCAAGTTTTCTGGTATTGCATGCAAATTTTTTGACTGTTCATAACCGTAAAAAATGTTGCCTGTTAGATGTGAACCATCGTCCCTCAGTGAGGTAGATCAGACCGCCAAGTTTCGCAATAGTCTTGCACTATTGCGAGACTCAGGCTTTATTCCATTTTTGTAGAAATCTGATGGGAACAACAGTGAAGTGGCCCTATGGTTCGCACAAAGTTTTAAAGACATTCGTGTAAATATTGGGCCCCTGAGATTTAAAGTCACGGAAAAATCGATAGCAGCAGTGACGGGCTTACAGAACACTGGTGTGCAGTACTTTAAAAATCAGAAGATCGAGAGGAAGTGCTGGCAACGTTTCGTTGTTGATAAGGACATGAACGTAAACTAAAAGAAAGGAGTTCCGTGCAGCGCCGTACTGGGAAAATGGTGAGACCTCATTTTTATTCTCCAGAAATTTGTGGCTTGTGATGAGAGGTACTCCCTCACCTTTGTGTATCATTTGAGGATGATGCAACACTTTGAACCGGGCTGGCACGTCGGGTGGAGGATGGATTTCACTTACTTTTTGCTTAAGAGTTTAGAAAATATGGCCAAGGGCATGTAGGGAGCACGGGAGGACTAGGGCGATAAGAAATTGTATCATCATGGCCTGATCAAAATCCTGGTCCAAAAAAATTTGGAAATTAAGGGTATGACATGGAAGAAGTTACTGAAGAAGCTATACAAAAATCCCTCTACAGGAAAGAAAATAGTTGCTGAGAAGAAAGCAGAGACCCCCACCAGCACGAGCAAGGGTCCAAGTGTGAAGAGAATTCCTTCTTGCATTGGTGCAAGAAGGAAATGAACCTCGAAATTAGCGTAATAAAAGGGCCCATCTCCAAAGAAATAGAAGACATCGGGTGCACCTGTCGAAGAAACTCCTCCGACACCCCCAGCACATGAAAAAACCCCTGAAGAACATGTTTTGTTGTCATTCCTTGCGAATGCAGTAGAATCTATGGAAATTTAATATGACACCTTGTTGGCCAAATTTATTAGGGGCCGAAAAAAGAAAGAAGAACCTGGTGCAGAACCACAGTCCCCACAGAATGTTGAATCCCCACTTGCACCAGTGCAAGACGAACTAGAACCAGAAGAACTGGCACAGGAAAAGGAAGAACCAACATAAGAAGAAAAAGAACCAGAAGAGTTAGAAGAGGAGGAAGAACCAAAAGAATTAGAAGACAAAGAAGAGCTGGAAAAAATGGAGGTAGAAGAAGAAGAACTGGAAGGGAAAGTAGAAGAAGAAGAACTGGAAGAGGAAGAAGTGTTTACTGAAACTCCAAGGGATACTCAGGTCCCTGAAGAAAATACAACCCCTGTTGAGATAGAGAAAGAAGAAGATTTGGTAGCTTCTACTACTCATATATTTGAGCTCGAGCTTCAAGTACAGAATTTAGAGCAGCTCATAGCAAAAATATAGAAGGAAAAAGAACATAATAAGCAACAGTTCATGGCAGAGATCCAAAAGAATAAAGGATAAGTCAGGGTATGGAAGTATTGTGCTTCACAATGTTTCTGACGACTGAAAAAGGTGATGAAGAAATTGAACAACATCAAAAATATGAAGTCTAAAACACTGCAGACTAATGATAGTATGCCAGAGTAGGAGTGAGATGGAATGCTCAAAATTTTGAATTTTTTTGCTGAGGTAAAGAGTTGTGTGAGGACACACAACAAATTAGGGATGGGAGGATGTTAGCCCACTAATTTTCTCTCTTTTTACTACTTTTCCATTACTAAATTATAACCATTTACCCCTGTTTCACCTCCTTTATGCACCCTCATCCTGCACCAGTCCAAGCATGGTCATACATTTAGTACAGACCTTTATTTTTCATGTTTTAATTCAATTTAACATTAATTAAATATATATTACATGATTTCTTATTTCTAAATCACTTCCTTCACTAATCAATATCTCCAAAGATTATGTGATGGTTAAAGTGCTTATCATGATCGTTGATCTTAGTGCAGGATCGGATTTGCACAATTGCCAGCACAACATATCTTCGCAGTAGATCCAAAATTCCTCAATCACTGCCCCATCCTAAGCCATTTCTTCCATCACAACAAATGATTCGAAGGCAGTCGAGACTAATTTGCAAAGGGAGAAAGCTGGTTATCTACGACCAGTTTTGCAAAACCATCTTATCTTGAAGGCCGAGACTAAATTCTGCATTTTGTTATGAATTAGTTGAACAATTTGTTTTCGGCTTCGGCCAATAGATCTATATATTGTAAAATGGAAATAGGAATGGGAGGAGAATTTTGGAGTAGAGTTTAGATTGAATTTCATAGGCAGTAACCAGTCTTTTTTTATCACCCAAATCTAGGTTGGACATTGTATGAACGTATGTATTCACCTCAATAAATTAATAAAAGGTTTCCTTCAACCTCATGTTTCAAAATTTATGTTTCTATTCTTTTAAACTGATGAAATAACTGGTTTTATGAGAAGTGTTTAATTTTGAAAGGGAAACGCACTAGTTGGCTAGGGCCCAGCCAACCCAACACATTTACCTTGTTTTCTCTTTCCTGTAATGTTTGTTTAAATTATTAAAGTGTGATTCAATTTTAGCACATGTATTCTTGTCTTATTGAAAACGGATCCGTCGTGTGAAGTAGTTACATTTTCTTTCCCTGCAGATTACGTTCCTAAATTTAATTTCAGATTGGATTTCTCGTCTAGTACAAGCAGGAGAAGAAAAACTGCACCAGGCACATTGGTGTGACATTTCTCTTCTCTTGCAATTTTTTTATCTGGTTTTCCACCATCTGGTACAAGCAGAAGAAGAAAACCTGCACTACTGCATATTGGTGTGACATTTTTTTTTCCTGTAGTTTTTTTTATTTAGTTTTCTACCTCCTAGTACAAGAAGGAGAAGAAAACCTGCACCAATGCATGTTGGTGTGATGCAACAAGTTTTCTTAATCTACTTTCTATTATTTTATTTCTTTCTTTAAAACACTTACGACAAGATAAATAATTTTTTATTTACTTCTACAATTTATTAAACCCAGAAGCATTCACTTTTATGTGTGCTATTTGATTTAATAGAAAGCTAGCACTTGCAATAATTGAACACATGTTTGAAGAATTAAAAGCTAAGTGTAGGATTCTCTGATCAAGTGTAGGAAATAGTTTCTTGCCACAAGATCTGAGTGCTCTGAACCTTGAAAAGTTTGAGCCCTTGCATGAATTAAGAAGCCTTTAGTAAAGACACAATTTATACCTTCTACATAACTCTCTGATCCTGCACTAGTGCAGGAAAAATCAATACAAGAACAAAATATCTAAGGAACCAGGTTTAACGTTTCACCTAACGAGACTACTAAGGTGTCTCTGCTAAAGGAAAATACACACTAAATATATTAAACAACCATTAGTTGAAGTAATTTTATTTTATCTTTAGTTCTCTCTTGCAAATGCATGCTTTCTCATTCCAGTCTTAGAATATTGTTAACTGTTCGAGTTTCCTTTGTATTTTTTGAATTGATTCTGAAATATTTCCTTTAAGAAAGTAGGGATTTACATTATAAATATTCATACCATCTATGGCATTACCTATGCTTCATCTCTAAGTTTACAGATCCCCCGGGTTGACAAATTAAGTGTTGAGGAGTTTGCTTAAGTGTAATTCCTACACCCAACAAGGTTACTAGCAACAGATAGTCAATTTATAGCTTATGATAAAATACTTGGTGAATGTATGGGTGTTCTTCCACAATTTTCTATCACTTTAAGTGGTAAGATGGACATAATTGATTTGATTTTGTTTTATCTATCTTTATAAATTAATATGCTACTTGGAAATGATTATGTCTATGCTATGAATATTGTCATTTCTTGACTTTTTCAAGTGGTGTATTTTCCTCATAACGGAAGTATTGTCTCTATTTATCAACTTTAAATATAATAATTACCATCCTAATTTGAACTTAGTTCAAAATTCCCCTTGATATGTTCCAAGTATTCAATCTGACTTTGACCTGCGACAAGTAAACTATGTCGAGTTATGTCCTTAATCATTAATTTCTTATAATAAGGATCCTTTCAATTATTATTTTCCTTGTTGGGATTTGATCCCAGGATTGATCGAGTTTTTTCTCTTATGTGTGTATGGGACCCCTTGATTCACTCTTTTGATCCTTTTAGTTGTCATGATTTCCTGGTTATTGATTAGCACTCATTGGAGGAAATTTTTTAAGCCATGATATTTAGCTAACAAAGGAGTCCTTGGTCTTAGCCCCGCAAGGCACTTATCCCGCAGAACTACTATGCATAATTTATAAGGCTACATGGTTCCTTGTACCATATTTTATGTATAAGGTATGTGTTTGCAAGTTTTGTATTATATAACACAAGCTTTCATTGAATTTTATCTATGGGATGTATAAACTTCTTTCCTAGTGTTCATGATTATGTCTACAAAACTTTGAAGTTTTTTTCCTTCGGGTATGTCTATGGTTAATCTGTTCTAACAAGTATTGGTTCTAGAAACTAGAATATAGACTAGGTTCTCCACTTGCATTGTACATTACCAGTTTCCTTTTCCATTTTGGCCTTAGGATCAACCACACCAAGATGTGACACAAAACCTTCTTGCTACTTAGAAGTGTAATAACTTGTTGTTATGAAGATTAATCCCTCTTGCGGACAAGAGCGATATCCCTAGTATGCAATGAATAGCTTGAAAAAAACATCCATTTGGAAACATTTTTCTCTAGACTAATTTCATTTCAAAATTATTATAAGAAAGTAAAGAGGACATGCCCCTACCTTGAAATATAACTTTCGATGCAGTATTTTATCCAATTTCTCAAAAGAGGCTTCTTAAATAAATAGAACCTGCAATAAAAGACAAGATGAAATAATCAAAGCATTTGCAACATATAATAAGCAAGAAAATCTAATCCAATGTAGTGATCAAGGAGTCTAAGTATTGATGTAATTCAATAAGCACAAGAACAACTCAATGAGAAAAAGAGATCCATATGTATTATCGTGAATGAAAAGAGTAATCTTACAAATTGATGCCTTGATGTCATACAAATTTATCCTAGGGTCCTGAACAATCATTCCTCCTTTAGTTTGACAAGCCTTCCTCTCTGAATACCAACATAGAGTTATGGACACAAGGCTCTGATCATTCTGTTGGAATATTGTCATTGATGGAAAAGGATATGGCAAAGGAAATGGAAAAGGTCAGCAGAAAAGAACAGAGGACGAACAGAAGCAGCAGAGATAGAATGGGAAGAGTACAAAGGCGCATAAAAATTTTGGTGAACAGCAACACGCATTCAAAAAGGAAGGGAGAAATGTAAGGATGAATTAATTGTCATGGGCCGCAGCCACAAATTGCAGAGGAGAGTCGATTATGGTGTTGGGCAGAGCCGTCTTTACAGTGGAACGCAGTTATTCCCGTAAAATCTAATTTACGGAGGAGTAGAGTTATTCAGACAGTCATTTTGGGAATTTAAGCCCTCAACAACCAAGTATGAAGAAAATTTATGAAAGTATGCGGAAAGACTTTAAATATTTGAATGTGGAAGGACAAGTGGTCCCTACCACTTGAGCGCAAATCGCAAAGCACAGTTTTGAAGCTTCAAGTGTCTTGTTGATATGGATTATTTGCGATATGCAATCATCGCAATATCGCATTATCGTAATATCACATATTTGTTATTTCCGCCATCAGAAGTTCTGTTGTTTGCGATATGCGATCATCGCACCATCGCAAGATCGCAATATCGCATATTCAAGTGTTCCACCATATGTTTGATTGCGCCATCGCAAAATGGCCATCTGCGATGTGGGCCCGGGGTCAAAGAATGAAATTTGAATAAAAGAAATGTTACGGGGACAGTGTAAAGTTTTAAAATAACCATTGGGGTTATAGTTATAATATTATATGGTGGAGGTAAAAGATTGAATATTATTGAAGATCCCGAATGGGATGATTTGTGCATGGAAGAACGGAGGTTAGGGTTTCAAATTGGATTGGCACGATTATTAATACGAAACGATTGAGATGTATGGCTGTTCCGCTTGCGGAACTCACCACATCAACAAGACACTTGCGTATGGAAAAGCGTTGGATATTGTTTATAAAATCCGAAGGGTTAAACTTTGGGTTAAAGGCTGGGCGCACATAGATAATTTGAATCTCCTCATTTGAATAAAATAAATTAAAAAGAAATCGAAGAGCCCCGGGGATAAAATAAAAGAAATACCATTAGCGGTTGAGTGGTTTTAGACTTATGGTATTGAGAAAGGCGAGATCTATATAAAGGACAAAGATCATTATTCGATGGTGGTGATGTGTGCATTGGTGAAGAAGGAATTCCTTTAAGGAATATCCGTATGGACAGATAACGTGCTTAATTGATGATTCTGAGTCCATGATGCACCCTTCGAGACATTGATCTAAAAGGTGATGAGTCGTGAGAGTATTCAACAGAAGAAACGATGAAAAGCAAGCGGATGTCTACTGAAGAACACATATGGATCCGGTGCATATGACAGTTGGAGTTTCTGAAAGTTAATACACACAGTAGGATACACGGAATGTTGAATGCATAAATTCTCTAAAGTCTGGATTAAAGTGGTCTCGATGTTCTGTTATGTAGAATTGGGGAAAATATGTTTGTTAATTGAATAACGGATTGCGTCAGAGGGTTGAAGCCTTCTGTATATAGAAGCTGATGTTATGATCAGGGGGTTGTAGCTCCCTTCCAGGAGAGGCTGGCAAACGAGAGAAGGTTGTAGCCTTCTGCAGGTGGGTGCCTGCGTGCTGGTATGAGTCTGCACCAACATATATTGTAAAAGGTTTTCTCTATAATAAAATATTGAAGACTGAGATTACAGCAGCGGTGGTTTTCTCCCGAATTGGGTTTCCACCTTAAATCCTGGTGTCCATATGTGTTAATGGTTTGTTCTGTTATTTCAATTCATGCTTAATGCTTATCTGATGCAATTCTCTAAGTAAAGATATAATAAGATATCAGGACATACATGTTGAATGTAGTACTGTAACATATGGTTTTTAAAGAGAAAGGAAAGAAAATTTTTTAGCCTTAAATACTGGTTCACCCCCCCTCTCAGTATTTTTCCCAACAATTGGTATCAGAGCAGGTCCTTCTGAAAAAGCTTAGTCGCTAGAAGGAAGATCAAGCAAGATGAGAAATCAAGATGGAATAGCATCTATCAGGCCTCCACTTTTTAATGGAAACAATTTAATTTTCTGGAAAGCAAGGATGAGATCTTATCTTCAGTCTCTGGGAGCAGAGGTATGGGCGATTGTTGAACAAGGATATCAATATCCAGCTGCAGTACCAACAGATCCAACGGAAAGAAAGAATTATGAAACAAGTGCAAGGGTGGTCAATGCTCTATTAGGAAGTCTAACTGAATCAGAATTTGTCAAAGTCATGCAACTGAATACAACAAAAGAAATATGGGACAAAATCATTCTAAGCTATGAAGGTGATGCAAAGGTAAAAAGTGCTAAACTTCAAACTCTCAGAATCCAATATGAGAATCTTAAAATGCTTAATGAAGAAAGCATTGCAAATTTCTTTCTATGTCTTGATGATATTGTAAATCGCATGAGAAATCTGGGAGAAACAATTATCGAATCCACTTTGGTTGAGAAAATTTTAAGATCTCTAACAGCAAAATTTGAGTCAAAAGTTTCAGCTCTTGAAGAAAAGCAAGATCTTCAAAATCTTACTGTGGTACAACTTCATGGCATACTAACTGCATATGAAATGAGAAGAGGAGGACCATCTGAAGTCAAATAAGTAGTCTTTAGAACTTCTACAAGAGGGAAGGAAGTACAAATAAAAGAAGGATCAGGATATATCTCAGAAGAAGATGAGATAAAATTCGTAAAGAAACTTCAACTTGGCACAGGACGATTCAGAGGTAAGCTTCTTTTCAAATGTTTTGATTGTGGAAGATTTGGTCATTATGCTGCTAAGTGTCCTTATAAAGAAACACATAAAAAGGGGAAGGAAGTAGAAAGAAGGAATAAGAATCATTTTAACTCTAAAAGGAGTTACTATACTCATGAAGATAGTGATGGGTTATCTGATAGTGAGGAAGAATGTGAACAAGATCTGAGACTTCTCATGGCATTTGAAAAGGAATCTAGAGAAGAAGAGCATACTTTTGTGGACGCTCTAGAAGACAGTGATTTTCTTAATGAAAACAATAAACTCAAAATTTGCTTAGAAGAGAGCAAATAATCATAGAAACTCTGAAAAATCAGCTTGAAGATAAAGAGAAACACAATGAGAAATTAGAATGTGAAGTAGTAGATCTAAGAAAAGAACTTGGGAAAGTAAAGACTTTGAATCTTAGATTTGCTAAAGGGTCTGAAACCTTAGATGAGATTATCAAGGTACAACGTTCTCCTCTTATAAAGACAGTTCTTGGATATATTAGAGAATCTTCTCAGGCATCAGCACCAAATTATCTAAAAGAAGTTACAACTGGTTTATAACATGCTGCCACTCAACAAGGGAATAAAGAATATTTACAGGTAAAGCATGATCATTTCAATTCAAGAAACACTAACAGAAATGTCTTTCAAAGAAACACCAATCAACAGATAAATTCATATAGAAGATCTTATGATCGCAGAAATTTCTTCTTCAATGGACAATGTTTCTCATGTCACAATTTTGGTCATAAAGCTATTCAATGTGTAGCATATAAAACTATTATGACAAGAGAAGCAAGAAAGAAAAAGACTGATATTGAAGCAAAGAAGAATACTTATAACAACTTTTCTCCTCTTCAAAATGAAGTTTAATGCACTTATTGCAATAACTTTGGCCATGAAGAATCTGAATGCAGGAGCAAAGTTCAGCCAAAAGAACACGTTCCTTCAAGATCCAAAGTATGGAAAAAGAAGGAGTTACAGGTTGAAAATTGTGGCATAGCATTATTTGCAGAAGATGAAGAGAACCAATGGTACATTGATAGTGGATGCTCAAGACACATGACAGGTGATAAAGACAAACTTCTTGCATATAGTGCTCTATAAAAGGAGAAGAATGTTACATTTGCAAATGATACTCCTGCGGTAATTAAAGGTAAAGGGTCTGTCTTCCTAAAGGATAAGGTGAAAGCTAATGAAGTCATGTATGTGGATGGATTAAAGCATAACTTGTTAAGTGTAAGTCAAATGTGTGATCAAGGAACTGAAGTTGTCTTTAGTTCAAAAGAATGTGTGGTATGTGATCTTGATACAGGTAAAGCAATTATAAAAGGAAAAAGAACTCCAAACAACCTGTATATATTGAAGAACCCCAAAGAACAATGTTATTTGAGTAAATCTTCAGAAAATTGGCTCTGGCATAGAAGGTTGGGGCATTTGAGCTTCTCTCAAATCAAAAAATCAAGTAGACTTAAAGCTATTCGTGATCTTCCCAATATTACTCTACCTGAAAATATCATATGCAAATCTTGCCAATTCGGTAAGCAAACCAGGGTACAATTTAATGCCAAGGAAGGATCATCAAGTAAGCCTATTGAACTCATTCATACTGAGATATGTGGACCTATGAGGAAAAATTCACCTCGTGGTGAAGAATACTATATCTTATTAATTGATGATTTCTCTAGAATGTGTTGGATTGGGCTACTTAAACACAAATATGGAGCATTTGAGAAATTTCAGATTTTCAAAGCACTAGTGGAGAATGAATTAGAATTGAAAATCAAGTGTCTTAGATCTGATCGAGGAGGAGAATATACGTCCAAATAATTTCTTGAATTCTGTGAACAACACGGCATAAAAAGACAGTTCTCTGTAGCTGGCACTCCACAACAGAATGGTGTTGCAGAGAGAATGAACAAAACAATTCAACAAATGGCTAGAGCTATGCTTGATGATTCCAGAACACCTGACACATTTTGGGGAGAAGCAGCACATACAACAACAAAAATTCTCAACAAAGCACATGTTCGTGTAAATAGTGATAAAACTCCCTATGAACTCTGGTATGGTAATCCTCCCACTATAAAGCATTTTAGAATTTTTTGGAGCAAATGCTTTATCAAAAATAATGATGAAAAAATTGGCAAGTTTGAACCTAGAGCGGATGAGGGAATATTTCTTGGATACTCCTCTAGGAGTAAGGCATATAAATGTTACAATAAAGGACTTCGAAATATTGTTGAATGCATTGATGTTGTTATTGATGAGTCTACTGCAGCCCCAAAAGAAGAAAATCAAACAACAGATGAAGATGATGAGGACACATATCCTCCTACATCAAACAATAATGATACAAACAATACAACCAGTGAAGAACCTGAAGAAGAGCTGTCTGAAAAGGCTCCATCTAGATATGTTCAAAAGAATCATCCAGAATCTCAAATCTTGGGAGAAAAGGAATCAGGTGTACAAACAAGAAGGACTCTTGTGGGATCTTCTAGCAACCTGGCATTTTTGTCTACGGTTGAACCCCACAGTGTCAGTCAAGCTAGCAAAGATGAATGTTGGATTCAAGCCATGAATGAAGAGCTTGATCAAATTGAAAAGAATCACACTTGGGAGTTAGTACCAAGGCCTCATGACAAAAATGTCATTGGAACTAAATGGATATTCAAAAACAAGTTAAATGAGAATGGGGATGTTATAAGAAATAAAGCTAGACTTTTGTGCAAAGGGTATGCTCAACAAGAAGGTATAGACTTTGAAGAAACCTTTTCTCCTGTAGCCAGAATTGAAGCCATAAGAATGTTTCTTGCGTTTTCAACCTTCCAACAAATCAAAGTTTATCAAATGGATGTTAAATCTTCTTTTCTCAATGGTGATCTAGAAGAAGAAGTTTATATAGAACAACCAGAAGGATTCATTTTGGGAAATGATGAAAAACTTGTTTGTAAACTTAAAAAGGCTCTATATGGTCTCAAACAAGCTCTAAGGGCATGGTACTATCGTCTTGACAAATATCTTCATCAACAAGGATTTTCAAAGGGGTCTGTTGATAGCAACTTGTACACAAAAACTGAAAATGACAAATTGTTGATTGTGGTTGTATATGTCGATGATATCATTTTTGGAAGTAATAAAGAGTCTATGAGTCATAAATTTGCTTCTGATATGCAGCAAGACTTTGAAATGTCTTTACTCGGGGAACTAACATTTTTTCTTAGCCTGCAAGTGCAACAAGCAACAGATGGTATATTCTTATCACAAGCAAAGTATCTCAAGCAAATCCTGAAGAAGTATGGCATGGAAGATTGCAAACCTGTAAGTACACCAATGATAACTAGATGCAATCTCAGTTCTAATGATGATTCCCCCACCGTAAATCAACCAGAATACAGATCTATGATAGGAAGTCTACTTTATCTCATTGGGACAAGACCAGACATCATGCATGCAGTTGGGATTGTTGGACGATTTCAAGCCAATCCAAAAGAGTCTCATCTTTAGGCTGTGAAAATAATATTCAAATAATCTACGGGGAACTCAAGACTTTGGACTATTGTATCAAAAAAGAATGCTGATCTTACTCTTCATGCATACACTAATGCAGATTGGGCTGGAAGTGTTGATGATCGAAAAAGCACTAGTGGTGGTGCATTATTTATGGGGCCCCGGTTAGTATCTTGGTTCAGCAAGAAGCAAAGCTCCATTTCCTTATCTATAGCAGAAGCGGAATATGTGGCTGCAGCATCAGGTTGCACTCAACTTCTTTGGATGATGCAAAACCTACAAGATTTTCAAATCAAATTTTCACCTCCTATCTCCATTATGTATGATAATACAAGTGCCATCAGTATCTCAAAGAATCCTGTTATGCATTCCAAGACCAAGCACATTCCCATCAAATATCACTTCTTACGAGAACAAGTGCTTGAGCAAAAGGTGAAATTAGAATATGTTTCCTCCAAAGAACAAGTTGCTGATATATTTACCAAACCTCTACCCAGGGAAGCATTCGAATATCTCAGACATAAACTGGGAGTAGTCTCTGCCATGCAGAGGATCGGGTCTACTTAATTACAAAAGACTCAATTGGTTATGAGGTGCTGTCTGAATGCACAGGCTCAGGGGGAGCATTGGATGAATTGTTGGTCATATTATGTTTGAAGATGCAACAAGATCTCAGGGGGAGCATGGGACTGTCGGTTCAACGGTTCTTGATCAAACTCTTTGCCATTGATGTCAAAGGGGGAGGAAACACAACAAAGGGCACAACAAAGGGTGTCTATCAGGTCATCAAAGAGTATTGCCATCAATGCCAAAGGGGGAGATTGTTGGAATATTGTCATTGATGGCAAAGGATATGGCAAAGGAAATGGAAAAGATCAGCAGAAAAGAATAGAGGACAAACAGAAGCAGCAGAGACAGAATGGGAAGAGTACAAAGGCGCAGCAGAATTTTGGTGAACAGCAACACGCATTCAAAAAGGAAGGGAGAAATGTAAGGATGAATTAATTTTCATGGGCCGCAACCAAAAATTGCAGAGGAGAGTTGATTATGGTGTTGGGCAGAGCCGTCTTTACAATGGAACGCAGTTATTCCCGTAAAATCTAATTTACGGAGGAGTAGAGTTATTCAGACAGTCATTTCGGGAATTTAAGCCCTCAACAACCAAGTATGAAGAAAATTTATGAAAGTTTGCGGAAAGACTTTAAATATTTGAATGTGGCAGGACAAGTGGTCCCTACCACTTGAGCGCAAATCGCAAAGCGCAGTTTTGAAGCTTCAAGTGTCTTGTTGATATGGATTATTTGCGATATGCGATCATCGCAATATCGCATTATCGTAATATCACATATTTGTTATTTCTGCCATCGCAAGTTATGTTGTTTGCGATATTCGATCATCGCGCCA
Source organism: Pinus albicaulis (assembly GCA_034641835.2). Lineage (NCBI taxonomy): Eukaryota > Viridiplantae > Streptophyta > Pinopsida > Pinales > Pinaceae > Pinus > Pinus albicaulis. The sequence continues at coordinate 714,575,026 of CM076578.1, read as the reverse complement.
TCGCAAGATCGCAATATCGCATATTCAAGTGTTCCGCCATATGTTTGATCGCGCCATCGCAAAATGGCCATCTGCGATGTGGGCCCAGGGTCAAAGAATGAAATTTCAATAAAAGAAATGTTACGGGGACAGTGTAAAGTTTTAAAATAACCATTGGGGTTATAGTTATAATATTATATGGTGGAGATAAAAGATTGAATATTATTGAAGATCCCGAATGGGATGATTCGTGCATGGAAGAACGGAGGTTAGGGTTTCAAATTGGATTGGCATGATTATTAATATGAAACGATTGAGATGTATGGTTGTTCCGCTTGCGGAACTCACCACATCAACAAGACACTTGCGTATGGAAAAGCGTTGGATATTGTTTATAAAATCCGAAGGGTTAAACTTTGGGTTAACGGCTGGGCGCACATAGATAATTTGAATCTCCTCGTTTGAATAAAATAAATTGAAAAGAAATCGAAGAGCCTCAGGGATAAAATAAAAGAAATACCATTAGCGGTTGAGTGGTTTTAGACTTATGGTATTGAGAAAGGCGAGATCTATATAAAGGACAAAGATCATTATTCGATAAAGGATAGGTGAGCATTGGTGAAGAAGGAATTCCTTTAAGGAATATCCATATGGACAGACAACATGCTTAATTGATGATTCTGAGTCCATGATGCACCCTTCGAGACATTGATCTAAAAGGTGATGAGTCGTGAGAGTATTCAATAGAAGAAACGATGAAAGCGAGCAGATGTCTACTGAAGAACACATATGGATCCGGTGCATATGACAGTTGGAGTTTCTGAAAGTTAATACACACAATATGATACACGGAATGTTGAATGCATAAATTCTCTAAAGTCTGGATTACAGTGGTCTCGCTGTTCTGTTATGTAGAATTGGGGAAAATATGTTTGTTAATTGAATAACGGGTTGCGTCAGAGGGTTGAAGCCTTCTGTATATAGAAGCTGATGTTATGATCAGGGGGTTGTAGCTCCCTTCCAGGAGAGGCTGGAAAATGATAGAAGTTTGTAGCCTTCTGCAGGTGGGTGCCTGCGTGCTGGTTGAGTCTGCACCAGCATATATTTTAAAAGGTTTTCTCTATAATGAAATATTGAAGACTGAGATTACAGCAGCGGTGGTTTTCTCCCGAATTGGGTTTCCACCTTAAATCCTGGTGTCCATATGTGTTAATGGTTTGTTCTGTTATTTCAGTTCATGCTTAATGCTTATCTGATGCAATTCTCTAAGTAAAGATATAATAAGATATCGGGACACACATGTTGGATGCAGTACTGTAGCATATGGTTTTTTTTTTTTTAAGAGAAAGGAAAGAAAATTGTTTAGCCTTAAATACTGATTCACCCCACCCCCTCTCAGTATTTTTCCCAACACATTCTTATGCCAACAACAGTTTAATAGTGTAGAAAGTATGCACTCTTGGGAATTTCTCTTCAGCAATTACATTCACAACCTTAGCATCTACCCGTCAACCTGAAACTTGAGTCAATTTATAGGGAAATGGAGTTAGTTTTAGTTTACATGAAGAGGGAGATGGATTCATCTCATAAGGGATTTGAGCTCCATGGACCAAGAGATAAGCTCCATGAGTGGAGGGATAAAGCTCGAAATGATCGCGCCTCTAGAAGCTTCCAGTTGGGAGAATATTCGAGCAACTAAGCTTCTAGAATTCACTTTTTCTTTTATTCTATTTTTTATGGGGGTCCACAGGTTTTAGCAGTGGAACGTGTGGGGGTTACTGCATATTATAGACCAAGTATCTGCGAACCCATCGGAAAAGGCTATAAAAATGCGCAGGTAGAATTCTAAGTGTTTTAAGGAGCTTTTTTTCAATTCCAAGACTTGGTTTAGGAACATTAGAGTTTTTTCTCTTCTAAAGGAGCACAATATAGGTAGTGATAGACCTATACATAAAGTGAAATTTCATGGTGACAAAATAACATGTAACAGATTTCCCCCTAAAGTGTGAAGTCTGTGGTTATTCTGAAGAGTGAAGTGCTTTATCATTTCGAGGATTAGATTGGAGACACCGATCGAAAACCTGTAAAAAAATTCAATGAATATATATATATATATATAGATATATCTGTGTGTGTGTGTGTGTATCATCACTGAGGTAGGTATTCCTATGCTCAAATTAAAGGTAACTAAATATTCTGGTACATATATGGTTTCAATATTACATCAGAAGTAGAGAAATTATGAGCGCAGCCATATGTCATGAGTATTATACTGCATCATGAATAATAAAACTCTTTAGAGCCTGGATGGTGGAATCTAGATCTAGCATCTTGATTTCCACTTCCTGAACTAGTACAAATCTATACGTGCGATTGATTTTCTTGAAGTCGAACATGGTAGAAACCACTTGATTACCATTCAATGATGTGAATTGTTTAAAAAATGTGAGAGAAACCACCAATAATGAAAATGGCCCTCAAAGTACTCAATACAACCTATGAAGTGTGAATGGATTATTAACAGTCGAACACTCATAGAGTCATTCGATCAAAGGTTAATCATGCAACCTGTCATCAAAGGCGAGAAACCAGCCATTAAGGAATGCAGATCCCAAGGTACTGATAGGATTTTAGATCAACTTTCTAGATGATGGGCTGACATTGATAGAAAGTTATACATCGCAGGAAATCCTATGACATGAAGCCATTAGATCAAGTTTTGAAGAAATATTTTAAATAAATGACTCAGGGATGGTCAATGTGAATGGAGAAAAATGTTTACAATGAATGGTTTATTTGAACTCTCTCTTGAACACATAACGACACTGCAAATGGCTTGGCAACATCTGACCTAAAGCTAATACCCAGAAACCGGCTGAAGACTTTTAATGTGGTTCGATTAAATATCATACAAAGGATTTCCCAACACAGGCACAAGTGTGACAAAGTGTCGTGTTCAAGAGTTGCATGTTGCTTTCTAAACAAGAGTGACAACTAGATTCTTTTTCTCTCCTTTTACCCCACCATTTCTGGAAAGTACCTCTTTATTTTTAACAAGCTTGAGTTGGATAAAATTTTATTTTTTGTGTATGCTTATCCTTTTGATGAGTCCATATTAGTATTAAAATAGAACCCTAAGAAGGAGTGGTCCGGTCCTGTTTTTAATCAATAGGTCCTTTACTGTTAAATTTTAATGAGTCCAGTATACGAGAAAATCAGTATTTTCCAGTTTTAGGGAGTTAGAAGAAAAACATAAGAAAACTCCGTGGTTGTTCTTTTTCATAAATTTAGTCTCTCAAGCCTGAAAAAGAATAAAATAATACATGACAGAACTCTATTGACCATGATTAGTCAACGTATACCCTTTTCATAATTAGTCGATTTCAGTCTGGAAAGGGGGTAAAATTATACAAAAGGGACGACTGTTCATTTATTTTAACGAGTTTTAATATTCAATTACTCAACGATATTTTCATATTTAGAGAGTTTGAAAAGGGCTTAGAAGAGAACTTCAAGGTTTCACTTTTTCATAATTTTACAGAGCCCGAAAAAGTGATAAAATTATGCTCAGTGTCAAAATAATTATTTTCACCAAAAAATCATGTATCCTACACAAAAGCTCCAAAGGTTACACATACCTATTTCCAAGAAGTAAAAATATTTAAAAAATAACCTTTTAAAGTGAAAAATAAATAAAATATAATATTTTATTAATTTAAAAACTATAAAAAAGAGTTAAAACAAAATCATTTTCACCTTTTGTGTTCATAGCAGTGTATTGAGAGCTTTTGGCTAAAATGTTCCAGAGAAAATATCGGGAGAACCAACCATCCATTCCTTGATCGTAAGAATCTGGTAATCCACATCATCTTCTTCTTCATTTCTATCCATTTGATTTTTCTTTTTAAGCCTCAATTTAATTTTTTGGAAGGATTTTTTGATTAAAAATTTGCTCTCGGGGGTCCAGAGGTCATGCATGCGATAACTGTGGACCCCGATAATTTTTAACTAAAAAACTATCAGGCTGCCATGGTTTTTGTGCGGAGCCTGTGCGGACGTCTGCACTATCTCCTCACAAAAATTGCAGGGGCATTGCAAACGTTTTAAAATTCAAAATTTCTCTTGAAAATGGTTCAAGCTTTTCACCGAAATGGTTTCTAACTTTCAAATGTGTTGATATGTAGGTTGTTCCCCCATGTTAGAGTGGCGAGAACGTGAATATGAGATTATAGAAAATGAAGCCATGGAAGATGTTACCATAATACGCGCATTGTAAACTTGTGGTTTATATAAATTCTGGGCTATCCAAGGTATCAAAACACAAGTAGATTTGATGAAATGGCTAGTAAATGCATGGGAAGTTCAAGACCAATGCTTCATGATTGGTGACCACTGGCTCGAAATTGAGCTAGAGGACATTTATTTTCTTACCAGATTGTCTCAGAGGAGAGAAAACATATCATTGTTTGGGGCTAGATAGGGAGGTCTTTCCGTTGACAGCTAAAAACAACAATATTGAAATGATGAGATAGAATTAAAGGATAGTCACATAGACATTAAAACTATCTTGCGATTGCATCTCAAAGTGATTGTATTTACAGTAACTAGATTGTGTGGGAGTGAAGCTCCACATATAGCCACTAAATCACAAATGCAGACCATAGTAGAGTGTCTCAGAGGGACCATATTTAGCTGGTGCAAAGAAGTATTGGCCAACATGAAAGGAAAATTAAATAGAGCAAAGAATGCGAAGTTGAAAAACATTGAGGATGTCACAATTCTCATTCCATTTTCTTTAGAGAGAATCATGCTTCTCACTCCTCATCTGATTCCAGTAGATCATGTGAAACCTCAGGAACCTCAGATGGTACATTGGGTGGCATTAATGGCTCACCATGGTGGTGATGACAGTTCAGTGGTTCGGTTCACTCTGGCATACTTTATGTGCCTAAGGAACCAAGTCTTCACCATCGAAGACTTCCCTAATGCACGAATGGATTTTAGAGGTGATCCTGAGTAATATTTGCCTCTAGTGGCACAGTGGGATGAATCAGGTAAGAAAATCATTTTTATGTTTTTAATCTAAATTTTATTTGTTTTTTATTATTGTCCAATACTGAAAAAAATACTTAAATGCATATTTTGGTCCATGACAACCAGCTACACTTTGCTGCTTTGATAGGCCGCAAGAACAACCTATAGAACCTCCATAGGATCAGGTAGCAGAGATCCTAGGAGATATGGAAGACTACCTGGAGAGGTTAACCATAGACATTCCTGAGACAATAACAAATTATATTCATCTCAGGCTTCAGAGACATGTACCAGGTGTTCTAGGACCATTTAGGAGATTTATGCATAAGGGGGCACGTGCCATAGTCTATTACCGTGATCATCATCATGCATAGTGGATGATAATTGTTGATTGACATTTTTTTTGTATCAGTATATATTAGATCATAAGGTGTTTGAACCTATGATCATAGACAATATAATATTTTTTGAAAAGAAAACATATCTATGATAATGATATTACTACTTTCTCTGAGTATCTTGCTCAACATGGATAGAATGTTGTTTTGGTTTACTATGTTAATGTTGCAAATGCCTATTTGGAACACGATTAAATAATGCATCAGCCAATGTGTTTAAATTGATTAAAATATGTTGATATTCAATATAATCAAATTGACGTTCCAAGAGAGGAACCTTCAAAAATAATCTCAATAAAACTCGATGTTTAATTGAATGTAACCTGTTTAAATGTAATAATACAACGAGTTCTGAATGAAACCTAATGATAAAATGACAAATACAAAATGAAATAGTATCAGATAATAACTCAATGATTCCACTATATTCTGCAATATTGTTTGTTGTTTTACCGAGGCATACCCCATGCATAGAAAGTAACTCATCGGTGGTTGAGTAGATAAGCCAAACCATAGAAGAGATATTCTGTATACTACGACAGGCACCATCAACATAACCAATGTATGTTTGAAGGGATGTTGAAATCTACAATATCAAGAGTAATCAAGATAAGAAGCGATAGTAGTAATATCAAAACTAATCTAGGCACACTTATCTAATCTAAGGCACACTATCTAAAAAGTAATTATTTTACATGAGAGATCTTCACACAAAAGTCAACAACAATATATCTTAAGATAAAGACCATTTTCGGGCTTATCTAAAGAGACCCCATCATTATAGTCAATTTATACGCTCCTTTTGCAAGCACACACTTGACAATGTAGGGAGAACGCCACATCGGTTCGAATTTTCCAATGCCTAGCTTATCATTAGCTTGGTCATATACTAAGACTAGGTCACCTTATAAAAAAATACAAGGGGTGACACTTTGATCATATTGAGCTTTCACACGTTACTTATGATATTTAGTAGCTAATGCAACGGTTCCTCAAGTCTCATCTAATTGTGCTAAGTATAAAAAGTCATTTTCCTATTAAGAGGTAGCTGGTAAAAACTCAATGGCTAATTGGAGTGATGGTATTTCACATACAATGGGTAACACAGCTTGTAAACCATAGACAAGTTGAAAAGGATTGAACCCTGTAGCAGTTTTTGCAGAGGTTTGGTATGCCCATAGTGTCAAAAAAAGCATGGTATGCCAAATAAATTTGTGAGGTCCAATTATCCGTTTAATCATGGTGGTTAAAACCTTCTTGATTGCTTCAACTTTACCATTAGCCTGCGAGTAATATGGACTAGAGTTATCATGGTGCAGGATAGGTTGATTGGATAGTTCGATCATCATTATATTTCGAAAATGACTCCCATGGTCTTTGATAATAGCTTGAGGCACACTGAAATGAGCAATCACATGAGTGAATATGAAAGTAGCTGCAGTTTTTCCATCTGTCATGAATGTAGGTATTTCCTCGGTCCATTTGGTAAAATGATCTACAACAAGAATTATACCCATGCCCCCCGACCGAGTGAGGGTTACATGTAATGAAATCAATTCCCCATTTTTCAAAAGGACATACAACAATGATTGGGTGAAGAGGAGCTAAAGGCACACCCAAATTTTGATCTAAACTTTGGCAGTTGTGGAATTTTCAGACCACAATACTAAAATATTTGAATAAAGAGGGCCAAAAATAACCACTACACATATTTGGGGATATGGCCAACCCAGACATATGACCACCACATGCTATAGAGTGGAAATCATTCAAAACCCTTACATCCTCTTCGTGATTTATACAACATCGAAAAACTGAATCCGCACCATGACGATAAGGAGTGTCTCCAAGAATATTGCATTATTCGGATTGATATTGGATTCTTTGTTGATTTGAACGTGAAAGCTCTGGGTGAAAGGTTTGGATTTGAAGATATATAATGATATCTCCATACCATGGATCTAATTTACTAATGAGAAACAAAGATTCATCTGCGACGGGATTCTCTACCATGTTTTTTGTCTTAGTATTTGGAAATTCACACATAAGTTCTGCAAACAGCAGTGATTTATTTGATTTAGATTTCTCGAATTCCAAATAAAACCCTTGTAAGTTAATAATCCATTTATAATATTTACCCTCGAGTAACTTTTTGTCAAAATATACATCATATGGTTGCAATTATATATCACAGTTGTTTTACGTAACAATATATAGTGATGAAATCATTGGATAGCTTGAACTGCTACGAAGGCCAATTTCTCCACATATGAATATTTGATTTCTGTTTGGTTGAGATTCTAACTTAGATAATAGATCACATGCTCATTGTGATATTCATCCTCTTGAACCAAAACCATTCCAATGGTGGAATCATAGGTAGCTAAGTATAAAAGGTAGTCCTACTAGTAATTGGGTGGATGCAATAACGTTGCATGGGTCAATGTTAATTTCAGTGCATCAAAATATTTATCTACAATCTCATCCCAAATAAAAGGAAAACTTTGTTTCAACAACCAGGTAAAACATTTTGTTAACAAAACATAGTTCGGGATAAACCTATGTAAAAAAAATCCTTTCCCTTGCAAACTTTAGAGTTGGCGAAGTGTGGAAGGAGGAGGTAAGTTGATGATGGCCTCAACCTTCAAAGGGTCTACATGAATGCCTTCTTTCGAAATGACGAATACTATTAATCATATTTATTGCACACAGAAAACATATTTGTGCAGGTTCAAACCAATCTTGCAATGCCTATATCTCATGAAAGTAGCTCGTAAGTGTGTAGAATTATCATCCTTGCATAAAGAATGGGTTGGTAAATCATCCAGATAAGGCTGTACAATATGTTTGATATCATGAAAAGAATTAGACATGGCCATCTCAAAAGTTGCACCAACATTTTTTAATCCAAAGGGTAATTTGAAATAAGCAATTGTTCCCCAAGGACATATAAATGTTGTTTCTAGTTGATCGATAGGGAGTGTGTTGATTTGATTATACCCAGAAAATACATCCATAAATGCGAAAAAAATATTTCTGGAACAATCATCTATAATTTAGTCGATATAGGGGGTAGAACAGTTGTCTTTTGGACATGCTTCATTAATATCCCTATAATCGACGCATACTCGTATTGTACCTTGTTTCTTGGTAATGGGAACTATAGTAGATACCCAATCTATCAATGGAATTGGAGAAATAAATCTTGCTCGTAATAGCTTTTCAACTTCAAATTTGATAACAACAACTTTTCGCAGATGTATTGGACATAATCTTTGTCTAACAGGCTTAGCATCCGGGTATGTCTTGATTTCATGAATGACAACCTTAGGATTGATTCTTGGCATCTCTTTGTAAGACCAGGAAAATATGTCTCAGAATTCTTGAAATAGGGATTTGTATGTATTAATTTCTTCAATTGTACAAGCAGCGCCTATATGAATGTTTTCAATAATTCCAACTTTAATTGATATGTCTATAGGGAATGTTGTAGAAATATTTCCCAAAATAGTCTAAGAATCCGAATCTGTAATCAATATTGGGATTTTGTGGTTCCTTGACATAATCAATTTTAAAAATAGACTAAAAATCATTTTCAAACATATCAAGATCAGGTAAAAATGAAGATCTATGATGTATATCATCCCAAGGTAATTCATCCAATGACAAAATTTCTCGAATACTTTCATTATTGTGAAACAGTTGTTGAGAAGGATCAGAAAGTCATGTCAAGGCTAAGCTTGATAGAAAAGAGGATTATTTTGTGATCACATTAATTTGGTCACGAGTACTTGAAAGTGTGTGAGACTATGACTGTACTACCACATATGCCATTTCAAAAGGACTTAAAGGAATTTTCCATTGAAAGATCGTATTTCTAATTCTGAAGGCACTACCCAAGTGTCATCGAATGGTATAGTGCTTGATGAGATAATATTGATGTTGCTAATGGTGCGTGGTACGTTGGGTGGAGGTATATAGAAAGTTCCCATAAAATTGGAGTCATTTACTAAAACTACACCAACATCTTTATATTGGATAGTTGTTTTCCCAACATGTTGGATATTATCTGTAGAAGCAGGGTCTGACGAATAATATGGCAAATTATGATTTTCACAAACTTTCCTTTCTGGGGAAACATGATTAACCGAAAAATGGAATAAATGATAGCAGTCACGGCATAAGACCAACTACGACCCAAAATAAGGTCGTAATCCAAAGGGGCATTAAAAACTTCCACATATAGATTAACAGTTTTACCTTCTACTTCTATAGGTAGATCCTGGAGTATTCCCTATGGATAAAATCCTCTTCCATCAAAGGCTTTAAGGATTGTTGGTGATTGGTTGAGTGTTGGAGAAGCGAGAGTTTTCCAATAGTTTAATGAAATTATGCATGTGATTCCCCCTCATCAATTACAATAAGAAAAAATCGTTTGGAAGTGACTAATACTGGTATCTGAAAAGCCATCTATTGAGGCATTCTCAGTGAAAAATTTTCTAGATAAAAGACCATGTGTTAGAACCCTGAGGATAAATAGCCCTGATAGCTAATAATAGTAATTTCGTTTGTCCTAGACATGATTGTAGCACTTATAACGCCGAAATTACTGAAGGGGATATCACCAAATCTTCAAAAATGTTGTAATTCTGAGCAACTCTCGCATGTGGATTGAAAGCTGACATTTGAAGTACACCTTTAGCAGGAATTTTAATTACTAGATCAATATTAGGTTTCTCGATGTGAACTGGATCGGAAACCGAAGGATATATATCTATTGTTTGCCTATAATTTTTTTTCTGTTTACTAGTTACAAGATTTTTAGTTCCATATTCTTGGGATCGTGTCGCAACCATAACCTCAGACATCATTAAAATATTTTCCGATGAATTTGAAGAAGATCCTTTAATTTTTCTATCTTCAGTAGGAAAAGGATCCTTCAAGACAATACATGTGGGTGAACCTTTGACAAAGTTAGAAACCTCGAACCGATGTGGACACTCTTAGGTATAGTGATCCTTAGTGATCCTCGTCACAGATAAGACAAGCATAATGAGGCTTCTGTTTTTCATGAGCTAGTTCATTCTTTTGGGTTTTATTTTTGGGTGATGTAGTTTGATTGTTTTTATTCTTTCCTTTTTTATTATTATCAGTTTTAGACTTAGCTATAGATAATTCTTAAACATGAATTTTGGCAAAATTTTCAATAAAGAATCTCCTTTCGGTGAATCTATTAAATTTATAATAGGAAAAGTAGTTTTGGAGGAATTATTCTTACTCATTAGTGCTAACTAAACCAATTACACCGTCTGCAACATAAGAACCAGAAGGAGTTGCAGTTATTTGACCGGGATGTGGTAAGTCAGGAATTTTTTCATATAAAGTACTAGAATGTATATACAAGGTCTAAGTACTATGCTTGAGCTATGACCTGTTCTTCTGTAACAAAACCTCCCTTAGCCATATCTTCAGTGATCTTTGGAAGTAATTATTTGATAAACCATTCTGCCAAGATCTGATTTGGAATAAAAACTTTGACTAAACATCGTTTTCATCTCCATTCATGTATCTGATCTGAAATTTATGTAGACGTAGATTTTTTTAATGAAGTTAATAGTTTTGTGCCATTGTCGTATCGGAATGGAAACTGAAAGTATGTTAAGAAAGCTATTGCTAAAGCATTGAAATTTTTGAATGAGCCATGTGGTAATTCAATATACCATTTTGTAGCTAAACCTATCAATGTTCTCTAAAACAGTCTTAAATTGAATGGAATCATCAATTAAATATTTGGATGTGCACCAGAGGTGGTAAGTCATGACATGGTCTGCAGGGTCCTCTCTTGATTTACCTTCAAACTTAGGAATACCATTGGGAAACTTATTCATCATCGGTGGCCAAAATAGAAGATAATAAATCAGATCGTTCGTTAGGTGCAACAAAACTGGTAAATCGAAATTTTCTATGAATGGTAACCGACAGTTAGGGTCCTGTTGAGAAAATTAATAACCTTGAGGAACTATACCAGTAGCAGGAGGAGGATATGCAAGATAACCTAGAGTAGCCTATGTGGTTTGGATTGGAATGCCTCCTGGATAACTAGGGTTATCCGTACCATAATGAGGTTGAGTTGGTATCTTATATGAGTAACCAGGGTACGATTAATGTTGGTATAGTATATTTTGTGCTACAGGTCCATATTGATACTGCCCTTGATATGGTTGATAAACAAACTGACCTGTATGAGGTTGGCTTGTTACAATTGTACTTGTACCCAGTTGTCCCGCAGACACCCAAATAGTAGTCTGAACAATAGACTAAACTATGGGTCTAGGTTTATGAGCAGTGAATTGAGGGATTGGTTGTGATACTTTGGGGATTGTAGAAATAGGGGCTGAAGAAACTCCAAGGATAGGTGTGGTAGGCTATTGAACAAAAGTTGGTGCAATAGTTTGAGGTGGAGTTCTATGTGTACTCAGACTAGGTTGTTGAATACTACTAGGTGTAGATACCTCAGGTATGACATGAAGTGTAGGTTGGAGAGGTTGTTGGATTTGATTGTAAGAAATTAGCTGACCAGGCTGATTATAAAGTACTAGCATGGTAGTTCGCAAATGCTATTGATTCAATGATGGATTCCAAATCGTTTTTACTTTAGGATATGGAGCTCCTATTGAAGGTTGTGATGCATCAGACTGACCATAACCAAGTTGATAATTTGGAATGTAATTTTGATATTTGGTTGGACAATTTCCACTAAAATATTGACCTCCTTGAAACAATTGTTGTTCTTGATAAAACTACGACCTCAAAGGAGGCTGTTATCGTTGGAAATACTATTGCCCTAGCATAGAGTACTATCCTTGAAGAGGTTGTGCACCCCGAATAGAGTACTTCCCTTGAGACTGATATTGTCCTTGAGGTATGTACAACCATTGAGGTTGCCCCCCGGGCTGTAAACTACTACCTTGAGGTTACCCCCCAGGCGGTAAATTTCTACTTTTAGGGTCAGGGTTAGGAATGTTTCCAGACATCATGTAGACTTGTTCCATGTTTAAATTTTTGGTATGAGATTCATTTGGGCTAGGTGATTGTATATGTTTTTCGGGAGAGCGAGATGCTCCTGAGAAAGTATCTGAATGCAACTGGTATCCTGACGGAACAGATGGACCACCATATAAATAAGTTTCTGACAATGCAAAAAATATGGATGATTCCCTAGACATGTTTAATGAAGGTCTGTAATTACCTCTTGGTATGGCGTAAAAAGGGATGCGAGGTGGTGAATAGTTAAGACCCAAATTGTATAGAAAGTTGACTAACTAAGAATACCAAGGATCCTATTTGAAAGTTCTATAATACAAAATAGGTTCACTTGGACTTATATCTAAGGATTCTTGATGTGGAGGAAGTAGACCTTCTTCTTTTGTGTTAGTAATCTCTTTGATAATAGTGAGGCCAGGAGGAAGGCTTTCATTGATGCAAAAATTCACTCGGGGTGAATGAGGACGGCCAGGGGTTGTGGTTATGAACTACAAAGCAAGCTCAGACATAACAGGTTCAGTTTCAGGCTCAAAAATTTCAGATTCAATAGTTGATAATTCACTAATTGTGGAAGCAAGTTCAACTAATTCAAAAATTTCTAATATTATTGGATGAGTTTCTACTATTTGAGGTTTATCTACTTCGTAATAAGGATGTATTATCACTGATGTTTCCTCTTTCTCAGTTGATATGGTTCCTAATGGTTGGCCTTTTCCAGATTTAAGATTTTCTAACTGACTTGGTCTGTACTCAGGGGGTTTCCCCTACATTCTACATGAGTGTCTTGGTAATTCAGCCATGGTTAAAAGTGTAACACAAGAAATCAAACAAAATTTCAAAAAAATAGACCTAATTTTGCGAAGGAAACAATGAGATCGAACACACGCCTACAAATTCTAAGAGAGAAATCCACACATAAACCATATGTTTCCACACTAAAAACACTAGTTGGTCATGAAATCCATTTTCGTAGAATTCTAATGTGGAAAACATGACAGTTGGAACAATTACCCCAAAAACCTGTTTAATGAAATAGTCCAGTGCAAGTCTCTCCAGTTATTCCATCTCAAAGTGAAGAGTACCCTTTGGAAAGTCCAAGTGAGTCTAGCCGACATCTGTTCTAGGTACAGTGGGACCTTCCCTCCACTGTCACCTTGGGAAAAATCACGAGGGTTATGGTCACTAATGTCACTAACGGGAACAAATGTACCTGGGGAAACAGTATATGATCCAATATACACACAAGGGAAGAGTAACAAGCTCAATCTTCTTTAAGGCTCCTTGATATGATAAATCCAAGGTTTTCCAACAAGTGACCCCATGCTCCTTGACAATAATCTATCTCAGGTTTACTTTTTGCATTACGTGCGCATCTGCTATCTTTCCCAATGAGATAGGTATGATTACCTCACTGGTTCCGACATGATCTCCTGCTTGAATATTTTAATAAGAGCTTCCTAGAGGAAAAATGCTACAATTGTATTTTCCTACCATAAGATTGCTACTTGTTTGTTTAAACTGTTTTGGAATGTTAATTACAACCTGTTCCAAAACACTAGCCTAAGCTATGTTGGTGGAATGAGCCCTAGAAAATGTAAAGTATCTATTTTGATTTTATTAAAGAATTTTTATAATTTGTTTGTTGTTTAAGACAAAAGGTATGGAGTTGAAACTTAAATGATGTTTGTGACCCCACTCAAAAAATATGCTAAATTAATTTAAATGAGAAGTGAAATTATTTTCTTTTCAATGAGTATTATTTAAGGGAAATATTGAGAGATTTAATAATTTTCAAAGCACCAATTATTTCATTCACAAACAAAATATTTGAAAAGAATATGATTTCCTAGAGAACTCAATTTGCAAAAATGATCAATTACTCTTTTGAAATGAAATTCCTTTAAGAATCAGACCAAAAAATACAAATAAAAAAACAAATCATTTCCAAAAGAAAAAAATATCTAAAAAATCTGAAAACATAAATTTTAAAATCAAAGAAAAATCTAATTTTGAAGTCTATATAGAAAGTTTGAGGACATTTTCTCCTAGTTTGTGATCAGACTAAGAAATATTTCTACTTATCTTAGCAGAAATGAAAACATCCAAAAAATGCTTTGGTGTGATATCAGGATTGAGTAAGCTAAAAGCTCTTCAAAATTTGCAAATGAAAAAGGAATCAATTTTCATAAAGGTAAGTTTTGCAATGACCTTAATGGCTAAGAAAGAGAACATCACCATACCAGTAAGCTGAGCTAAATGAAGGTATCTTGTATGGAGCAACAATAAAGTAGGGAAAAATCTCACTTATAACGTGCAAACAGGATGATAAAATCACACAGACACAGAATTTTATGAAAAGAAATTCACACAAGATTTGATAGCTAAGATAGACTGGGGAAAACACAAATAATCGGGTAATCTGGATCCTAAAAAGAGAATTTTAATTTTTTCAAGAATTTTCCAGGGTTCCACAGTTTCTAATGGAAAAAAAAGTGGCACCGCACTATTTTGAACTAAAACCTGTCGAGGTTGCCACAATGTTTTTTGCTAAAAACCGCAGAGGAAAGGAAAAATCCTAAAAAAATAAATAATCAACTTTTATTTTTAGGGATTCTTAAAATTTGTCTACCCAACCCAATCTCAAATAAGTCAAAATTTAAAAACTCTAAAATTCAATTTGAAAATAAAGAAAGAAAACTGAGTTTTGATCCCCAGCAGAGTCGCCATTTTGATATGCGGATTAATCCCTCTTGCGAACAAGAGCGATCTCCCTAGTATTCAATGATAGCAAGAAACAAACAACCATTTGGAAACATTTTTTTCTAGATTAATTTCATTTCATAATTATTATAAGAAAGTAAAGAGGACATGCCTCTACCTTGAAATCCAATGTTCGATGTAGTCTTTAATCCAGTCACTCCAAAGAGGTTTCTTCAACAAGTAGAACCTGAAATCAAAGACAAGATGAAAGAATAAAAGCATTTCCAACATATAATAATCAAGAAAAGCTAATCCAACATAGTGATCAAGGAGTCTAAGTATTGATGTCATTCAATAAGCACAAGAACAAATCAAGGATAAAAGGAGTTCGATATGTATTATCTTGAATGAAAAGAGTAATCGTACAACTTAATGCTTTGATGTCATACAAATTTTTCCCGGGATCTTGAAAAAAAATTCTTCCTTCAGTTTGACAACCCTTCCTCTCTGAATACCAGCATAGAGTTATGGACACAAGGTGTGATCATTCTTATGCCAACAACAATTTACTAGTGTAGAAAGTATGCACTCTTGGGAATTTCTATTTAGAAATTACATTCACAACCTTAGCCTCTACCCTTTAGCCTGAAACTTGAGCTCAATTTATAGGGAAATGGAGGTAGTCTCAATTTCCATGAAGAGGGGGATGGATTCCTATCATGATGGGATTTTAGCTCGATGGATGAAAGGATAATCTCCATGAGTGGAGGGATAAAGCTCAAACAGATGCGCCTCTATAATCTTCCAGTTCGAAGAATATTCAACCAGCTAGGCTTCTATAGTTTAATTTTTCTTTGATTCAAATTTTTATGGTGGTCTGCAGGTTTTAGTAGTGAAAGGTGTGGGGGTTGCCACAATTTATAGACCATGTATCCGTGAATCCACATGAAAAGACTAGATAAAGTGAGGAGGTATACTTTTAATGGTTTTAAATAGATTTTCTCCAATTTCAAGGTTCGGTTTAGGAACATTAGGGTTTTTTGACTTCTAAGGGAGCACAATATACGTAGTGATAGACTTGTACAGACAGTCAGATGTCATGGTGACAAAATAACGTGTAACACTCTTGCTATAGGAGCTTGCCTTATCATGGGCACCCTAGATAGTCCCTTTTTGTCACTTGGCACCCATGCTAAGCCTTTGTTCTTATGCTCAGGAGTCCTCTCTAGTCCCTCCATGACCTTTGTGATGAAGCTTCATTCTCCTTCTTCTTCGCTATCGTTATAGATATATACCCTAGAGGCTCCCACATGCTGAATTATGTTGTTGCATTTCATGTTTACTATTTTTACCTCTCGTCCTTAAGCCGACTTAACTTGGACTCATGCATAAGCCACTTTTGAACAATTTTTTTATGTAAAATCAACCCTACAATTACTTAGCCTTTGTAACTTGACACCTTATACTCATGGAGAGAACATCCCTTTAAGTGTAATTGACTAGTTTTGTCACCTTGCATTGAGCATAGGAATGTTCCAATCCCACGACCTAACACATCTATATTCCAAAAATTGTTATTTCCATTGTGCTATAGGAATTATTTTATTCCTTTTCAGGTTTTCAATATGAAAATGACAAAAAAATATATATTTCAAGAAGAGCGGGAATGGAACATTACTTCCATAATTGATGGAAACTAGAGTTAGTTGGGTCACCCTTGAACAAAGCACTCAAAAGAATTTTTTTCCTCCATTCGGATGGGCTTTAGTCTGACTTAGGAGAGCCATAACCTTGTTATTAAGTTATTCCTCCCTAGGTTGGTTATCTCTTCCAATCATATGAAGAGTTTGTTTATGCCTCCTCCATTATAAAATTATAAAAAGTTGTCATGTGTTGCCATATAGTGACATTTGAGTCGTGTTTTTTTCAAGGGAATTAAACCTTATTCATACTTTATGTGGTTTTTGTTGACTCACTTCTTAGTCAGCCATACTCAGTCTGTTGGAGTTATGTTCTATCACGTCAAAAATTTGGTACTTTACTCATGCTAGTTAAGAAAGTCTCCATTGAATTCTTGCCG
Source organism: Pinus albicaulis (assembly GCA_034641835.2). Classification (NCBI taxonomy): domain Eukaryota; kingdom Viridiplantae; phylum Streptophyta; class Pinopsida; order Pinales; family Pinaceae; genus Pinus; species Pinus albicaulis. The sequence continues at coordinate 714,557,791 of CM076578.1, read as the reverse complement.
GTGGGTTTGCTCTTATCAACTTCGAAAACTTTCTCTCAGAGTAGGCCTAGAGCCGCACCTTGGCCCTATTTCTGTCATTGATAGGTGACCTTGTGCTTAGCATCGATCAACATCATGGGTATTTGACTAAGTGGTTTCCCTTGTGTTCGACGTCATCTTAGATTGTCACACACTGCTATTTTTGTAGTACCTTGGTTTCCATTTGATCCTATTGGTGGATTCCTCACCTCTTCGTAACCTTCCATTATTGGTTGGTTCAAATGGTTTCTTTTTTGTGCTAGCCACATGTTATGTATGCCAGAAAAGTGCTTTGGTTTGGTTACTTCATCTCTATTCATTCGATTCCTTCCAAATTATTGGCCTACGAGTTACACTTGTGCTAGGTTGATGAGGGATGCCTTAATTCCTTCCTTCCAGCATATATTTTCTAATCGATTCCAAATCCTTGCTTTGGGAATAAGTTCTAGAATCCATTTTTAGTACCTTAGGGTTTGCAGTCATCAGTGGTAGACTCCTTCGATATCGATAGTGAGAATACATAAATGTCTCCTGATTGGTATATTATCTTGTGTTTGACTTCAAATCATTTATTCACACTTATTAGATTGTATTGGGTTACCTTGACTCTCATCATCATTATCAGTGAGTTGTCTGTCATTCATTAACTATATATATCAATGAATGGTAAAAAAATAATTTCTCACGTGGTCTACTTCAGTTCATTTATTCCCATAGTCTATAAATGCACCATTGTGATTGGTGAAGATTGTGGGTTTTCATCAACATGTTTTGGTTCACTTGTCATCTCCTTTAATTTTTTGTGAGTGACACCATCCACATTATATGTTTCACTTCGTCATAAAGATATCTTGTATGTTGGCACCGAGTTGCGTGTAGTGCCATTATTCCACTTTTGATGACTTGCTACTTTGAGGATCAATTATGTGACATCAATGATCATATATCTCCTTCGACATCAATGATCAATTCTTCTATATGTGATATCATGACATGACCTCCATACGTACTTTTGAGGCTATGATAAAATGATCCAATGTGTGCTTCTCAGTTTCCTTTGTCCTTGTATACATATCGGATCCGCTCTATACCTGATATGTAGACATAATTTACTATCTCTAGGAATGGGTATGCATGCCTCAAACATGAGCTTTCTTTCTGATCGTTTCCATTGGTTTTTGGTAGGCCGAAATCTGGTGAACTCCTCCCAAGTCCACGCATGATTATCCTTATACACTTAATGCATTTCAGCCATGATGTACCCCTTCTGACCTCATATACTAGGGGGCATATATTAGAGCATCATGTTCCACCTATGTATACTTGATGCTCTGAGTTATGGCCTTGGACAAACCTTTCCCTTTAGACATGGTTCTTCGTCTGAAAAAAATATTTTAAATTCCATACATGACTATACCCTCTAAAATTGGTGTGCACATGTAGTTCCATGTATACCAAACCCGCGCATATTGTTTTAAATATGAAAAAATAAAAAAATCCCTATATTTTGGGCGGGGTTTATGGGTTACATTGGAAGCCTACCTACAAAAAACCCATGGCCTAACTCTAACCCAGCTGAAATAACTATTTTTGGGTGGTATAAATACACCTCAGAGGAATCCCTAAAGGGGGAGAAAGATAGGATATTCATATTATAGCTAGTTTGTCCTCGATCAAGTTTGATTTATCCCTCTGCCTTCTACACTTTAAGATTATGGAAACCCTTCTTTCCCTCATAAATATGTTCACTTCTCTTATATAATATCCATGTGTATGCATTCAGAAGGAGCTTGTTAAGGCTTGGGATGGACATATCTAGAGGACGGTTTTGCTTGGAGCTGTGGCTGAATCAGGTGGTATTCCTCCATACATCTTTGAATTCATCAATTAAGAATTTATGTCCCGTTCTTGATATTCATGATATTTATGCTTTATACATGACTATTATCTTATTATGAATGTTATCATGTTTTATGCTTATATGCTTATATGATCTAACGCTAATATCTTGAACATGCTTTGAATTATCACTACAATATGTTCTTTTCTTGAATGAGTTGTAGGTTTTTGAGGGCTAGGAGAAGCAGAGGGTTTGAACCCTACATCATTGCCTTCAAATGTAGGATCTACAGGTACTCCTCCTTCTTCCCTTTTTACTATTTTAAGAATTCAGATTTCATGTTTTTATGGTTCTTGTTCCTGTATGTATCTTGCTCTGTTTGATTTTCCAGCCCAAACCCTAGGGTGTATTCTCCCGTAACAGTCCCTGAACAATATTTCATTAAATAATTTCATACCTAATAATAATTTACATTCACCTATACATATAATCAAGTTAATAATTTCTCAAATATTAAACAATTTAATCTAAGTTCATTTTTATTTTTTTTATTGAATTATATCAAGGGACCCAATTCATTTATTCCATCCAATAATTATCTCAAGTAATTTTAAGGATTATACATTTATTTCTCTTCAAGCACATGTGATTATTTTATGGGAACATCGAAGAACAATAGAGATAGTTATTAAGTCCAAATTTCCCCTTATTGATAGACCAATGGTGACTAAGTATTAATGTTTTTTTACTTAATTCATGCCTCTCAATTATACTTCATGATTGAAAATGTATGGTCCAACCTTTACAATATTGTGCAACTTTGAGGTAAAAGTGCCTTGTAATTTTCAACTTAAGTCATTCCTTGAGTGCTAGTGAATTAATTTTTGAAATTATTTTTACAACTCCATTACCCATATCTATGTTGTATCAAAATCTCAAACTATGTGCCTACATCCACTATTTAGTTCACTAGTACTTTATAGAACATATTCATCTTTTTTTTATATATAAGTAAGAGCCCACGAGATGATTGGAACGAGTGACCTATCACATAGAATGTCTTAATAATACATCGAACTAGATCGCTATAAACCTATAAAACATACTCTCACTAAAAATTCATAAAAAAATAAAAATTACTAATAATTCATACCAAATTCCATTAATCATCCCATTTTCATGTGTCATATACTTCCCTTAACAATACATGATCATCAAATCACTAATCACCATATAATTTCCACACGGAAAATAATTTTAACCTAAAAACAAATATTATCATTAATAAAATAATATTTTTTAACATTGTTATCACATAGTGGAAATAATTGAAAAATCAATATGTGATGTCCTAAAAATAATAATATATCTATCATAATATCTATCACATAAGTAAAAACGAAAACATAACCCTATACTTGTCCTCCCATAATGAGCGCAAATTGTTAATGTTCATGTTGGTTTTAGTGGCTTTTACATTTTAATATAATTTTACATGATATCATATGTTCAATACAGGGTTTTAAACATATGTTTAATAACTTAAACTAACATGTCCTCTTACAATAATCATAATAAAATGTATGATATACGAAGGGATAAGTAAGTATGTTTAAATTTTAATGCACTGGTTTTAGGTTCTTATATTACCATGAAAAATAGAGATCATTAAACTATATCTATTCTAATTTATACATTTTGTAACTTAGGGATTTGATTTACTTCATATTTAATATCATATTGAATAAAATGTCTATAATTTTTTTTTTAAAATATTAATAATAGTAAATATTATAAATATTTACTAGAAATTAGTATAGATATATTTTAATTACATATTTATCAAATTACGAAAAAGAATAAAATCTCTCAATATACAATCTTCATTTTGAGAGAAATGAATAAAATTTCTCACTATGTAATTTTCATTTTGAGAGATATCAGAGCAATATTTTGTACCAATACTACTTCTCATAACTTAGTCAATCCTTAGTTAAGATGAATCTATACTAATTCTTAATAATATTATTTATATTATATAATTTTTATATCTCTATTCTTATTTTTAATTTTAATAAAAGCTTGATTTATTCTCTATGGAAAGTCCATCAAATATTTTTAATAGTTAAGATAGAGCATTTAGATGTATCTCAAAACAAATTATAACATTTTTAGATTTAACTAAAAAACTTCTATAAAATTGAATTAAGATTGAATATCTATAAAATATTTTGATAGTGAAATGAGTTATGGTTTTTGGACATGTGATATTTGATAATGATTTATGATATTCTAACGAAACCTATTTACAAGTTAATAATCTCCATATTAAAATGAAGATGAATATCCATAATTAATAACATTATTATAATACAAGTTTATTGTAAGTGTTATGATTTTATGTACTTATTAATATAATCCAAATATAATTATGGAATCATTATTTTAATTTATTATTTTAAATAAATCTTAATTTATAAGTATTATTTATCTGTTATATATATTTCACATTTCTATATCTATATAGATATTTTAACTAACAATTATATATATAATAATAATATGTTTATTTATAATATCATTAATACTTATTAATTTGATATATCTAAAATAATGATTATTTATAATATTATTAATAATGAGTAATTTAATTTATTCTAATATTATGATTTCATTATATACCTAATATAATGTTGTATTTTTTTTAAAAATATTATAATATAAAAAAACTATTATTTTTATTACTTTGAAATTTGTTTTATTAATTAATTCCATCAACATTCCATTGATAAGAATGTGGCCACTGGAATATTCTAGAGAAAAGATGGGGTATTTCCCCTCTACCACCTAGATCATATGAGGTAGAGAAGGATGCCAACTCATGCCATCTCGACCAAAATTAAAACAGTTAATTCCACCCTCGGGATGATATTTTCCCATTTGAATATGGGGAGGATTGTCTTCCCTCCACATACGCTGGTTAGATTTTCTTCTAGCCCATTGTCACCTCATTGTCACCTCAATTAGATTGTTTGCATGCTGCATTGAACTTGGGTTTTACCATAATTTATTCATTTCGAAGGTGGTTTCCTTCACCTATCACACGGATGTTGCTGGTCTTCTTGCAATTTGTGTAGATAACCATCAAATGGCCCATCGCATATCTATAATTTAGAATTTCCTTTTGGAAAAAACAAGGTCAAGTCTTTTTGAGAGATCTCTTATCTCCCATTGATGTCTTAGGCTCCGGCTAACCTATTATGGTGTTTCTTACCTCTCTTTTTTGGTCTATTCTTTAGCTTGTTCACTTAGTTCCATATGTCTCTAAGTCAACCACTTTTTTCTTTCGAATGAGTTTGAATTCTAAGCCAGTTTGGCTATATATATTTTTGTAGCTTATAGTTTCTGTTATGTGGTTTGTTTTTGGCAAAAAAATTTTTTTTTTCATCATTGGTTTTGTTTTTCAAGTGGAATAAAGTAGAAAGTAGTATGAAGTGACAATGATGTACTTTGGCCTTATTTTTTTGATTGAATTCTTATTATTAAAAACAACAACATTTAAATGTTTACATTTATGTATGGACACTAAAATAGCTCAGTCATAGTGAGTTGTATATTACATTTAAGTTTTTAAATTATTTTTGATATTTAAATGTTCATACTCTATTACTATAAATATTTTACATTATACTATATTTTTTTTTTTGTTTTTATTTATGTTAATTAAGATCACATATAAAAGTTTACAAACATTTACACAACTACAACACTACTCACATACTTGGCTATAGAAAATCATTCAATATAATATAATGTATCTATTATTCATATATCATTTATACTTACCAATATGAATGAAATATACAATTCTTTCCATGATTAATCTTTAGCGAATACATAATCTTTTAAAAATATTATTAACAAATATAAAATATTCAATGTACAGAGTAAGTAATACACATCAACTTAAACACACACAGATAGTGTTGTTATGAAATATTTTAATGTCTTTTCCCCCATATTTAAAGGATATGTGTAATTTCTTCTGCTTTTAATGAATAATTGACATAGGATACATACACATTATTTTTTTATTTTTTTAAGTGGATATTATGTTTTTTTTTAATATTAATATTTAATAAATTAATATTAATTTCTATAACGATTTTTATCATTATTCTTTTTGTCCCAAGAGGTTCATTCTATAGTGTAGTATGAGTATGAAGGCTATTCATAATTTAACTTTTGGTTAACACATGTCTCTCTTAAAATAAAAATAAAATATTTTCTAAATAAGAAAAACATGTCAACTATAATTAAAAACAAAAATTAATATGCTATACATGTTTAATTAGTTTTCATAGTTTTCACATAATATAATGTGATGCAAGGTAATTAGAAGTAAAAATAAAATAAAATGTCTGTAAAATGTGAAAAAATTATATTTTTTAAAATATTTTATTGTTTAAATAAACTATTTAAAGATATATGTTAACTAATTTTTGTTGCTCTCATTTTGTTATACATCTATATATATAAAAAAATGTTAAAAAAATAAAAATTTAATATTGTATATAATAATGTTTAAAAAACAACAATTTGATATTGTATATAATAAAATATTCAATTTCAGTTATCAATAAAATATTTCAATACTAATTTATATTAACTTACAATTAAAAATATATTAAAGACAAAAAAAAAAAAAACATTTTTTATTGGGATGATAAAATGTGTCAATAAAGAGGTGATGTAAAATATTTTAATGTCAACTATATATATTAACAGTTGATCTAGAAAAATTATATATAAAAATATATAATTATTAAAAATGATAATATTTTATAGTTAAAATGTTTTTATGTGTAATTTTATTTTTTGTCAAAATCAAACAATTTTTTTTTACACTTACAATTTTAAATTATATATTCAATATGACAATTAAAAATAAATGTTAACAGTGAAAAAGTATAAATTGTATTTAGCAATTAAAAATAAATTTACACCTCAATCTTAGATTTGTAATTTGATCCTTTTATCTTATTTTAAGATTTTTCTATATCAAATATCATATTGTTATTTGATGTTTTATTTTTCCATTTCCATTGATAATAAAAAGAGAGTTTAAAATAATGAGGTGGTTTATATTTCAAAGGTGGGCTATAAGCCCACTAATAAATGAAAATTAGTTGAAGCTTGAATCATCAATATCACCATAAATGTTTTAATGTTTTAAGAGTGTATTTTATGACCTTACATGTAAAAAATTTACATTAAAATTACTATGTTGGGTTGTTATATAAAATAGTGTACATAATTGAGTTTTTTAATATATTTTTTTTAATAATATTTATTGAATTATATAATTAATGGTATTAAATATATATATAAAATTTTTATTTATATATAATATAAAATATTATGTTTTTAATTACAATAATTAAAATATTAATTTCTATTCAAAGATTTATATAGATAAAAGTTTTATATGTGTAATTTTCTTTTTAATTAAATGAATATGTCTATGATAAATATGAAATTACTATTTGTTTACTTTACTATTATTTAAATTATAGAATTTAAATCTAAAATGAAATTATATATAATTTCAAAAACTTTGCTAATTAAATTGTAATGTAAAAATACTTTATTTCTAAATTAAATATATCTAACTATAATTTATAATTTAAATAATTATTATTGTCATTTAAATATTGTTAATTTCTAAAAGCATACCTTACCATACATTATAGTAAACTTATAAATTAACCCTAATCCCAAAAAGATATGTCCTTTACAGCATTATAACATCAGGCATTGGAATAAAGAAAAAAACCTAATAATAACTAATATAACTTCAAAAATGGGTAGCCATCAGTAATCTTTAATAATAACATAGTGTATTTTCTAACAAAATCTATACAGTTTTTTTATTTGCCCAAAGTTTTACAAAATTTGAGAAATTTTTTATCGTCTTGATATTCGCAGATAGTTTGTCATTCTTAAGAGTTGATATATTCAAATTTCGACGTAACGAATATTTTATTAGATTGATTGAATAAAGCCCATTGCGTTTCTTGACTTTATACAGCTAATCTAATTCCATGCATGCAACTATCAGGTTTCCTAGCATCGCAGTCTGCTTTGATCACAATTTCGACGACCAGCAAGTCAAACGAGTCTCCCAAAAATAAGAGATCCGACATCGGGACTTTAGCTTCATTTAAATTATTGGTTTGATAAATTTTAATGATTAGACCTCTATTTCAAATAATAATGAATATGTAAAACTAATCTTAAAGAAGGGTGAATATGTAAAAAAATTTCTTTTTTCGAAGGGAAGTTCTGTTTTTTTCGCTTAAAACAAAAATTTAATGATTTGACATACCTTTTGATGTTTTAATAGTTTTTTAAAACAAGTATTTTAAATTGAATAAACAATCATAAATATTTGGTATTAAAGTTATTCAATTCTATTTACTTCGGAAAAGGAGTTTCTCTGAATATAAATGGTACTAGAGCCAAGATATGAAGGGTAGAGTCTATTAATCATATAAAGTAACGGCAGTGGATAATAAACAAATCTGTTATCCTGGAAACCAAATTACCTTTTTCTGCTTTCCGTTTTTAAAACGCTATTGTAAAACTTTCAAGATATGAAGGGCAGAGTCTATTATTCATATAAAGTAACGGCAGTGGATAATAAACGAATCAGTCATGAAATCAAATTACCTTTTTCTGCTTTCCATTTTTAAAAAACTAATATCCAGTCACCCACTTGTGGATTCAACAGAATTTGTTTGTTTAATGTTGGAAATAATAAAAAAACAAATATCAAGTCATTTGTAAAACTTTCAAAAGAACTTTTATTTTTAAATAACATACACCCACCCGTTCAGCAGTGCAGACCGCGAATGCCGATGCCTTTATCAGTTAACATCAATATTATAGGCTTACTGTGTTCGTCCAATTTAGGGTGGACTTCTGCTGCAACTTTTGAGTTATAATTATGTTTAAATGGTTGATAACTTGAAAATATAGAAAATGTTTAATTTAAAAGCTTTTTTATGTGGATATTACATTCCTTATTTAAGTTTTATAAGATTCTTCCAGTTAATAGGATATTCTTTAATGCCTGGTTATCGCAGTTTCTTTTCCTTGGTGGTCATGATTCCTAACTATCTTCCCTTCATCCTCTAATGTCGGAAGTGTCATCTACTGCTTGTTGTTTATCTAGTTCCTTTTAAAGTCAGGGCACATGGAGAATGTTGTGAATGCAGCTTCTATCACAAAGGTTCAAGTTGTATGTTACTTGGTTGATATTTTTGTTAATTTGACAGTCCATAGAACTTTGGTGTGAATTTGTTTTTTCTTTGTTATTTGAGCGATAATTTCTTGTAAAGTTCAATGTTAACAAATACCTATTCTCCAAATTTAAATTCTCTTTATATGCTACTTGTTTCATACGGTTTATTGCAACATTTAGATTTCCTTTTCGAGGTTAAGGAACTTTTTGAGTTTCTTGTAAGTAATACTTTATTGTGGGAACTTTTCTTTGATAATGGAAAATTCCTTCCACTTGGGAGGCTCATAATTGTAAAGAACTCAAAATTACATCATTTTTGTTGAAGTTTCGTAAGTGTAATTATACCACCATTCAGCAAGGTGTGACTACTAAAACCACTTATTTTGTTTATTTCTTGCAAAACAATGAAGGTAAGTTTCTAAACATTTATTGAAAATTTATGTTTGATTGTTTGTTTGATGACGATAAGTTGAACATACGTTGAGATATGCTATCTATATCTTGAGAATTCCCTCCAAGAATTTCCCCTTAAATTTGGTGTCTCTATGGACTAACAATGTGTTTTGGGAATCCATGTAATTCGTAGATTTTTTTGCAAACAAACATAGATATTTTTCTTTGTCGAGCCTGATTTCTTTATGACAATGAAATGTGCATACATGGTGAGCATATGGACTACTAAAAGGATTTTTTCTTTTCTTTCTAAGATGACTATCCCTTCAATAAATTCCATCGATATCTCTTCCCATATTGGTTTGAAACTTTCAGGGGATGGAGAAATCCAAGTGACATAATGTTCTCACTTTTATTTCTTTGTCATAGATCACACTCCACTACATATATTTTAATATCATTATTCACACGTTTCTGAAAGAACAAATGTCGTGGATTATAATAGGTTTTCAAGAAACTCACATCTAGCGAATCATGAGATTGCTTGAGAAACTTGGACATAAATTCTAAATTTGGGCTTAGGTAAATTATTTTATTGTATCAAAGAATATCATTTTTTCCATCCAAACTTTGCATTCGATAATAGTGCATGTTTTTTATCTTTTTCTTACTCATTTTGAATTTGATTAAGCCATTATGGGAATACAACTGAGAAATTGCAAGCAATTATGAATCTTCATCTTTTCGGGATAGAGTATCTGCTACTATGTTGTCTTTCCATTTCTTATGTAATATCTCCATGTTAAACATGGCAATTTTTTTTATAATTTTTTGTTTTTTTTATGAAAAGTGTTTTCTATTTAAAAATATTTTGAAGACTATTATAATTTTCTCATATCAAAAACTTGCAAAATGAAAAAGATATTGTCTCCATTTGGTTAATGTTCCCACAATGCCAAGTGTTTCCTTTTCGTAAGTACATTTTAGATGGTCATCATGCATCAACACTTCTCCTATCCAAAGACCTAAGCCATATGCAACACCCCTTTGTTTTCTATGCTAATATTGACTATTTTAGACACGGATTATTTCTGGAATCAATGGCTATGGAATCCAGGTTTAAAATTTTGTGATGATGCAATTTATTTCATTATTGTGATGTAATCGATTAATTATTATCAATAAATAAAAATGTTGGAAAATACCGAGGAAAAATAGCACTATAGTTAGAATATTTCTTACGAGTTTGGAAGCATCTGTTGGTGCCTAAGTAAAAGGTGAATATTCCCTTAAAATATCCTAAAAACACTTGAGTAAATAATTATAAAGAAAAATATGTGTAATATGACACGAGAGAAAAATCATAATAAATCACTTAGTTGGAAAATGATACTATGTATGGGTAAAATAAAGCACTGCTTGAGAGAAATGAAGGCTTTGACTAAGAAGGAAAGACTATTTTTTGTATAAAAAAAAAGCATAAGACCTAGGCAAAAGGACTTGCATACCCAAAATTAGGACGCTCCTAAAATTTGTTGGGAAGAAAACTTATAGAATAAACCATCAAGGAATAGTTAATGGTCGGGAAGAAGATGCTCATTCCTAAGTAATTTTCAATAGAACTATGGTTATAATTTTTGTTGTACTTCATGGTTATTACCAAATAATAGATGACAAGCATTTCATATTTTATATCACCAAATAATTTTCATATTATTAATAGCCTAGTGAGAAAAATATGAGTTGCACATACTAGAAGGTACTTCAGATTCATATGTTCATTTAGATAGTTAATATGTCTTAGTGGTTGTGATATTATACATTCTTCGTTATCAATCCATGAAATATCAATTGTGTACATAATAAATTGTAAAATAGCTACGTTGGATGGCTATATATTTATGACTTTTAGGATTATTTAATTCCACACAAATTTGAAAAAATGAAATTACTTAAAGAATTATTATGAATTTGCATTGCATAGAAAAATTTGAATCCCTGCATATATCTAACTTTGGGGAAATTTCCATTACATATTCCACCATAGAACTAGCACAACTCATGCGGTGCGTGTCTCAACCATTTTCCATAATTAATGTAGTTATGATAGAACTTTTGGAAAATTTCCATTACATATTCCATGATAGAACTAGCGCAACCCATGTGGTGCGTGTCTCAACCATTTTCTATAATTAATGTAGTTATGAATTGAGAAGAGAATCTATTTGTTTACACATTAAAATAAAATAAAATAGATCATGTAATATTTCATCTAGCGAAAAATACCAAGGGGTATAGATGTATAGCTGTTAAATTGACTATACAAGGAATGAAAGTATATTTCCTAACTACAAAGGGAGGAGAATATTAGAGGCCACTAGTAGCTTGTTATAATTAATCACAAGCAATTTCCTATTACATCATGTCTATAATCACAAGCAATGCTTGTTATTATGCATATGAAAAATAATGCTATCAAAATTTGATCATTCAATAGAAGAAGTTGAGGTGTGGAGGTCATGAATTAGTCAACAACCCAGAGGGATAATTACTAAATATAATATAATATTGCTGGCATATAATGGTTATAGATACTAATATAATATAATGGTTATGAACAAAATAATTACTTGCATATAACTTGAATAGAATAACTATGTACGAGTTACATGGAGCATTCATCTAACTGGCATAGGATATTATTACTATGCGTTAAAAGGAAAAAGAAGCGTAAAAAAAAAAATTATAAACAAATCTATGCATGCACCTATTACAATCGAATTATTGTGCGAAAATGGAATATTGTATATGTTCATTGGTTACTCATACAAAAGGAAAAAAAATCATAATGGGGTAGAAATATTGAAGCCTCTCTCAATACAAGGATTTCTTAGGAGTTGCAATCAAAGTTTCATGTAAACAGCAATACTCTTTATAACATGATTCAACAGTCTCACCCAATATGCCATATTTGATTTTAATATCTCGATATTTACTAAAATAAGAAAACTATGAGAAACTTAGATATGGAAGATCCCTATAGCCACCATGAAAGCATTACCTCCAAATTTTCAAGTGTGTAAACACAGAGTAGAAAAATGGAAATAATTTTTCAACGTGGAAAGTAATGGCTAGATTATCTTGGTGTTCAAATGAAGAAGGTAAAATCCCAATTTCTCACAAAATCCCAAAAATAAGTAAACACTTTGGGGAAAGGAAGTACCTATGAAGAGTTCATGGTGTTTGGATTAGATGCGATTACGATAAAGAAAACATTTTTTCTATTACAACCTTGAATTTCCATACAGAATAGAATAATTACCTCTGAGGAGATAATGAGGGGTACAAAAAGTTTCCCCGGTAAAAAAAATTACAGCATTAGCAAAGAGGGAATGAAGGAAAACACAGGGTAATTTTCGAAACAGGAATTAAATGGAATTTTACCCTTACTCTGAATCCTAGGATGAAACAAAGTGGAACAAGTGCATCATGTGCATCCTGGTAGAGATTTTTGGAGCCAATATGTTGAAAACAAAGAAAAAAAACCCTTCATTTGACACACAATAAAATGCATCATAATGATACGCAGATATCGACAAGAAAAATGGGAACATTTTTAAAACATAGTCTTCCCATAAATAAATAATACCCGTACACTAAAATATAGAGAAATCACCACATAGAGGGTCGTGAAACGACAATGGTTGCCGAATAAGGGTCAAACCCCACCTAGAACAACCAGGGTTCCATAATTAAAAAAAAAACAAAAAAAACAAAAAAAAAAAAAAAAAATTAAGAGGAGGTAATAAGCTTGACAAAGTAAAAAAAAAATGGGGAGGATTCAATCTCTTAATATGAAAAACATGAAGAAAAAATCTCCCAAGTTTTAGAAGATGGGCCCCTCCATTGTATATCGAGTTGAGGGCACAATAATAACAACTAGCAGTTGCCCCAGGAGGTGCAAGGAGAGGCCGATAGGAGTATCATTTGCTAATTATTAATTTTAAGTAATTGTAGTTTTTGAGATGAAGGAGATTTTGTAGAATTTTTGCACAAAGATGATGTTCAATTCTCAGTTGTGCAGTAACAGGCTTATTGCTCAATTCTCAGTTATGCAGGTAGAGACTTATTCGACGAGTTGTGTAGGAACCTTTATAATTAAAGGTCTGAGATCCAAAAGTGATCTAAGATTTGTGGTCACTGTTACATGTTAAAAAAAGGTTAGCAGAACAAACAAAAGATGCAATACTCTTCAGTTGGCTCTGATTATTCAGAAGAACCAAGGAATCTGCCAATTTAATCTCGAATAAATATATATTGTGTGTCTTGTTCGTTTTTTTTTCTCCACGACATCTCCATTAACTGCAAACCTAAAAATATATTACAAATGACAAACAAACTCTGCCTCAAATGCTAAAAATTCATAAATGTAACATGGTTTCATAATGGAACATAGAGCTCTGCAATGATGCTTCACACTGAAAATATTTTTTGTAAATTAAATTATGGATGGAAAGAGAAAAAAATTAGGAAAAAATGAAAAACAAAAAATGCCCATTTCAAATATGAAAACCTCTAAATAGAAAAAAACCTAAAAACCTAAATAATCAAAACTACAGACCAAAGAAAATTAAACCAATAGGCTCATTTAGTGTGAACTTTACCTTGAATAGCTTTTAGAACAAACAATGTAAAGCTTACACATCCAACTCCGATTATAACTTACAACTTCACTGATAACATCCTCTACAGTACACCCACTGCCTGTACAAAATGATAGCACTGTACTGGGGAATCTGCTAACACAAATCTTAAATGATAAAAAAAACATTGTTAAAAATATTGTAACGAGAGATGATGAATATGGAGTGGCTAGAACTAACCCTGGCAGAACAGGGCCAGAGAGGCTTTGTTATCACCTCAAAAGCACATAACTTCTAATTAAAAAAAAAGAACAAAAATAAACTCTAGACTTAGTCACAGGAATATGCTATGGGGATTACAAGGTCACCTTAGGCTCGTAGACAATGTTGTTAGAAGTAGCACATGGTCCATCAACATTAGGAAATTGTTACCAGGAAATAAGGTGCAACTGTTGTCCACAAAAGGATGAAATGTGGCCCTTTATTGCTGTCGAGAAAAGGTAAAGTAACTTGTCTAATGACTCACTAACTGGCAGAATGTTTTCATAATAATTGCAGATCAGCTCTATTAGTTGGCTGCAATATTTCTACCAAATCAGACAAGATGCCAATGCCTAAAATAGGTGAGTGAAGGGTGAATATAACTCTAGAGGAATGCACCCTCCAATCTAGTCAAGAATAAAGCATTTAACTGTCATCATGAAGGCATGAAGTCAACATGAAAAATTGAAAGAAATTGCGGCTAGACTACTATCATACTGGCAGCCTCCAGACTACCATAACCTACTAAAATCAACACCTCAAACAGATTTTAAAATCAGTTGTCACAGACTGTCATATAGCTTTGTTAAGATACTGCCCAAAATAGGATTAAAAACTAACAGAAGCTATGCCTTTCTAGCTGATACAGGATTGTACCCTAGTGCTATCATAAAAGCTGACATACTTATGAAATCCTTTTTCAGAATAGGTTGTAGCCTGTAACAACCATCATCAATGCACCCTTACTCTGTCCAGTATTCACCTAAGGAGGATGCTTATATTTCTTTGGAAAGTGCACATTTGAGAGTTGTTGTAGCTCACATCCTATGCGACCCACTCTTGTATTGATACCATCAAATCTACCTTGAATAGAGGACCCAAAATGCTAGAAAAGGCCCTCAAAGTCAGCATGAAGCCACCTTGAAATCTACACCAAAATTCAGCCAGTAAAAGTCTGAAACATCTCCACTAATATGATCTTAAAATGTTGATTTGGAGATATGGGTTGTGTCTTTGTTTCTAAGTGTGTATTCAAAGGTTAACAGTTACTCCAACTTGGGGCAACATCCCCCTACAGGACGCTGAATTCCCGGAACTCCAGATGCTAGAGAAACTTGAAAACAAGTGAATGACTCAAATCAACCCGTCAAAAACAACTTCTGGATTCCAAGACCAGTGAAATATAACACAACCCTAAAACAAACCATGTTCCCAAGTCAACTCCAACCACATGATTCAGACTCATCCCATCAACCTAAAAATCCCAAGACACGTTGAAAACCAAAACTCTAAAAGGAAAAACTACAACTTAACAAATATTAACCCGGACCTAACCTAAGATTCTAAACTAACCAAACATAATCGAAATTGATCAATATACTTAGATGAAAGTGCAACCAGCCATGGAGCTAGTGAATCTGACATGACAACTCAAAGTACTCAACATGCTAGTGTAACTAAACATGCATATTGATCTTATAAAACTATTCATGATTGAACATCTAGTGTAATAGGAAATCCTTGGTATAAGATGTATCTATATGCTCAATCATAAAATAGGTAATGGAAACAAACCTTCCCAAGAAAGAAGGGGTACTTCTACGTCATCTTCCAGAAGAAGTTATACATGTAGTGCCTGATCGAATTTCCATAGCTACCATAGATTAATATAGGCAATGGTTTGAAAAAAATAGATGTTGAATACAATCAGAATGAGAAACCATTACTTAATTAGAGCATTCACAATATCTCTAGAGGATGCTCTTTTTGAAGGGACTCTTACAAGAAAGGAAGGTGGTCACTCATGTTGATACAAATCTTGGTAGATGGGCTATTGCATATCGTCTTCCAGAAAATATTTAAGCTATTATCCATTTTCAATCTTGACCAGTTTATTAGACATCATAAATTTAAACTTAAATCTACTTCAAATACATCTCAAACTCTCCAATTAAAAAACTGAAGAAAAGCAACAGGAATTCAAAAGGTAAGAAGATCTCAATGTATTATGTCCCTAACCCCACATATACATATATCATTTAAAAAATATACATATATCATTTAAACCCTAAGAAAATCTCGAACACATGTTGGATACGTACAATTCTCTATCGCCAGGCCAAAATCAAAGTTCAGACACTGATATTAATTCTGGAAAAGGACGACAAAATTGTCTATACCTGCAACAAAGCGTTGGGTTGTGGTTGAGGCTGAAGGTTCAACCAATGATTTACCAACGGAACTGCAATTTACTGAACCCGGCGATTTAATCTTGAACCGCTCAATTTCTTGCTGGCCATTTAATCTCGAATAAATATATATTGTGTGTCTTGTTCCTTTTTTTTTTTTTTCTCCACGACATCTCAATGCTTTGCAAACGTAAATATATTACAAATGATAAACAAAATCCCCTTTCCAAAATGCAAAATTCTTAACATGGCTTCATAATGAATATAGAGCTCTGCAATGATGCTTCACACTGAAAACATTTTTTGTAAATTAAATTATGGATGGAAAGAGAAAAAAATTAGGAAAAAACGAAAAAGAGAAAATGCCCATTTCAAATATGAAAACTTCTAAATAGAAAAAAAACCTAAAAACCTAAATAATCAAAACTACAGACCAAAGAAAATTAAACCAATAGGCTCATTTAGTATGAACTATTTTTTAAAGAAAATCGCCATTCGGAAAATCACCTCGGTTTATAAAAACATATTTCTAGTTTGCTTGAGAGATGATGAATATGGAGTGGCTAGAACTAACACTGGCAGAACAGGGCTAGAGAGGCCTTGTTATCACCTCAAAAGCACATAACTTCTAATTAAAAAAAAGAACAAAAATAAACTCTGGACTTAGTCACAGGAATATGCTATGGGGATTACAAGCTCACCTTAGGCTCGTAGACAATGTTGTTAGCAGTAGCACATGGTCCATCAACATTAGGAAACTATTGCCAAGAAATAAGGTGCAACTGTTGTCCACAAAAGGATGAAATGTGGCCCTTTATTGCTGTCGAGAAAAGGTAAAGTAACTTGTCTAATGACTCACTAACTGGCATAATGTTGTCATAATAATTGTAGATCAGCTCTATTAGTTGGCTGCAATATTTCTACCAAATCAGACAGGATGCCAATGCGTAAAATAGATGAGTGAAGGGTGAATATAACTATAGAGGAATGCACCCTCTAATCTAGTCAAGAATAAAGCGTTTAAGTGTCATCATGAAGGCATGAATTCAACATGAAAAATTGAAAGAAATTGCGGCTAGACTACTATCATACTGGCAGCCTCCAGACTGCCATAACCTACTAAAATCAACACCTCAAACATATTTTCAAATCAGTTGTCATAGACTGTCATATAACTTTGTTAAGATACTGCCCAAAATAGGATTAAAAACTAACAGAAGCTATGCCTTTCTAGCTGATACAGGATTGTACCCTAGTGCTATCATAAAAGCTGACATACTTATGAAATCCTTTTTCAGAATAGGTTGTAGCCTGTAACAGCCATCATCAATGCACCCTTACTCTGTTTGGTATTCACCTAAGGAGGATGCTTATATTTCCTTGGAAAGTGCACATTTGAGAGTTGTTGTAGCTCACATCCTATGCCACCCACTCTTGTATTGATACCATCAAATCTACCTCGAATAGAGGACCCAAAATGCTAGAAAAGGCCCTCAAAGTCAGCATGAAGCCACCTTGAAATCTATACCAAAATTCGGCCAGTAAAAGTCTAAAACATCTCCACTAATATGATCTTAAAATTTTGATTTGGAAATCTGGGTTGTGTCTTTGTTTCTAAGTGTGTATTCAAAGGTTAACAATTACTCCAACTTGGGGCAACATCCCCCTACAGGACGCTGGGATTCCTGGAACTCCAGATGCTAGAGAAACTTGAAAACAAGTGACTGACTCAAATCAACCTGTCAAAAACAACTTCTAGATTCCAAGACCAGTGACATATAACACAACCCTAAAAAAAACCATGTTCCCAAGTCAACTCCAACCACATGATTCAGACTCATCCCATCAACCTAAAAATCCCAAGACACGTTGAAAACCAAAATTGTAAAAGGAAAAACTACAACTTAACAAATATTAACCCGGACCTAACCTAAGATTCTAAACTAACCAAACATAATCGAAACTGATCAATATACTTAGATGATAGTGCAACCAGACATGGAGGTAGTCAATCTGACATGACAACTCAAAGTACTCAACATGCCAGTGTAACTAAACATGCACATTGATCTTGGAAAACTATTCATGATTGAACATCTAGTGTAATAGGAAATCCTTGGTATAAGATGTATCTATATGCTCAATCATAAAAATAGGTAATGGAGACAAACCTTCCCAAGAAAGAAGGGGCACTTCTACGTCATCTTCCAAAAGAAGTTATACATGTAGTGCCTTATCGAATTTCCATAGCTACCATAGATTAATATAGGCAATGGTTTGAAAAAAATAGATGCTGAATACAATCAGAATGAGAAATCATTACCTAATTAGAGCATTCACAATATCTCTAGAGGATGCTCTTTTTGAAGGGACTCTTACAAGAAAGGAAGGTGGTCACTCATGTTGATACAAATCTTGGTAGATGGGCTATTGCATATCGTTTTCTAGAAAAAATTTAAGCTATTATC
This sequence comes from Pinus albicaulis, assembly GCA_034641835.2. Lineage (NCBI taxonomy): Eukaryota > Viridiplantae > Streptophyta > Pinopsida > Pinales > Pinaceae > Pinus > Pinus albicaulis. The sequence continues at coordinate 714,538,673 of CM076578.1, read as the reverse complement.
CATTTTCAATCTTGACCAGTTTATTAGACATCGTAAATTTAAACTTAAATCTACTTCAAATACATCTCAAACTCTCCAATTAAAAAACTGAAATAAAGCAACAGGAATTCAAAAGGTAAGAAGATCTCAATGTATTATGTCCCTAACCCCACATATACATATATCATTTAAAAAATATAAATATATGATTTAAAACCTAAGAAAATCTCGAGCACATGTTGGATCCATACAATTCTCTATGGCCAGGCCAAAATCAAAGTTCAGACACTGATATTAATTCTGGAAAAGGACGACAAAATTTTCTATACCTGCAACAAAGCGTTGGGTTGTGGTTGAGGCTGAAGGTTGAACCAATGATTTACCAACCAGAACCACTGCAATTTACTGAACCCGCCAATTTAATCTTGAACCGCTGCAATTTACTGCACTAGCCAATTTAATCTCGAATAAATATATATTGTGTGTCTTGTTCCTTTTTTTTTTCTCCACGACATCTCCATTAACTGCAAACGTAAAAATATATTACAAATGATAAACAAAATCTGCCTCAAAAACCAAAAACTTCATAAATGTAACATGGCTTCATAATGGAACATAGAGCTCTGCAATGATGCTTCACACTGAAAACATTTTTTGTAAATTAAATTATGGATGGAAAGAGAAAAAAATTAGGAAAAAACGAAAAACAAAAAATGCCCATTTCAAATATGAAAACTTCTAAATAGAAAAAAAACCTAAAAACCTAAATAATCAAAACTACAGACCAAAGAAAATTAAACCAATAGGCTCATTTAGTGTGAACTATTTTTTAAAGAAAATCGCCATTCGGAAAATCGCCTCGGTTTATAAAAACATATTTCTAGTTTGCTTGAAGTTTTCGTCAAATTATTTCTTAATATTTGCATAAAATTTTTATATAATTCAAGATCTTGGAAGTTTCCAAGATATATACATTTTCAAGGTGGTAATTTGAGGTCGGCAAATGTTCATCGAATTTCAGCACTTAATGAGACATAGAATGATAGATGGTTTATAGTAAATTTATGTAGGTATCCTTGCCTGTGTGCTGGCAAGTTCCATTTCTGAGAGGTCCAGCTCAAACGAATCATCTTCAGGGGCAGAGATCGCGCCTTCACTTTCTTCGTCTTCTTTTGGTTCTTTATCTTCATCATCGACTATGTCTTCCTTCAATTCATCATCGACTGTGTCTTCCTTCAATTCGACTATATTCTTGTCTTGAAGATCCCTGATTTCATCCCAGTCGATGACTTCCTCCTTTTCCTGGTTGTCGACAATTTCTTTTTCCAGAGGTTTTTTGGCAGCTCTGGGTTTAAGGCTTCCTTCTTTTATGAGTTCTTTCCTGCGCAGAGCAACCGCCCTGTCGACCTCGGTGAAGAAGTCTCCTTCATCCTGTTTACTGTCGAGTCTGACGATTTCAGGGCCTTCTTCTTCGTCTTTCAAAACTGTTTCGTCTTCGTCCAAGCCAATGGAAGAAAGGAAGATGTGTTTGTCCTGCTCGTATTCCTCGGCCTCCTTCTTCCGCGCCCTGGCAGCCTCTGTTTCCACGCGCGCGAACTTGGTGAGTCCCATGTAGTCATCTTCTGATACTTCTGGAGGCTATTCCACCGCGGGGTTCGGAAAGAAGTTGCCGCTGCTGTTGCTGCCACTACTCCTTGCTGTGAACTGGATTAATGGCTAGATCAACAACCTAGAGTGTTTATGCAATCCTTATTTGCATGTTTCTTTACTACTCACAACTTTTCCTAAATAAGTATGTCCCTTGTAGCTTTAGTTTGAGTTATTTTATCTTTGCTTTAATTCTTGTAGGTCAATTTCGATTCTTTTTTGCTATGACTATCCACTTTGTCTCGTGTGCTCTATGTCTCATCAGTCTACATCTATTAGTGAGGTTTATTCAGAATCTTATTAACCTACACCATCGTTTGAGTCTCATCCCCATTTCTTCTATCCCATGACTAAATCCCATCATCCTTAGTCTCTTTTATTTAATTCATTTGAATCTATATCATTCTCATTGGGGCTATGAGCCTACACCATCGTTTGAGTCTCATTCCCATTTCTTCTATCCCATGACCAAATCCCATCATCCTTAGTCTCTTTTATTTAATTCATTCGAATCTATATAATTCTCGTTGGGGCTATGAGCCTATGACTTGGCTAGGGTTGTTCAACCCTTAGCTATAGGTAGGTGCCTAAAAACATGAAATATTCTCTTAAAGCCATGAACTACCTTAAACCATGAAATGCTTAGCTACAAGTGAAATGAGTACAATTCATTGTTGGGCCATGATATATTGCCTGTCATTCGACTTTGGTGTGGAAAAATTCCAAGAAATGGGATTGAAAAAAGGATGGGAGGACAAATTCCAATAAATGGGATTGGAAAAAGGATGGGAGGCATTGCAGGAAAAGGATGGGAGGCAATGCAGGACATGTCATGGATATGATTCATTTTCTCTTGGAGAATATTTAAGCTATTGATCTGTTGACTTTAAACTTTGTAAGCACGTGATCCATTGACTTTAAAAATGTTTCAGGATCTTTAAAGCCCCTCGTGCAACCCATTGCATGTCATGGATCTGAACTAATGTTGATATTGGAATTGTTGAATTGGAAAATTTGTACTTTGGTTTGAAATAATAATTGTTATATTAGATTTAGGTTTTTTAGTGTGTTTGTGTTAAGTTGGTAATACACAATTAAAAAAATATTCAAAGTATTGAGATGATGAAAGTATCATAGTTTGTCTATACATATTAAATAGGTTATGGTGTCATATGCATACTTTTCTTAGCAATGCGAAATGAGATCTTCTTGTTACCTTCAATATAAGATGTGGAAACTATTCAAAGGATGGTTCTTATATTACAAGAAATGGAAACTTTTATAATTCTACATCACCTAATGGACCCGTATATGCATGGAGCTTTTGTATGAACTCTCTAGTATGGTATTCACCTAATGTTTTACACTATCAACAAAATAATTTCTCACTTCAAAGGTAAGTGGAATATATTTCTACTCATAAGGAACATATTTATACTCATAAGCGAAGACGCCTTATATTTTACAATTATGGATAAGAAAAAATGATGGGCATCATTTGGAAATCATTTACCTAGGTTTTATCTTTTCATTATTATTTAATAGTAAAGCAAAAAATATAGACCATGACCCAAAAAAAAAATTAAATATTTTTAGTATTCAACCAAAAAAAGCCCACAAACCAATTTTTTAACCCAAATTAAATATTTTTAAAAAATCCTTACCACAAATCAAAGAATGTTTTTTATTGGAGTTGGGATATGAAAAAACATTTGGTAGATGCATGGAGCTTTTGTATGAACTCTCTAGTATAGTATTCACCTAATTTTTTACACTACCAACAATTTTTTTGTCACTTTAAAGGTAAGTGGAACATATTTCCTCTCATAAGAAAAAACACCCTTATTGTTTACAATTATAGATGGGCAACATTTGAAAATAGTTTAAAATAGTTTACCTAGGTTTTATATTTTCACCATTATTTAATATTAAATGAAAAAACATAGTCAATGACCCAAAAAACCAAAAAAACAAATTATGTCATTTTTTTATAAAGAATAAAGCTTTCCCCCTTCTCATGCTATTCAACATGGCAATGGTGAAGTCCTTAATATTGTTTTCAGTACCTCATCTCAAATCTACATTAAAAAGTTAAAATATGCACCTCATCATCACCGCCCTTAAGAAAACATCCACCTTTTCTTTGTTACATGCATTCTCAAATCATCTCTTTACATGTCAAGGGTTATAGATAAAGAAACAATATATTGTTAATTTTTTTTCAAATTTTAGAGTTGTTAGAGAACATGGTGATTCCAATTTACAAAGTTAGAAACCAAACAATGCCACAAACTATTTAAAGTGAACCTAAATAAAATAAAACTATGGAAAGAATATCCTGGAATTTGATGAGGAGAGGGGTCAATTATTTAATCTATCTCCTCCACATCAAATTCTAAAATACTATTATAATCTACCATCCACATAAGTTCAAGAACATATAATAAATAAACAGTTTTATGAAAAAAAAATTAGCTTTATCTTTTACCAGAGTTACAAAAAATTGCACACAATTTACATCTCCAAATATTATCTGTACACTTTTTCCATTTTTAGAAATATATGGTATTGGTAAGCTATTTTTTATTTCAATTATCCATTCTGGAAATATTTTAAAACCTAACAAAAATGAAAATAAAAAATAAATAACTCAAACTCAAATTTGTATCATAACCTAACAAAAATGAAAATAAAAAATAAATAACTCAAACTCAAATTTGTATCATAACAGCTTTTATCCTTGAGAACACTTTGAGAGATCTTATGATGATTTCATGCCATTGAAACGCAAACTTCGCTGCATGACAAATACAGAAAACTATGTTAGCTTATTTTATCCGAAATCCTGAAATTACCATCCCATTGAAACGCAAACTTCGCTGCATGAAAAATACAGAAAATTATGTTAACTTATTATATCCGAAATCCTGAAATTACCAGAAACTTGTGAATTTCTGTAATCATGAAATTAGCAGAAAATTGTGAATTTCCTGCAATACAGGAGGAGGCAAAATTGAGATGAATTTCTCAACATCCCCTTTCATGTCTCTCTCTTTCAGGGACTAATTTCAAACCCACCTACCATACACATCTCACAGCATATGAATCTCTTAAGCTGGAGAAAATTAGATGAATCTCTTAAAACTGGAGAAAATCTGGAAAAGAAAATGGCCTAAAAATCAACCTCCATAATTTCTCTTAAATTCCTTAAAACAAATACACATTACTAAAATTTACTGATCTTGCACCTTGTGAGCCAGAGTATGGCTCTACTGCAGCTCAATGGATTCTTTGCCTCCTTCTGCAACATCTTTGGGGACAATTTCGTATAGGAATTTGTATTATGATTTACCAGACCCACAGATATCCTCGTTGAGAATAAAATATAATCATTCTATCAGGGATTCAACCTACAGTTTCAACAAAAAGTCTTACTAGTTCTTTGAAAATCAAATTCTGTAATCCGCAATATCATTCAAAGAGCTTACATGTCAGTGAAAAATATTTATGTAGCTGCTACTTCACCCAAAATAAAATACACTCATCCATTCACTGTTCATATCTACTTTTATAAATTAGATTGTAGATTTCTGAAATATAGCAGAATTTCATAGACATCAGCTATTTGAAATAATTTAAATCTCTACTATACATAAGATTCCAAAATATTCCCTCTCTCTACCTTCACTACACCTATGACTAAAAATGTGAATTATTGAACGTAACCCAAAGTAAATAAGCTTTCACATCATTTGATCTGGTCTTTCACATGATCTGATCTGATCATTGGCCAGAAACTACATGCAGCAGCAACATAAACGCTTGCAAATCATTCAAACCCTAAATAGAGGGTAACACCATGTGAACCACAAAATACATTCCAAAGATTTACAAAAACATCGCCCGAAATACAATGAAACCCCAATATATTCCCCTCTCTGCAATGAAATCATCTTATTCATTCGAGAACGCCAGGTTTTTTTTTTCTAAATATAAACCCATCATCTTCGACCAGAGAATAATACATCTGTTCTTGTCATTCCAAAAGTAGGAGGAGTCTCAAATATGTTCAGATCCAGGATTTAGAACATCAGAATCTTATAGGCTTTCACGAGAAGGTTAGCCTTAGCGATGGCCTCCCGCACGGTGGTCTTGTAATCATATGTGGAGTTTTGTTTGTCAGAATACCTATGGAGGGCACAGAACATGTCGCCGCAGCGGCACCTGAATCCGGTGAGCCCCACGCGTTTTCTGCAGGAAAGCCAAAGGGAAGGGGGGTTTTTCTGTTGTTGGGGTTCCAGTTGTTGAACGACCATGCTGCAAGAAGGGTCAACCTGGGAAATTGGAAACTGCAATGCGTCGGTGTCTCAGCCCCCTCTCCCTTACTAAGTATTATAAGTTTCAGAAGGATTATTTTCACAGGAAACATCCGAGGTTTGCTAGGGATCTTAAACATAAAAATGGATGGTTTGCTATGAAGAATTGAAAGTGAATCCTGGAACTTCGGCTTCAGCGTAAAAGAATTCAAACAGAATTCTTTAACTTTCGCTAAAAATAGTGCGCAAAAATGTAAGTGGATAGAAGTGCCCCCTAAAAATCTATGTACACATGTTAAATGGAGACAGAACAGCTGTCGGCCAGAAATTAAAACTGTCAGGGAACACGTGTCAGCGAAACATTAAAAATGTTGACGATGAAAAACTGTATCTCTTTCAAAAGAGAAGGCCTATCGGCCTAATTAATTTTTGAGTAGTTTCCAAGAAGGAACAATAGGAGACGGCTAGCCGCAGAGAGATGCCATCGTTTATAGGATAAACAATGAATGAAAAATATCCAAAACACATTGACGATTATATTAGGGTTAATTCATATAATCGCTACGATTCAACCAAATCGAGGAGATCCTCACCATCCCTTAATAAGGAAACCATGTATGTGAAATTATGATGGGCCCAAACAGGTGGGTACCTCTCGTCAGTCCAAGTGGATAAGTGAATAGACGTGTGGAGCATAAACAAGAATTCCACCATGTTGTTGTGTGAAATATCTTAGGCATAAGCTATCGAAAAAAACGGTCCTAAAATGAGGGTTGTCGAATAATTAAATATTATTAATTATTATGTTGATATATTCTTGTAATATTTAATGATAAGAATATTACAAGAATTTATATTCTTCTATATGTATATTTTATGATTTTTAGAAATAATGAGTAATAGTTTTAAAAAAACTATGGGTAAGTGATATTTTGGCTATAAGCCAAAAACACGTGAGTGATTTATGGATGATTTATGGAGTGATTTATGGAATGATTTTAGGATTTAGAAAGCTATTCTATTTTTTTAATTCTATTTATTAGAAACCTATGAGAAAAATAAAGGAAGAAATACCGGAATACATGGTGAATGGAGACAAAAGAGAGGACTAAACAATTTCAAGTATCAATCAAAAGATAAGTAACTATGTTCTTTGAAAATTATTTTGTTTACATATTTTGCACGATGAAATATTAATTGAATTTATTTCCCTAGAAAAAATCATATGATAAATAATCGAGATTATTTCTTGATGAAAACTCCATAGAAAACCTAGGATGATGATTGATGATGAACCATATATGAAAAATATTTATTTCAGAATGGTTAAAAGTACATATATGAATATACACAATTCAAAAATAATTAATTAATCATGTCTCTTGACCTCAAGGGACATTGTTTATATTTTCAAGTATAAGATGAAACTTGAAGAATATTGAGTACAAAGAAACGAAAATACCAATGATTGCAAAAGATGAAAAATAATAACATAGAAGATAAAAATGAAGTTGAGGATTTTATATTAATATTATGTACTCATTATAGAGGAGTATGAAGGAATAACTCCTTTGGGTGAATAATTTATGTGATTAAGGGGGAGTGTTGAGTGAATAATTCATGGCGGTGGTTGGGGGTATTTCCAACACTCTCCCTTAATCACCGTTGTTGCCATCAATCATTCTTAGACACTTTTTGAGATAAACAAAACTATTATGTCCCAATGGCTTTGTGAAGATATTTGAAAATTGTTCCTCTCACCTGTAATGTTGTAAAAGAATTTCACCATTTTCAACTAGTTCCGTTATGAAATGGAATTTGGCATCAATATTCTTTATTCTCTTGTGGAAAACATAATTATTTGGTAGTGCAATTATTGAGATGTTATCATAGAAAATTTTGCTTCCTTTGTCTTGTCCATGACATAAATCCCTCAGCATCCTTCTCATCCAAACTTCTTGACATGATGCTACTGTTGCTGCTACATATTCAACTTCTATTGTTGATAATGAAACTATTGGCTTCTTCTTAGAATCCCATGAAATGTCTCCCGATCCCAAATAAAAAACATACCATGATGTGCTCTTTCTGTCATCAGCACTCCCAACCCAATCACTGTTAGTGTAACCAATCAGCTTATAGTTGTTAGTTACAGAGTATAGAACAACATACTCCTTTGTTCCATTTACATACCTCAATATTCTGTTGGTTGCTTGCCAATATGTCTCCTTGGGTATTTCCATGAATCTGTATATCAAGCTTACTACATACATTATATCAGGCCTAGCTGCAATCAAATACATTAGACTGCCAACCATTATTTTGTATTATGTTTGATTGACAGTTTTGATGTAATCTTCCTTGCTCAACTTCAACCCGATGATAGTTGGAGTTGATGATGGCTTGTTGTTTTTCATATTCAACCTCTTTAAAATATATGCAACATACTTTTCTTGGGAGATAAAAATTCACTTTTATGTTTCTTTTCCTTCAGGCTTCTATGCCAAAGAAATATATTAACAAAATCAAGTCAGTCATTTCAAACTCACTTTTCATGACTGCTTTGAAATCAACAATGAAATAAACACCATTTCCTGTAAAAATCAAATCATCTACATACAAGAAAATAATAAGAATTTTACCATCATTTTCTTTTATGTAGAGTGTGGGTTCATCACCACACTTGTAGAACCCATTGTCTATCAGGTAAGAATCAATCCTCCTGTACCATGCTCTTGGTGCTTGCTTCATCCCATAAAGAGCTTTCCGCAAATTACACACTTTGTGTTTTTGGCCTTCTATTTCATACGAGGAGGTTGTTCAACATACACCTCGTCTTTCAACACTCCATTCAATAATGTTGAATTCACATACATTTGATAAAATTTCCATTTTTTTTGTGCTGCTATAGACAACATTGTCTGCACTATCTCCATCCTTGCAACTAGTGAAAAGTTTTCCTGAGAGTCTCTTCCTTCTTTCTACTTGTAGCCTTTGACAACTAGCCTTGATTTGTGCCTTTCTATCTTGCCTTCAATATTTCGTTTGGTCTTATAGACCCATTTCACTGCAATAAGTTATTTTCCTTGTGGTAGGTCCACTAACTCCCATGTGTCATTCTTTTTTTATTGCTCCTATCTCTTCATTCATTTCTTCAATCCACTTGTCTTCTTTTACTGCATCTTCAAAAGGAATGGATTAAAAAATTCATACGAGCTATTATTATCAACTTCTTCTTGCTCATAAATTTCACTTAAATTTATGATTCTTGGTCTTCTTGTATTTTTTGAATATTTTCTTGGAGTTTCGCTTGAACTTGAGGGAGTTGTTTATCCCTATGGTGTGCTTGGAGAAGCACTTTCTTGATTTCTCAATGTTGTTCTATTGCTTTCTTGAAGTGTGCTTTGTTGAGTTTGTGTAGGTGGAAGAGGAGCCACTGTTCAGGAGTTACTTTCTACAGTCCATTCCTCTTTCTCTTCATGAGAGATACATGTCTTCACATTTAATATCTTCTCTAAAATTCCATCTCAAGCTTCTTATTCTATGAACTGGACATCTCTATTGATGATTACTTTCCTGGTTAATGGATTATAGAGCTTGTAAGCCTTGGATTCATCACTCTATCCAAGAAATATACATTTTCTCCCCTTGTTGTCCAACTTCTTCCCTCACTGATCCAAGACATTTGCATATGCCACACATCCAAACACTCTCATATGAGTGAAAAATTTCTTTGTTCCACTCCATGCTTCTTCTAGAACTCTGTTCATCACACTTTTGGTTGGACATCTGTTTATGATATATGCTGCACAAGAGACAACTTCTACCCATGTCTATGATGGCCCTAATCTTTATTTTTGCTACACGGTTTTACTGTGGTGTATACCTTGTGGTAAACTACTTGTGTATTCCATGCTCCTTGCAGAAACGTAGGAACTATTTCGAGATATATTCTCCACCTCTATGAGTTCTCAACACTTTTATGTAGTATCCACTTTGATTCTCAACAAGACCTTTGTAGTGGTAGAACTGTTAAAACACTTCATTTTTCTGTTTTATAAAATATGCCCATGTCTTTCTTGTGTAGTCATCTATAAATGTCAACATATAGTGATTATCAGCTAATGATGGTGTTTGAACTGGTCCACATAAATCTGAGTGGACAATCTCCAAAGGTACCTTTGCCCTTATACTCTTTCTTGCTGGAAATGATTCTCTGTGTTGTTTTCCCAAGATGCAGCCTTCAAATAGGCTGTTTAGTTTCTCTATGAGTGGTAATCCCTTCACCATTCCTTTTCTGTGCAACAAATTCAAACCTTTGAAATTGACATGACCAAATCTCAATTTCCATAACCAATTATCATCTTTCACTTCTTATTGAATTATTTCTTGTGTGACATCTACTAAAACACCTCCTTCCTTCAAGTCTGATTTGATCTTGAGAGAAAACATTTTATTACTTGTCATATGAACTTTTGCAATGAGATGTCTACTTGGAGGTCTATCCATGATTGTGCATACATCATTTAAAAAAAATACATTGTATCCATTTTGCATGAGTTGTCCAATGCTTAGAAGGTTACATTTCAGGCTAGGGACATAATAGACATCTGGCACAAACTTCTTCTCTCCCTTCTTAGTCAATATGTTTACTCTTCCTTTTCCCATGTCAGAGACCTTTCTATCAGTCCCCGTTGTCACTTCATATCTTACACTTTCATCTAGATAGGAAAACACTTCTATTTTTCTATTCATATGGTTACTACACCCTGAATCTAAGAACCATACATCTTCTTGTTTTTCTTGTGCTACATTACAAGCTAAAAGAATGCTACCATTGTTTTGATTTTCTTTTGTGAAATTTACGCTAGGTTTAATAACCATGTAATTTTGATTATTTCTACATTAATTTTCATAATGACCATAATTTTTGCAATAATGAAATTGGACATGAGATTTATCATACCTCTATCCTTGTGCTTGATTCTGGCTTGAGCCTTGGCTTGGATTCTAATTGCTGCCCCTTCCACTTGTGCTTGCAATGCTTCTTCTTCCACCTCTATGTGGGATTCTCCCTCTTCCTCGGTAGTTTGATATTCCTCAACCTCTACCTTGACGAAAAGACATTTGTGTCATAAATGAATGCCCCAATGAGGATTTTTTTTCTTTTTTCAGCCTGTTATCATTAGACATAAGTGATGCATGAAGCTCATACACTGAAAACTGTGATAGATCCTTTGTCTCTTCTATGGCCACTACTATGGCATCAAACCTTGATGGTAGAATTCTTAAGACTTTCTCAACTATTCTTGTCTCTTCAAGTGTCTCTCCATGATACTTGATTTGGGTAACAAACCCAATCACATGTGTAAAGAATGATTCTATATTATTAGACTCTTTCATACAAAGGGTTTAAAAATCTCTTCTCAGCATTTCAAGTTTTGTTGTCTTCACCTTTGCCATCCCTTGGTAAGTTGTCTCGAGAGTATCCAATGCCTCCTTAAACTTCGTTGCTACTAAGACCGTTTGGAAAATACTCTCATGTACTACTTGGAAAATATAGAAGAGAGATTTCGAGTCCTTATTCTTATTTTCCATCAAAAAATCTCTTTGTGCCTGTGTCAAATCATTATATGCTGCTGCATCTGCTGGTTCTTGGAAACCAATTTCCACCAACTCCCAAATATCTTCTGAAGAAAACAGAGCCTTCATTGTAACGACCCAATAATCATAGTTCTTCCCATTGAACTGTGGTAGTTGATGATTAGTCAAGCTTGTTCCAGTTGTTGTCATATTGAGTGTGTATACAAAAACCTTCTCACTACTAGAGAATCTGCTTCTAAAAAAGCATTTCATCTTCTTCAATAAAGAGCGAGCTCTTTCTTTCAATGAGAGCCTAGACCTAATCTGGTACCATGTTGGAAATTTCCAATAAACCAAATAGAGGGATGTGTTTCCCCAACAACACAGAGAATGCAATATAATGCGGAAATAAAAATTTTACACACGGACAGACAAAGCGAGAACAAACAGTAGATAAATTTTTAATTTATTCAACTCTTCTCTATTCATTCATCTCTAAAAATAAACATTTGAAATTACTTTACTTTAATACATAAATGGACGTAGCCTAAAACTTAATGCTAAATTTATGTTGATTGGACTGTTAACAACCAAAATGTCTTTCTGCATGTACTGTTGTTTTCTACATGAAACAACTTACAAAAACATAAACTTTCGGACTTGAAATATTATGGGTTCTGCCTGCGAAACCACATCGAATCCATGCCTCCATCGAAAATTGAATTTTGGCGATCTTAACTTTTAAAATTGCGCGATATGGGAAAATTTAAATCCTTGCGATTGTGATGTGCGATGGCACTTATCACATTGGAACTTAAATTTTTTACTTTGCAGGAGGCTAAAATGTAAGTATTAAAATATCTCAAGTGTGAATTTGTAGGCGGAAAAAAAGATAAAACATAAAACATGTGAAGTGTGGGATGTGAGCGTGCTAAAAGGTAATCTAGAAAATTATGTGACATGCGAAATAGAAGTTTTGTGATGTGCAATGAAGGTGTCACATCGCAACATCGCAAGGTTTGGTGAGGGGGCCCAAAAGGTAAATGTTAAATGCTGCAAAGTGTAGTATGTCGAAGTTTAAGCATCGGGGAGTGTGAAAAGAGAAAGGTAAGGAATAAAGTGAAATACAAAGGTCTGTGCAGGTTTGGTAATGCAGCAATGGTTGGTGGGTCTCGCCGATATCGCATCGGTGGAAACTTCACTTTCGGCAAAAGGATAAAGAGGTAACACTTAAATATTGCAGGCTGTGAACTATGGGAAAGAGGTAAGCCAAAGTTGGTCGCTAAGAAATTAAATGCAGAGTGGGCTCGGGTACTCTGTTTTCAGATTTTGCATGAAAACGCCTCGGGTTTTTGGATCTGTTCTATGTCCTTCGTGAAACAAAAAATTCAATTAAGTTTGGGCTACTGCCAGTCTTTATTTGTGGCTATGGTTGGGAATATTTCCATCACTCCCCCTTAATCAAAAATCCCCCCATCAATCATTCCTAGACACTTTTTGAGATAAACAATTTTTTTTTGTCCCAATGGCTTTGTGAGGATATCTGCAAATTGTTCCTCTGACCTGTAATGCTACAAAGTAAATTTGTCACTAGTATTTGGCTTGGCTAACTATTCTAATGATTTTTTGTGTATTTTGGAGCTAATATTAATATATTTTTATATTTATAAATAGCTAAGTAGCAACCAAATATGATGAAAAAATGGAAAACATCATGGTGAAGAAGTAGAATTAAGAAGACTTAATGCAACTAAAGAAAGATCAACCAAGGTAAGAGCATAAAGAGGACTAAAAAAGAGGATAATTTGGTGATTCCATCACAAAACAAATGATAAAAAAATAAAACTAAAAGAGAAAAAGAGAAATTATGTGTCAATAAGAGGAACTACTTTTATTGAATATTTAAATGTGAAGAGTGATGAGTACATAAAATCTAAAAGAGAAGGTTCAAGGTGAATAAGGGCCATAAGCACTAAAAGACTGGGTTAGGAGATAAACACAACCTAATTGGAGTATATACCAATAAAATAAAGACTTGGTGAGGTAAAATACGTGCATTGAAACATGAAATGAAAAATAGAGAAAAAGGCAGGCACATAGAAGATTAAAGGATGGTACAAGAGGTTGAAAAATAACATGGATAACAGGGAATAGTTTAGGGGCTAATAATCGCAAGTGGGCTGATTTTCTATGTTTTTTCCAAAAAAAAAGATTCGTCAATTTCCATTTTTCTTAAACAATATTTGCCCAAATTTTATATCATGAAATTATTTTACCTTAAAAATCGCCAAATTTTCATACAGAATATACAAAATCATTAGAAATTTGAATATTTTTCCAAACATATCACTAAAAAATTTATAGTTTGCATGTTAGGGACTAGTAATATTTGCCAAGGTTTCTAAACTTTAATATAAATTTTCATCCTTAAAATTTTCCCTGATGGATAGACTAAAAAATGAAAAATGATAGAAAAGGGTAAATGAATTAGGATATTAGGCTTGAAAACATAAAGCAATGGAAAGAGAAGTGAAAAATAAAGGCATATTGAAGAGAAAATAAGAAAGGATGAGGAATATAATTTGAAGCATAGAAGAAAAAATGAAAAGAAAGAATATATGTGAAATCCAGACAAAAGGATTGAAGCAATGTAAGGTGACAATAAAAGTACCATTTCTTCAAATTAAGATGTAGATAAAATGAATGTATTAAAACAATATCCCAAAGAGTTGTAACGGATGAAAATAAATTATTCGATATTTTTATAAATGCCATATTAACTTGAAATTAGAGTTAAAATTTTATGTACATAAGTCCAGGGATGATGTAAACCTTAATAAATAATGTATACACCATAATTGTTATGCTAAAATTTCATTTTCCTCTAAAATACACTTTGTAATGCAAGGTTCATTGGACACAAAAAAATCACTTGTCATAAGAGAGGACATGATGAAAGAAATGAAGAAGTAGGAGTTACAGAGATAAGCTTGAGAAGCTTGAATGTGGGTAGTTAATTTGAGGTACTGTATAGTTGTTAAAAGTATAGAAGTATGAAATGTAAGCAATCCAAGGAGATTGTAGCTAATTAAAAGGGGACTTTCCTGGTTAACAATAATCTGCTAAACCGACAGCAAAGAAAATTGTGAAATAAAATTTTGTGAGATTACAGATAGAACATGAGGAAAAATGGCTTGGTGGAGTAACCTACCAAGCATCATTGCAACATTGATGAACCCATAGACAAGAGTCAAAGAAATGTTTGTTGCTCCTTGGTAGTTAGATGTAGGTGCATTGATACTATGGCTACAGGCAAGGTGAAAAAAAACCATTATATTGATGTAGATGTAGAAAATCCACATAGATTCAATTGATATTGTAATATGATAAAACAAAATACTTGAATCTATTCTTCAAACTGCAGAAAAAGTTATGATCGCATAATGACATGAAAAAGAAAGAGAAAGAATTTCAGTTTCACATAAAAAATATTTATCTCGGAAAGCCTAAACTAAAAGCCACACTATCTATATATTGCATAAAGTTAAGAATGTGAAGAAATACAATCATTCTCTCACGATTTGGAGCCCTCTACACTATCTCCAGTTGTCTTTCTCTGACACAAGAAAGTGTGTTCCAATACTTAACCAACTTATTGGTTGTGGATGCTCAGCCTCTCTAGCGCAATCCTTAGGGAAATTGAGCCACCATTAATTAGGAATTTTCCAATAATTGATTGCACAATACATCCATGCCATATTGCTAACCACATGGATGACCTGTACAGTATTCTAATTATACAACTAATAGTATGCTTCCCTTTAACTCCAATCTCAACTGGGTCTTCCTCGGAACAGACATGCAACAACTATTTATAATGAATATTTAGTTATCTCATTGATCACTACATGTGAATTAAATCACATTTAATTCAGTCGACCTCTCACTAGCTCCTTCATGAGTTAGAACTAGTTAAACCAATTTTAATTAAAATAATTAAGTTAAAAAATTACAACTCAAAATAAATTGTATCTCGCACCGTAAAACTTAAAGATAACTCTATATGCCCGCATTTTGACCCCCAACTCGAAATTTCTGAGCTAAATAAGTATTTCTAACTCATTTAACTCCTACAAGTTGTCATGTGACATGGAATTACAATTTCCTTATAATTTAATTAAGGGAAAATTAAATTAGAAGCCTCTTCTTGTAGCGAATTTCAATAGTCCCTCTCAACAAGAAAGGGATTATCTGCTACCCCGATTGTGCCTTTTTGGAAGTCAAATTTTCCTCTTGACATCGCTTTCTTCAATATGTCTACATCATGATCCTATGTGGGAATTTACTCTAATAACATAATCCTCCTTTGCACACAATATCTGATATGGTGACACCAAATATCAATATCCTTGGACCTGTGATGAAAAATTGCATTACCTGAGAGTTTGATGCAACTCTGGTTATCATAATAAATCACCGTCGAATCCATTTGCTAACCAAACAAACCAAAAATTATCTTCCTCATCCAGATGGACTCACATGTTGCTTGACTAGAAACCATGTACTCTTCCTTAGTTGAACTCAGTGCAACTGATGTTTTCTTCCTCATGTACTAGTAAACTAATGTTGACGCAATGTTGAAGCTACCCCCTGATGTGCTCTTCCTCTCGGATGGATCTTCTGCCCAATTTTCATCTGTGAAGCCTTGAAACTTCACTCCCTCTATATTCTTATACCATATCCCAAACTATATAGTGCCTCTGAGGTATCTCAACACATGCTCTCTTCCCTTCGAAAAGAGCTTGGTAGGCTTAACCATAGCTTGACTAGTTCAGATAAATACATATCATATGTATGGTCATGCTTTCACCAAATACATGAGTGAACGCACGAGTTTTCTATAGATGGTATAATCTACTCCTTCACTTGAAGTGGCATCCTCCTTCCTACAATTTCCTGCTATAGGAGTATCCATGGGTTTGTTTCCCTCCATGTGGAACTTCTTCAAAATCGTGTTGGCATACATTCCCTAAGGTACAAATAGTTCCCCATCTCTTTGCCAAATTTTCAATCCTAGGAAATAATTCAAGAGCCGCATATCCTTCATCTCAAATTATCTTGCAAGATCCTCTTTCTAAGACTTGATGAGCTGCTCATCACCTGTCAATATCAAATAATTGACATAAAGTACAATGATCAAAATTTTACACTCTACAAAAATACGGTAAAGTTTCACATCTTCTCCACTCTTGGTGAAGCCCCAACCTGGTGAAGTAGTTGTCGATCACGGTGTACCAAGAACTAGTTGCTTTTTTTAGTCCATACAACACTTGCTTGAGTATGCAAACATGAGACTCTCTGTCGAAGGTTTCAAAACCTTCCCGCTGCTCAATATACACCTCTTCCTCATTCACTTCGTCTAGGAAGGTTTTATTTACATCCATCTACTATATTTTCCATCCGGTCTATGCGAAAAGTGCAAGGATGGACCATATTATTGGGTATCTTGCGAATAGTGAAAAGGTATCCTCATAATCAATCCCCTCCACCTAAGAGAACCCTCTAGCCGCAAATATGTCCTTATGTGTCTCAACACTCCCATATGTTTCCTGCTTCACCTTGTATATCCACCTGGATCCTACAACTGGCTTCCCCTCCAGTATTGGGACAACTTCGCATGCATTTTTTTTTATAAAGGAGTCATACTCCTCAACTGTTTCATCAAGCCAAATTGGTTGTTGCAATGATTCCTCGAATGACTATGGCTCTATCTCCACACTCTCACTCATAAGAGCCATGTAGCCAGTGTACCACTCTTGGTCTGGCATTGTTATATGGGTACTCCCATATTATCGCTAGTATTAAGCACCAACCTATAAGCCTCTCTGGTCCACTTCCTTCCCTCTCGAGATGTATCTACATGAGTGGGTTCTTCCACTCTTCGTTCCACTTATTGTTGCTACCCCACACCTTAAGGTTCTTCTTTTAGAGCTAAGAGATCCTAAACTTTAGGGCTCTGAGCCACTATGCCATCTTACTGTGCTTGAAGCTTACGGTTTGAACACCCTAGAACCTTGGGTGTGCCCTGAAGCCTTCCTGTCAGTGACTTTACTAGTTGAACTACAAGCTCATCAAGCCTAGCCCATGGCTTTGACCTAGGATAGTCGCTACCAAGAACTGAAATGTGCCTATCTCTATGATCCTGATCCACTGTGCGACCCTCTTGCAACATACATGTGTGATCAAGAAAGAGAAATAGGACTAATAACAAAAACAACATGAAGAAGATATCATGAGTGAATGTGCGCAAATGAACTTGCTATCTCATCTATTTATAACTTTATGAGGGGTTGGTTGGGACTTTGACCAAACCAACATGCGGTTAGGTCGACCCATAAAGTAATAAAATAAATCATATCTTAACTTCTTCTTAAAAAAATGGAATTATCTATAGGTTGATTCTTATCCTCTAAAAAAAAAGAATATAGTTAACTTATTATCTTAATCCTATGATTTTTCCAACATGGAATTTTACCCTAGTTTCAAAATTAACATTCCCTCTCAACTAGGAAGAATTCCATTTTTCAATCTCTACATGTGGATCTATGCATGAAGGTGTCCTCACGATTCAACTCTATCTGCTGAAAATTTCTCAAATCTAGAAGAAGAAGAATCGGGGAGAAATAGCTTCCACCCTCATCTAGCAACATGATAACTCATCTCATAGAGGATCACATATCCAACCCTAGAATCTCATCGGGGACCTCAATCTCAACATGGAATCACGAAAGGGGAGAAAATCCCAAGTAAATGTTTTTCCTAATGATATTCCCATCAATGACTCTCATAATTCAAGTGGTACAAAACTTGCATCATTTTCTAGCTTGGACAAGATAACTGGATTACCAAAAGGTAAGGATCACACACCTCTAAGCCTTCTCAATCATTGGCCAAAAAAAGAGGGATGATCCTGACAAGCCTTGCTTGTGGGTATGATGCCAATTGGGGTATACTATGCGTAAAATAAATATGCGGGAAGCATCCTATAACCCTATGAAGATAGGGGAGAAGAATTTTCAACCCTGGGTAAGAGATACGTTAGTGCTATTATTGTCCAGATATCCATCAACCCTAGGTGCACTTCAACTTAATTCCTCACACCAAGAGCTCAAGAAGGGTAGAAAGAGCGCTATGTGTCCTTGATTAGCATTGCCCCTTGTATATAGGGGCTACATCCATCAGTCCAAGTTGTTCTCTGAAAACCAAAAACTTCCCTTTTGTTAATGCCTTGGTTATAATATATATTCAGTCTCATCATCAGTTTCAATGTGTTGGAGTTTAACAACTCCTCTCTGCACCATGTCACATAGGAAGTGATATCGAATCTTGAAATGCTTGGACTTGTCATGAAATGCAAGATTATTTCCAAATGAATCTCTCTCTTGTTATCACATTATATCATTATAGTGTCTAAAACTTGACCAAGGAGCTCACCAAAGAGCTTCCTTAACCACACAACTTCATAGCTTGATGTGCTAGTAGCACGTACTCTGCTTATGTGGTTCTTAATGCTGGCAACCTCTTCTTCCTACTCATCCAAGATTTCATGGCAGAAAAAGATTGAGGAAACATGCAAGAATACTCTTTATACCGGTGAACTTACCTTCCCAGTCAGCATTAGTGTATCCATGAAGTTGGATATAATCAACACGGTATCTCAAACCAACTGTGATCTATCTATGAAAGTGTATCAATAAGTGCTTGGCTGCTATCCGATGTGTATTAAGGGGCTTAGTTATGAATTGAATTAATGTGTTTAATTTATCCAACTGGATATTGGTGGCCACCCATCTATTCCATTTGGACCCCAACCATCGGTTCTCTCAGTATTTCACTTTCACAACATCTTACTATTTTTAGCATATTTTTTGGTCGTAAAATTCTGGAGCCATTTTGGGGCCCTAATGATTGAGGTGGATATTGGTGGCCACCCACCTATTCCATTTGAAACACGACCATTAGTTCTTTTTCTTTTTCAGTTGTAGCAAAACTTACTATTTTTAGCATTTTTTGAGGTCCTGAACTTTCAGATCCGTTTTGAGGCCCAAAACGATGTTTTTTGGGAAAACAAGGAGCAACATGGCTCCATGGACCGATGTTTCTCATACCAAAAGTTTTACTCAGAAAGATATTTCTAACAAGGCATGATGTTCATAAAACATAGATCGTATGCCAAAGTTACGTCCCTGGGAAGTTGAAACAACAAATTACCCAAACGGGGCCCATATTTTTGGCACTTCATCTCCTACGGCTACATTTTGGGATGTTTAGTGTTTTGAATTGTTTCTCAACAATAAATAGGCCTTTGAGCCTCATTGTAGCATATTTTAGAGGCATGTAGCCACAAAATCTTTTCTCAGAGATAAGTTACCATCGCCCTAGCTAGTTTATTTCCATTCCATCTATAAACATATTTCAGTTATTTGATATTAATGAAATGAAGTATTATTTTTGCTGCATATCTGTGTTTATGTCTATTTTGGTACTTTATTGTGTTCCTTCATAAATCCAGATGAATGGTATCAGAGCGGCCTACTCTTTCCTTGTTTTTCTTTGAATGTCTCCAACGAGGTTGGGGTATAAGGAGTTACGGCTCGATCTGTTTGAACCCTTTGAAGATCAGCCTCGCTAACGCCAACGAACTCCCATGGAAGAAGAAAATAAAGACGAGGGAGTAGGAGATCCTATAAAAATATTGCTCGAGGAGGCCCTCGATAAAAAAAGGAACACGATGATGGATAACTTTGCTCAGATCCTTAAAAAGATGCCCACCTACGGCACATCTGCATCTAATAACCACTCTCGAGGTGCCACACCCTTCAAGGTATAGGTAAACTTTGAAATTCATATATTTGAAGGCCAAATAGATGTAGACGCCATAGATAGGTGATTGAATTTTCTAGAAGGGAATTTTTCGGTCCATGATTTCTCCGACTGAGAAAATATTATTTTTTCACTTCTCAAACCGTGAGAAAAAGGATGAGGGGGAACCTTCTCTGTTCTTGGCCGCAACCACTTGGAATTTGTTCTGAGACAACATCAAGGAAAAATAATACCCTGTGGGGATCTATGAGGACAAGTACATCCAATGGACCACGTTGTGACAACAAAGAGATCAAGATGTGCACAAACTGAAAAATTTGTTCCATACCCTGTGCAGAAAGTTGGGTATTAGAGATTTGGAGAAATATTTGGTGCGAAAGTATCGCAACTATATACATAGACATATTTAGGAGGAAATGGCATTCAGATACACTACCTCGCTTGGAATGACATATCTCTATCCCACTAATATTGAGCAAAAATTTAAGCAGAAGAAGAGAGACTTTGGATCCGCGAATCCGAAGATAGGGAAAGGGGCCCCCGAACCATAGAAGAAGGGGTAGAGCCAAAGCATGGAGAGTCATAACACCACTAAAAGGTAAAATAAGGACACGGGGAAGTGGTGTGAGTTCCATAACAACCCCACTCATAGCACAATAGAGTGTCGGGCCAAATAGTTGCTCGTGTTTGAACTAAAGCAACCTGAATCAGATGCATGTTTCGATCCTAAGAGAAAACTAGACAAGGGAGATGAAAAATGGAAGAAGATCATTGATGCAAACCTTAGTGCCATTTTTTCCACCACCAAGCTCTAAAGGGAGGATCCCAAGGATCCAAAGGAGGGGGGGCGTCTCTTCCATTCGTAGATGTGTGTGAAGGGTTCTCCACTACAATTTCTTGTCGATAGTGGAAGCCAAAAGAGTCTCATTTCAACAAAGTTCGTGAAGCGGCTCGTCCTACTGAGCATAGCACACCCGCAACCATATACCATCATATGGCTACACCTAGGGAGAGATTTTCACATCCACCAACAATTCCGCCTTCCATACAACATCAATCCATTCACGGATGAGGTATTGTGTGATGTTGCTCCTATTGATGTAGCTGATGTATTATTGGGACAACCATACTTGTGGAGGCAACATGTTGTGTATGAGTCTAGGCCTTGTGCTATTATTATTACTTTGGGAAATAACCTGTACATGATACTGGAGGTGGCACTGCCTCTTGTCATCTCTTTGACTATTGTAAAACAATGCAGTAAGATTGTTTCCCAAACTAGGAAATTTATTTTCCTTACATCTTTCTCAGAGGGAAAGAAGAATATTGTGGCCACAACCTCAAAATAGGGCTCCCCTACACAACTATAGTAGATGGAAAAAGCCATGGAGGAATACGAGGACATTTTCTTCTCTTTCATAGAGGTTCCTCTACACTGTCAGGACAAGCACTCCATTTAGTAGACGCCCAAGGCACCGCCGCCTAATGTTTCCATACCTCATGCGACTACACAGAAAAAATGCACACTTGTATTTTTTGAGGCTAATAAAGAAACCAAATGTACTGAATGCATCGATCATGTCTGCCCACAAGTCCATGGCATCTTCGACAAATCTAATACCCAGTTCAACAGATTTTTCCTCATCTCATGGAGGATCTCAACGCAATGAGGACCATTGATTCCTAAGTGGGGAGGAATGATCCAAGTGGATATAGGTGGCCACCCATCTACTCCATTTGGACCCCCACCATCTATTCTTTCAGTTTTTGACTTTCAGCACATATTACTATTTTTAGCAGGCTTTTGGGTGCTGAACTTCTCGAGTCATTTTGGGGCCCTAACGATCTAGGTGGATATTGGTGGCTACTAGCCTATTTCATTTTAAACACCACCATAAGTTCTTTCAATTTCTTAGTTGTAGCACAACTTACAATTTTGAGCATTTTTTTGGGTCTTCAACTTCCAGAGCCATTTTGAGGCACTAAACGACGTTTTTTGAGAAAATCAAGAACAACATGGGTTGATAGATCAATGTTGCTCACACCAAAATTTGTAATCCTCGGATATATATTTCTAATGATGTATAATGTGCACCAAATGGAGATCGTATGCCAAATTTACATCCCCGGGAAGTTGAAACACCAATTTAGCCAAAGAACGCCCATAGTTTTGTCGCTTCATCTCCTACAGTTAGTTGTTGGGATGTTTATGGCTTTGCATTATTTCTCAACAATAAATAGGCCTTCAAGCATCATTGTAACACATTTCAGAGGCATGTAGCCACCACATCTCTTCTTAGAGATAAGCTATCATCGCCCTAGCTAGTTTATTTCCATTATGTTCGTTAACATATTTCAGTTCTTTGATATTCATGAAATGAAGTATGATTTCCACTATATTTTATTGCATTCCTTCATAAATCTAGATCATAATGCATAACATATATCCAGATGACTATTCACTAGGAACGTCAGAGCCTCAATAAACTCTCTATACTCAGATGGATTTTCTAGATGAGGTATAGTTGTTTTACCACACAACTTCTTGAAGTTCATTTCCATCGGAGTGAACATGGTCTTTTACTCAGTCATACCAAACCTTTAGAGAAAATTTACCACATAATTTCCATCTAAGAGAAATATTTCTCGAGGCCTCTTCCATACCTCAAGGCCTAAAAATTAATGAATGAGACTGAGGTCATTCATATCAAATTCAAAGGCCACATTCCTCTTACATTCAATTATCAATGGTTCACTTCCTGTTAAGAATAAATATTCAACATATAGAACCAGAATCATAAGAATACCAAGAAAAACCTTAAAATAAAGGTTGGGATTAACATTGCTTCTAGTGAAACCCAGTTTAACTAGAAAACTATCAGTACGAGCATACCAAGCCTGGGGAGATTGCTTCAATCTGTAGAGTGCTTTCTTCAACCTACAAATATGTGTTGTGAGATATTACACTTCTAATCTATGTGTCTATTCCACGTAGACTTCTTCTTGTAATATATCGTGGAGGAGGGCAGTCTTTACCTCCATCTGATGAAGTTTCCATTCTTGACTAGGAGTAAGGTAGACTATGCAGAGGATAGTTGTATATCGAGCCACATGAGAAAATATATCATCGTAATATTATCCCTCTTTCTGAGAGAAAGACTGAGCTAAAATTCTCATTTTATATATTTTGATGCTGACATCAATTCCATGCTTGATTCCAAAAAACCATTTTGAAGTCACAACATACTTCCTATGCGGTCTCCACACAACGTCCCACACATCGTTTTTTATGATCGATTCATATTCTTCAGCCATGGAATCCTTATGTTTCTCTTTGACTGATTCTTCAAATAAGGATGGTTTAACTTGTATCATGGTACTCATAGTTGCATCATAACCCTGATACCTGCAAGTTTCCTTTATTTCTATGAATGATCGACAGACAAGAAAATTGATTTCACTGTCTTGTAGAGTGGTGCGAAGCGAAATCGGTCTTTTCTTCAAAGTAGGCTCACTTGCAGGTGGATCTAATGGATCCATAGGTTCCATTTGTGTATCATCATTATCCGACTTGGGAAGAGAAGGGATATCATGAATATCCTTATCGGCATCATCTTCCTTGGGAGGCATAGGAAGATCTCTTTGTTTATGAAGTGTTGTGTCTTCCTTCAAGGTTACGTTTCTTCTTATTTAAACCCTCCTTTCAATAGGAATGTATATTTTGTAATCCTTGGAGTTTTCACAGTATCCCATAAATACACATTTCTACCTATAGATTACATCTTATTTGTTTTGTCTTTTGACACATGAGAGAAAACATGGCATCCAAATATGTGCATATTACTGATGTCTGGCTTGTTACTTGTGAATATTTCTTCTCGAGTCTTATTTATCAATGCTTGATGAGGTACTCAGTTCTAAACATATACAAAAACATAGGTTTCTTCAAGCCATATAAACTTAGGCACATTCTTATCATGAAACATAGCATGAGCATCATCCAATATCGACTGGTTCTTTCCTTTAGCAAGGCCATTATGTTCGAGTGTATAAGGTACAATAGTTTTTTTCCTCATCCCTTGCTTCTTGCAAAATTCTATGAGTTCTCTTGACATGTAATCTCCTCTATTGTCAAATATGAACGCTTTGATCCTTTTCCTGGATTGATTCTCAATCAATGCTTTGAATTATTGAAATTTGGCGAAGGCTTCATCCTTGTGCTTGATGCAATATAACCATGTCTTTCTAGAGTAATCATTAATGAAGGCAATGTAATAGAGATGGCCACCAATAGAGTGAAAAGGCATCAGATGCCATATGTCTAAATGGATGAGATGGAGGAATTAATATGTCTTGTTCAAACTTTAGGGGATTTGTCCCCTTGTTTTCTTTCCACTAGCACAACCAAGAAAAACTTCTTCATTTTGAGCTTTCACATCAGGTTTACCTCATACCATTCTCTTCAATTTCGAAAGAGCAACATAGTGTAGATGAGTTACCCTACGGTGGCATAATTCACTAATATGATTGGAGTTATGGGCCAATGAAAAGAGTGGCCTTCCTGTGACCGTGTATAGTACCTCAGATCTCAGTCCTAATGTCAATGGATATTTCATATGTGAATCTACAGGCCAAGTTATGAATTTTTCATTAATTAAGGAAACCCTCATCCCTTTATCTTCTAATGCATATATAGAAATCAGATTTTTCATAACTCACGACACATACATGACATCATTTAACAATATTGATTCCCCAGTGGAGCTATCTCCAATAATGATCCTTAACTTAGTCTCCCTCTCTACAAGAGAGAGAGGAATTATTTGAAACAGAAAAGTGATGTGTGGCACCACTATCTACTAACTAGATATCCCATGAATTTAGTGGAGAAGAACTAGTAAGAGATGAAATGAGAACATATTCATTTTTATCTACAATATTACTTTCATACCTAGAAGCTTTTGACCTATTTTGAGATGAATGATCTTCTTGGCGGCCTCTTGATAATCCCCTCTTCTCCTTTCAAACCTTTTGTCACGCTTGTTCCTTTGATTTTATTTCCCTATTTTATCATAATTGTTTATTTTGTTGTTGTATCGAGGCCTCTTTCTCTTTTCGGGACAATCACGAGGATAGTCGCATTTCTTGTGGTAATTGAAGCATTCAATGTGAGAAAGTGATATTTGGTTTCTTAACTTTTAGTATTAATGAAAATCTCTTCAAGATGGGCCTCATTTTGATATCTTTCCTTTTTTTATGTGAAACATATGCAACATGCTCTCCTTCCTCATGTTTAAGAATGCTCTCTCTTGTTATCATTCTAGATTCTTCCTCAGTCAACTTCCCAACAGTTTCATCAAATGATAAAAGAATTTTGTTTTTTTTTTATAGTAGTAATGAAGGTTTCCCAAAACATAGGGAGACCTGTAAGAGTCAATATAACCACCCCTTGTCAGACATAATCTCTCCAACCCATAGCATTTTATCTTTAAGACGAGAGATCCTCATGATGTAAGACTGCAAAATCTCGTCTTTTTTCTTGTTTACTTCCTTGAGTTGGTCTTTCAATGTAAGAATCTCATTCAAATTGTTAACTTCATACATACTGGATATATTTTCATACATATCCTTATAATTATTTAAATTCGCAACATAAGGAACTAAATAATCTGCTACCCCATCAAATAATATTTTTTCTTTCGATTGTCCTTTCTTGTACCTGTTCTTGATGATTGCAGAAGCATCTTATGAAGGTTCGGGAATTTTTCTGTGCATGTATTATGTTACATCATTATTGTGAGAAATAACCTCTAATCAGACTTTCCATGCAAAAGAGTTTGAAGAGTCAACTAGTTTCTCATGCTCCTTGAAGGTAGAGGAAGAGATATTGATCTAGGTAAATTTATTATACCCTTTTTAACCAAGAACTTTTTCTTCGACTGATGTGTTAGAATTTAATTTTATCAAATAATTAATGAACACACATGCATATATAATTAATATGAAAACATGTCAATAATCACACAACAAAGCCCAAGACGTTTAATAATGGAGTTCTTCTAGTGTGGACTACGTCTCTAGGCCTTAGTGTCTCGATGGTGTTGGTTGCTTCATTTGGTGTTGTAACTGGCGATCATGTACATGGATGTTGTTTAATTATCATACAAGGAAAGTCCCCCCAACATGAGTGGAAAATTCTATCCACGAGATGTTCCATTACAAGGACCTCTTGGTCATCACAAACCTCCTATCAACATGACAAATTCACTCATGGTGACAAAGAGTATTTCGCCATCAAGGAAACAAAGGGATATCACAACATAAATCACTATCTATGATAAATACATACAACATCAAATACACATAAATATTCCACATCTTACATCATGCAGGAATAAACAACAGAAAATAAACATAAAGATTTTTCATCATACATAAAGTAGGAATTGACACGACATAAAGAATCTCACAGAAAATATCAATGAAGTACATGGAAACAAAAATTCATATACCTCAACTCTGATGTTGTTTGAAGAATAAGCTTCTCAGTCACTCGATTTGAATGCACCATCGAAATCGTGGTGTCGAATGGAATGGAATCTACTATCCACCGGCTGAAAACTGGCATCGTCATTTCGTTCTCAAAAATGGCCAAAAAATAGAGAACTCTATTGCAAAAACTGGCATCACCATCAAGTTCGTGCTGCCGTGAGGTGTAAAATACATATAAAATTTGTCCAATTTGGAAAAATTGGGAAAATATGGCCCCTCTAAAGGTTGAGCTCAAACCATGGTTCCACTGCCTATGCACACTGGCTCATGGTTCTGCCTACATTGAAAAATGTATGTATCGAACTGTGTTCCTGCTCCCACCTACCTTGAGCGCATTGAAGAAAGACAGGTTGAAATATAAAGTGTCGGAACAGGTTTACAAAGCCACCATTGTTGGCACAATGGTGAGGCTGTTCGGGTGGAGGAGGAGGGGTTGGAGGATCAAATCTCGACCCCTCAACATAGTTACTGTTGCATCTTTTTTTTAAGTTGGGTGAGGTTATACATAACAATATGGTTCATTGTTTGTATTTTGGGGCCATCGCATGGTGGCGGGCCGGCCCTCGTGGCTGGCGCAAGTTCGATAGTCCTTGACCTTCATTTTTATGGTTCCAGGGGTAGGGTTAGGTCCATGGGAGGTGGCCCCCCCTCTCCATTTGTTTCTGTATAGTTATATGGTGTATACGCCGTGGGTTCGTCTGGGGTCATGACCCATCAAAGCCTTTAATATATATCTATATATATATATATATATATATATATATATATATATATATATACATATATATATATATATATATATATATATATATACATGCGTGTATATATATATATATGAAATACAGATGTGGCTTCTGTCGGTTGGTACTCTGGAATTCCCCCGCTGCACTTTTTTTAGTATTTCATTTGTTACATAAGAAAAATTGGTTATTTTAAGATTTCTCGAATTTTGACTGTAGGAGACAAATTATTGGTCCCAAAAATTTTCACGGAATCTAACCAGAGCTGGCTGGAATTTGGCGACTGGAATCCTATGAAATTGTGTCCTTGTTAACCTACCACGTCACTTAGTCAACCCTACAAATTTTACCAGCTCTAACTTTCTCATACAAACTTGGTTTTGTGACCAGTTCACACCGTTGCGATCAAGACGACGAGATCGTCAACTTGAAACTGTGTTTTCCACATTTCTGCCACTTTGATTTTTGAGCTTTCATAAATGCTCTTTTTCCTATGTGTGTCTCTAGAGCTGCTTGGATCATTCCTCACCACTGAGGAGATTTTGGTCCTCCAAAACCATCAACAATAATCTGAAAATGTTTCGTACAATGTATGCACCACAAGTGTCCTAAAAAAGGTCATCCTTCCTTCTCCTTTACCTTTGTTCTTCAAATCCATAAGTGATAAATCGACATCTGCATTATCCACAAACTTAAGTACAATTATTGCAAATTACATGCTCAAATATGACCAAATATGACTCAAGAATTACTATACTTGCCACAATTTTATAACACATACTCGTTGGTCAAGCTCACATCAAAATGGAATAAATAATACTCCAACTATCAATTCAAGGCCAAAAACATCATTGTCACATTGCAAGTGATTGAAAAACAAAACATCACTTTTACAGTTAAAAATGAAACACATGACTTACAAAACAAGGCCATTTAACACTACCACATCTAGAAAAACCACCTCTCACATATCAAAGTGAATCGATCATCTCCCTGTTGCGCACTTGCTTGTGAAACAATTGTTTCAACTACTTCATGCAATGACGCTTCATACTTAAGGTGATTCTCTAGATGGATCCTCGAAAACATGGCCCTTTTATGACCTCTTTGGTTGCAATGGGTGCAAAAGGTGTTCTTCCTCCAAACCTACTTAAACAATTTCTTTCCTTTCTGTGGAGAAGGCTTTTCACACCTCATCCTCCTTTGTGCTTCCATTATTTTCCAACGCTCAACAGTGACATGGTTATGTAAACCACAAAAACGACAATTTTTCTTATTCCATGATTTACATTCATGATTAGCAACATGATTATAATCAAAATGAACTCAATAATATCAAGACTTGTTATACCTTTCCTGGTTGTCTCTGGTGCGATTCTGGTGATGAGAGCTTACCTCAGCTATTTCACTACAACGTGCACTTCCATGGGATGATGGAAAAGTGTTCCCATCAATCCTTTCTCTAGACGAGTTCAACAATGTATGTTTTCCTTTGATGTCATTATGGTGATGAGAGTTTGCCTCAAATCTCTCTTTTCAATACATGTTGTCATAAGATGATGGTAAAGTGTTCCAATCATTATCTCTCCTCGATGGTTTCCACAATGTCATGGAGGATTCTAGCACCTTCGAACATTCTCCTTCAGAGTATCTTAAACTTGCGTAGCGAGGTATCTACACAACCTCCAATTGTTGAGTTATGCCTTGGCCATGAATGTGAAGTTCTCCTCCCTTGTACCCCATCTTGTTAAGGAGTCTCATGCCGATTCGTGTAATGGGTATCTCCACATTTCTAATACAAATGATATCATGTGAGAATGAAATTTAAGATAAATCAACACTTTTTACCTCAGATATTGATTTGGAAACATGTGAAGAGGGCTTCTTTAATCCTTCGTTGCACTTCACTTCCTCCAAGGCCTCTGTCGCGGCTTTTAGCTGAAGCTGCAATCACTGCTTTTCCTCCTTCTCTTCCCATAGAAGTGTCTTTAATGCATCATGATATGTTTGAATAATTTGGTCGTTGCGATTCAATTCTTTCAATGCCTCTATCGTGGCTTACAACTAAAGTTGCAGTCGCTGCTTCTCCTCCTTCTCCTCTTGTAGAAGTGTTTTCAACTCAGCATTATCTGATGCTTATTTCTCATAACATTCATAGAAAATTTCCACCCTTTAGGACATCCTAAGCATGGTCTTGTACATTTTTTTCACATCCTCCAATTTTTCATGTTCAATGGTTCACGCTTGTAGTTCACATTAGCGAGAAGACTACTCTGATACCACTTGATCCAGGTAAAGTTTTTATACCCTTTTTAACCAAGACCCTTTGCTTCGGCTGATGTTTTTGAATTGAATTTTATCAAAGCATTAATGAACACATGCGTAGATATAATTAAGAGGAAAACATGTCAACAATGACACAACAAGATGCACACAATTTGATAACGGAGCTAATCCAGTGTGGACTACATCTTTAAGCCTCAGTGTCTCGATGGTGTTGGCCGCCTCATCTAGTGTTGTAACTGGCGATGATGTAGATGGATGTTTTTTACTTGTCATACAAGGAAAATCCCTTAACATGACCGACAAAGTCTCTCCATGAGACGTTCTGTTACTAGGAACTCTCACTCATCAAAAACCTCCTATCAACATGACAACTTCACACATGGTGAAAAATAGTATCCCACCATCAATGCAACAAACGAATCTCACAACATAAATCACCATCTATGATAAATAAATACCAAATCAAATACACATAAATATTCTACATCTTAGATCAAGCAGGAATCAACAACAACAAATAAACATAGAGATCTTGCATCATACATCAAGTAGGAATCAACACGACATAAAGCATCTCACAGAAAATATGAATTAAGTACATGGAAACAACACTTAATATACATTAACTCTGATGCTGGCTGAAGAATAAGCTGCTCAGTCACTGGATCTGAATGCACCATAAAAATTATGGCATTGAATGGCATGAAATTGACTGTCAACATGCTGAAAACTGACACCGTCATTCAATTCTAGAAAATGGTAAAAAATTAGAGACCTATATTGTAGAAACTGACACTGCCATTAGGTTCATGTCATCCAGAGGTGTAAAATCCATATAAAATTTGTCCAATTTGGTCAAATTCGTAAAATTTGGCCCCTCTGAAGGTTGAGGTCAAATCATGGTTCCATTGCCTCTGCACACTGGCTCATGGTTCCGCCTGCATTAAAAAATGTCTGTCTCAAACTACATTCCTACTCCCACCTGCCTTGGGTGCACTGAAGAAATACGGGTTTAAAGATAAAGTGTCAGGTTGAGTTTACAAGGCCACCATTGGTGGTGCAATGGTGAGACTACTCGAGTGGAGGAGGAGAGGTCATGGGATCAAATCCCAACCCCTCAACATAGTTACTGTTGATTTTTTTTTAAAGTCTGGTGCAGTTATACATAACAATATGGTTCTTTGTTTGTATTTTGGGGTCGTCGCATCATGGCAGGCTGGCCCTCGTGGCTGGTGTCGAGGTATAAAAGGGTATCTTTTTAACACCTATTTATCTCACATTAATTATCAATCCAGGAGTGACTTTTTATTTCAAGAGTGTACTCTGTTTGAGGCTGCAATTGTCTAAGAGTAATGCTGTGAAGATGTAGTACAGAACTCTGAATACGAGAATAAAAAAACGCTTGTAAAGGAACCTAATTACAAATGGAAATGCTCTGAAACTTGAATTAAATCAAACTGCAAAACATCGATCACGGATACAGTAGCAATAACTCTTTCCCTTAGAAATCGATGCAAGATAACCAATCTGGGGACTTGGGAGCAATAACCTTTGTCCTCTACAGTTGGTGATCTTAAAAAAATCGAAATGAAATCGAACTCGAACTACTTGCTGATAAAGATAACTTGAAATAAACTGCAAAGGCTTAAAAAGGAACAACAACTTGTAATTCCTATGCATACAAATTGTAACTATAACCAAACTATCTGCTAAAGTAAAGCTATGAATTATAAATAAGCAATAACTAGAAATGGAACAACAATATAATTTGAAGAGAAATTACAAACTTAACTAATCTCAATACTTCAATCTATTGCCGGCCAATACTGCAGATCAATCAATCACAAAGAATAATATCTTAGAATCGAATACATAACGACAAAGCTTTCATAATGATAGCAGGATAAATGAACAACAAATTAAATAGCAATGCAATTCGTTAATGGATTTGTATTCAATATAACAGTAGTCAATCAACTCTGTAATCGAAATAAAGAGTAGACACACTTCACACAACAGAAATAAAAGAATAAAAATACAAACAACGGATCGCTCCACCAGGGCCGGGACCTCAACTGCCGGTGAAAGCGTCGCTGGGCTACTGCAGAACTTGAGAAATGGAACGAGATTGCCTCTTTGTATTAGTCAAACATGAATAGCTTTTACATCAGTTGCACTTTGCTCACAAGAGTCAAGAAATTACAATGTTACAAAGGGAATTCAATAATCTTTCATTGTTTTACAATACACAATACATGTTCTCCTTTTATAATTAGAAGGAGGAGAATTTAAATAGCAAATATGATCTCCCATAACAATATTGGATTGTTCCCAACAAATTGATCAACCAGAAAATATATTTCCAACAATCTTTCAACAAGAGCAAGGCGAATTTGGCTTTGCAGCTGAGATTTGGAGGACGGCCGCAACAACAAATATAAGAAATGTGTGCTCAAAGAACCCTTCATTTCTCTCAATACAGGCCAAATTTGGGCAAACCATTATTCGTTAAAGTTAATTGGGTCCGTTCTCGAAAAAACCCATGTTCTGGATTTTCCAACTTCTTCTTCATTTTCTCATAATCTTAACCGCAAAATGGTCACTTATTATTCCAACAAATTTTTGAGTTGGAATAGTTGATGATGATTTGGAGATCAAATCTGCAATATGGAAAATATCTTGGAGGCTAAAATGGTGAGTTATTTTACAAAATATATTAATGAACCATCATTGATAAAATTATGCATAATAATCATCAATTTATTAAAAATAAAGGAGAAGAAATAATATTCATCCATAAGAGCATAAATAATTATAAAATGGATTTATATGATAAATTATAATAAATGATATGATAAAGAAGAGTAAAAATGGATGAAATAAGTGTTAAAAAGTGGTCATATTCACGGTCCAACAGCCAATGCAAGTTCGATACCTACTGGCCCCCCTTTTTATGGTAACAAGGGTAGGGTCAGGTCCATCGGAGGTGGCCCGCCCTCGCCAATTATTTATGTATATTTTCATGGTGTATACACTATCAGTTCAGTAGGGGTCAAGACCCGTCGAAACTTTCAATATATATATATATATATATATATATCTATTAAATATGATATGGTTTGGTCGAGTGGCGGGATTGGTGGCCCCACAACCTCTTTTTTTTAATATTTAATTTGTTACATAACCAAAATTGGTTATT
Organism: Pinus albicaulis; assembly: GCA_034641835.2. Classification (NCBI taxonomy): domain Eukaryota; kingdom Viridiplantae; phylum Streptophyta; class Pinopsida; order Pinales; family Pinaceae; genus Pinus; species Pinus albicaulis. The sequence continues at coordinate 714,505,488 of CM076578.1, read as the reverse complement.
TTAAAATTTCTCGAATTTTGACAGTGGGAGACAAATTATCGATCACACAATTTTTGCTATAATCTAGCCTGAGCTGGCCAGAATCCGGCCACCGAAATCTTCTGAAATTGTGTCCTTCTTAACCTGGCATGTCACCTATTCAATCCTAAAACATAGACCAGCTCTAACTTTCTGATACAAACTTGGTTTGACGAACTGTTCACAGCATTGCGATTAGGATGACGATATCTTCAACTTCAAACTAAGTTTGCAACGTTTCTGCCACTTTGATTTTTGTGCTTTAATAAGCCCTCTTTGTCCTGTGTGTGTGTCTCTGGAGCCACCTGGAGCACATGTTGACCTTGGCTAGTAGATATGCTTCCTCATATACTTGTACATATTCTCTCTGATAAACGTTTAGATCTACTCTCTAATAATGTGGCCTTCACCGCTTGTCTTCTCTTAGGATTCTCCTTTTCCTCAGCTTTCATACCATATTAAATTTTCAATTTTATTCTATGTTGTATCAGTTACTTAAGCCCATATTATATTTTCATTAATAGTGTATTCATATATATGCAATATAAATAGACATAAACTATAATTGAATATAGATCAATGCATGCAATGAAAAAGGGGAAAATATCACAACCATGAGACAGAGAGATTGGTCCAAGGCCAGGGAAAAACTCCATTTTTTGGGAAACCCTTTCATATCTTCTTCTTCTATATATTGTCTTCAAAATATTTCAGCAGAGACTACAATGAGCCTAGTACATGTGTAAAGCAGAAATAAACATATCTTATCTATCGATCAGTAGACCTACAATAGGAAAACATGAATCTAATGTATCACCAATGCCAATTGTTCTTAGCTACCGAGTTCAAGATCTAAATATAGAATATTGTCAATGACTTTCCTAATATGACTGTGACTATGTGATAGATGAGTCATGATTTTTTGCAAGTAACTGATTGTGAATCGAATCTGATCTGCCTAGTAATTATTTGAGCCTCGACCTTAACACGCTCAACCCATGGAATTGGGGCTCTAATCTGTTTCCTTAGTTTTCTGTGCCCATAGCTTAGGTTCTGTACACCCTAGAACCCTGGCCACGCCTTGAAGTCTTCATGCCAACGACTTTACGAGTTGATATGCGACCTCAAAAATCCTAACATGTGGCTTTGACCTAACATATCCACTGCCTCAACTCTTCATGCCCACGACCCTGGCCCAAAATACCCAGATCTGAAATGTACCTATGTCTATGATCCCCATCCACTGCACGATCTGCTTGTGACATACCCATGCGAGTGAGAAAAAAAATATGACTAATAACCAAAAAAACAGGAAGAATATCTCATGACCGAATGTGTGAAAATGAACTTGGGTTCACTTATATTTATAACTTTATGATGGACCACTTGAGGCTTTGAACAAACCACCATGCAGATAGCCCGACCCATAAAATAATAAAATAAATCATAACTTAACTTACGCTTAACTGATTGGGACGATCTATAGGTCAATTTTGATCCTCTCGAAAAGAGGAATTGAAATAACTCATTACCTTAATCCTCTGAGTTCTTCAATCAGGAATTTGACCTTAGTTTCAAAAAGTAACAATGAGGAGTATCAATGTACCCCACAAATATTCCGAACTCAGATGTCAACTTTAGCTTCCTCTTAGCATCTTTGGTCACATGGAAATAAACTGATGAAACAAAAATTTTAAAATGTGTCACATCTGGTTTCTTATCTTAAAATACTCCTCTGGTGTACTCATCCCAAGTATCTGATGAGGACTTGTGTTTTGCACAAATATTGTTGTGTTGCATGCTTCAACCCATAGATGAAATGATAGGTCTTGATCATGCAACATCACTCGTGCTACTCTGAAAATAGTTATGTTCTTACTTTTTGCAACCACATTCTGCTTTGTGTTATGAGGTGCATTCAATTCACATTGAATTCCTTCTGAAGCATATAATTTCTTGAATTCGTTCGAGACATATTCTCCAATTTTTTTTCTTTGGAGAGCCTTCACCTTCTTCCCTGTATCTTTCTTGACAAGTGCTTTGAACTCGAAAAAATCTGAAAACTTTTGATCTTTCATCTACATGAAGACTATCCAACACTTGCATGAAAAATCATCTACAAAAGTCACATAATAGTTGTGTTTTTCTATGGATGATGTCGAGAATGATCCAAACATAGTCGAGTGAACTTTTTCAAGGATCTCATTTGCATGGTTTTCCTTATCATGAAAGGTGCCTTTGGTGTACTTCCCCAATGTACACCCTTTTCATGTATCTCATTGCTCAAGTGCACCTTAGGGATGTCTTATAGAAATTTGTTTCATGATCTTCAAAGCGCCATGGTGTATATGGTCCAATAGTCTCTGCCATAACTCATCGATATCTTAGATCTACACCTTCTCTTCTTTCATGCTCAAGGAAACACAATCTTCTACATACAATTTATAGAGGTTCTTTACATGAACCCAAATATTTTTCACATGTCATGTGGATTTTTTATGAAGGAATGCCTTTCCTTTGCTAAATATCACATCATAGCCATAGTATTCTGACATAGCAACTGAAACCAAATTCTTTTTTTAAACTTGAAACATACATGTCATCTTTTAATATGAGAGGAGTCCCATACTCACTCTAAAAGGTAAATCTACTTATGTTGGTCGCACTATACATCCCGCCATCTCCCATTTCGATATGCATATGGATATCCTTCTCCTCTAACTTACTAATGAATTATTTATTGTCAGTTATATGAAATGATGCTCCACTATCCAAGTACCACACGTAGACCATCACAGATGACACTGTGCATGCACTGAGAGTGAAATCCAACTTGAAGTATGAAGAAAAGTCTTAACTTGTCACTCCTACTAAGGGATTCTTGTCCATATTCTTGTTCGAACACTTTGTAGCATAGTGTCCAAGCTCTTTGACAATGAATTCTTTTTATCTTTGACAAGTCTTTCTTCTTGCTTGGTTGACCAGAATTTTATTTGGAATGGGACACCTTCCATTTCCCTCTTTTTTGCCTTTCCATCCAAGGCACAATTCTCCTCATCGCCAGTCTTTGATGAGGATCCATCTCTAGTATTCCATTGAATCTCGTCTTGTACCAAGTCGAACCATAATTGATCCCACTATGGTACCTTCTCCCACCCATTCGTCGAATCCTAGTAGTTGTGCTAGCTCTTGGGAATCCATGGAAGTGTTAGTCTAACTAGATCATCATCGAAAACTGTCACACCAACACTTCCAAGCTCATCTCAACATTGACTGAACTTTGTCAATTATTTTGGTATCATGTTTCCCTTCTCCATATTGATTTTTCGTAGCTTGTCTTTGAGCGCCAACTTCCTGTGGTCACTGCAATTCTAAAAAAAATCTGTTAAGCTTCCATATAGCATATGGAGTTTCCTTTCCATGGAGGTTTGAGACAATATGATCTCAAACTCCTTCTAACATAATCCTTCTCACCTTTACTACATTATTCTTCCATGCATCAAGATTTTGAGCATATGTTGATGTGGGCCTAGGAATATCACTGTTTGTGAATTCCTTCATTCCATTGTCCTCCAACACTACCTCCATATTGCCTTTCCAATCTATGTAATTTGAACTACCCTTAATGGTGTATTCGATTCTTAATCCACAGAAATACATCTTGATTTGTTGTTGTTCCTGAGGAATAAATCTGCAAATTAAATTCACCTATTCAAAACAAAATCACATTCTTCTCCTCTATAGTGATTCCTCCTCTAATACCATGTAGAAAATCCACATAGATTAAATTAGTCTTGTAATATGCTAAAATAAAATACTTGAATCTATTATACAAATTGCGGAAGCCAATTATGATCACACAATCACATGAATAAGAAAAAGAAATAATTTCAATCACACAACACAAATATTTATCTCGGGAAAGCCTCGGCTAAAAACCCCACTATTTGTATATTGAAAAAATTCAATAATATGAAACAATATAATGCTTCTCTCAGGCTTGAGAGCTCTCTGCACTATGGTTGTCTCACCATGACCCAAGCAAGTTTAGTCCAATCCTTAACTAATTTCTTGACTTTGGATGCTCAACCTTTCTTGCACAATCCCTAGGGAAATTGAGCCCCTATTAATTAGGAAATTACCAATAATTGATTGCACAATACATCGAAGGCATCCTGTTGACCTCATGCATGACCTGTACAATTTTCTAACTATAAAACTAATAATATACTTGCCTTTAACTGGAATCTCAATTGGGCTTCTTACATGCCCCAACTATTATAGCGAATATGCACTTATCTCATTGAGTGGAATGTGAATTAAATCATATTTAATTCATTGGACTTCTAGTTAGCTTCTCCATTAGTTAGAACTAGTTAAACTGATTTTATCTCAAATAATTAAGTTAAACAACTACAAATCAAAATAAATTGTAACTGACCCCCTAAAACATAGAGATAACTCTATATCCCTCCAATTTGACTCCCAACTGGAATTGACTAAGCAACCAAGTCTTCCTAACTCAATTAACTCGTAGAAATTCTCATGTGATGTATTATAACAATTTCGTTCTAATTTAATTGATGAAAAAATTAAATTAAAAACCTATTGCCAGTTTCAACATTAAAGAGAGTTAAAAATAAAAATATATGTTACTAAAAAATTAATCTTATTGCCAATTTAAACATTAGACAAAATAAAAATAAAAATATATACTACTATTTTTCTTTTTTGTTAAATTTTATATAAAAAAATTAACATTTAGAAGAAATAATAATACACATATATTCTATTAAATAATAAATTCTCTATCTAAACTCACAAAAACATTATTTACATTTAACGCAAAAAATCCCAAAATTACACTCGATAACATATAGCATAAACAACCACGACTAAAAAACGAGGAAGAAGGGAAAGAAAAAAAAAAATAAACTTAGTAGAATAATATACCCATAGAAATAACAAGTTGTTATAAAATACTTTTAAACTTATTAGTTTATATTTTTTTAAGTCAAATTAAGTTGAATTATTAATATATTGTTATCCATTAGGTTGAACATATTAATCTATATTCATAGAATTCGCTTGGAAAATTTCATCTCTTAAATACATATGCAATTGATTAAACATTGATATGTCATGCTTATCTTCAATTCACACATTTATACTTTTCTTTTTCAACCCATTTGAAAATATTGTCGTTATATTTTCAGAGGTGAGAATTTCACATTTATCGTGTTTACTTTGTTTCAAGTATCGAATCTTCGATACCTCACAACTGGATGCATTGATCGCTCTTTCCTTACATTGTGATTTCTTTCGGGAGAACACGTAATTGAAGAGCACATATATAGGAATTGATTTTAGTGAGATTTTTTGAAGTTTTGGGTGTTGGAATTTGATGGAAAAAATTGTGGTGAAATTTTGATTTGTATTATTTTAATTAGTTTTTTGATTGCATATATGAATTGAGCATTCTCAAAAACTCATGTAACACTTCAATTGTGCAAAATTACTCATAAAACTTTGATTTCAATAAATTTTTACTATTGATGAAAGAACCCACCAAATTTTTTTCTTAAAATTCACACTAAAAACAAGTCATATCAGATGTGGTTTGAAAACTTTTGACTAGTACACAGACATAAACACGCTTTGAATAAAGGGTTTACTCCTCCTACCCAAAATGTGCGGCACGAACTTCGATTGTCCTGTTGGGCAACCTGCGTGAATCGCGGGCAATCGGGGATTAATGCGGATGTCAATTTAGACAATCAATTCAAATTCAATTTTCATGAGGTCAACAAATGTAGTAGTTTCTACTGCATTCCTATCGATCAATCGGACAGCTTGCATTGTGGGGGTTGTTTAGTCTCACACAAGGAGGCCTCTAAATGACGCAAACTACTGACTAATTAGAAATACAACTAACAGTTTTTTTTAGCTTTACTTCTTCGCTATGATAGAATCTTTTTTGGTCCCTATCCGTATCTCTATCTCTTAAGTTCTGCTTAAGAAATGGTCCCACTTCACATTATAAAAATGGCAACTATTTATTGGTATGTGTCTCCTTTCATTTCAATATACATCGTATCAATTTATCATCACATTTAATCCATATACATCATTTCAATTCATCTCATCATAACATGTAAGCGAGACAGATTTGAATAATTTACATATGTCCTAAAACTATGATACAAGATGATGTCCAAAATGTATAAATAAATAAGGAAATTCAGTTTAGATTTATTAATTGGACGGTGGTTTTAAAAATGATGGTTTGGAATTTACTTTTTAATGTGTAAGAAAATAAAGATTATTATAATCTTTCTTAAATACTTTAATTATTAAAAAATAATAATTGTTTAATTGTTATTTTTAGGTTAGTGAGACCAGAGGGGATTTAATGTCAAAATTACTTCCAATTGCGCTCCGACGCACGAGCATATTAATTGCTTAACTTGATATAGATGTGAAATACAACAGAATGAAAATGTAGATATTTATTAGAATCACCCTAAGAGGGTAATATAATATTGTTATTACTCCCGGATGTGGGTGCAGATGACATTGCATAAGGTGATGGGATGGGGTGTGGCATGATGGGAAGCCACCTGCCCACCCGCAAGGAAGCTGTCACTTGGCTTTTAAATTGGACTGCTCATCGTTTAATGGCATTAACTCCAGGCACTCGATATAACCACAATTCTGATCCTCGATACAATTTCACGTGCTGTGAAATGGCTCGGCCTTCAGTTCATATTTATGGTGGTTTATTGCAGAGGGTTTATTGTTGCACGGTCGAATGGTTAGATATTATGGAGCGAAGCTCTGGTTCGAATAGAGTTCCCCCGCCATTGAATCAGTGGTGCACCCCAGATGCTGGGCTATCCAATGCGCGCACAGTTATTGGCAAGAGGAGCAGTCTAAATTGTTGTCTGAATATTGGAGAAAATCTCCACTTCTCTGATGCTGGATCCTGCAAGCTTGCTTCTGTCTCTCTGAATCCTCATACGCCTCAGTCATCTGTCAATCCTTCACTTCCTTGGTGTCCTTGCCTTGCTGTCTCGACTGATAAAATGCCGCGCCTTAGGCAAAGAATGTGTTGCAGGAGAGGCACCACAAGGCGCCAGATCCGACGTTCTCCCTCCACATCCAGCACCTCTTCTGCGTCCTCCTCCCATTCGGACAGCCTAACTAGAGTTCAAAGAGGGCACCTTCTCCACGCTGGTCGTCGCCTTGATTCCCCCACTCCTTCAGCTCTTCCTGCACAAACCCACACCACGCACTTTTCATTCAATAGATCTCTCATTCGACCTCAGGTAACTGCCTCAATCACGGTCGTCTTCCATGAAGAGCCTCAGGCAGATGCTCCCAGTTCTTGCTCGGCGGAGCGCAACATCTCGACGGCTTAGACTTCAGGGCCGAATGTGGGGTCGATGCACCCTGACAGTATGGACTTCTGGGGTTTGGAGGGCAAGGCTACGTAGGACTAGGCGAGCAAGGATGTGGTAAGTCTGCCAAGCGGGATGCAGGAAGTGGTGCAAAGCGACATTGGGCAAGCGAGCGAGGCGCGGGTGGTTCTTCCTCCTCCCAGGAAGGTGGTCACTTCCGTTGCCGACCTGTACAACGATGACGGGGAGCCAGATGAACTCTAGTGCAGAGTCGTCTACGAACCTCCTGATGATTAGTTCCTCCTTTTCGTTTTGTTTTTTTTGCTCCGTTTCGGTGCTTACTCACGGGCTTGTTTATGAGTTTCATGTTGTCTTCGAACATGCATCTGTTTTTGCTAGATATGGTCTCCAGCACTTAAATTCTTTGGTTGCCCTGCGTGGGAATTTTCTCATTTACTATTTCAGACTGGTTTCCCTCTGAAGGGCAGTATTCATCTCTGGTTTTTTTTCTTAAAATGCCACAATACTGGGCAATGATCCGGCCTCGGCCCGCTATACTTTACTTCTTCTGTTAATAGATTACTTTTACTTAGAAAAAAAAAATATAATATTGTTATTACAATATTATATTAATATATAATGAGAACATTATATTAATCTAACAAAATTATTATATTAATTTCTTTTCGATATAAATTTTTTAAGATATTCTATGCAAAGATTATTATGATTCTTAAATATTTGATTTTTATAGAAGTATAAATTTATTTGTATATTTTAGATAATCTATAATATATAGATAATTTTTAATTTTTTTTTAATATTTTTGTGAATTATAAGTCTAAAGGGAAAGTTTAATTGGTGATCATTGTGTTATGAACTATTATGTAAATTGTCAGATTTAAGGTTTAATTCTCTTGTGAGTATTTATCTCACAAAAAATATTAATCATTAACTATAACAATGTTACTCACAATTGATATTTCCATATATATATTTGTGAATTATAAATGTAATGAGAAAGCTCAATTGGTGATCATCATGTTATGAACTACTATGTAAATTGTGACATTCATGGTTTAATTCCCATGTGAGTATTTATCCCACAAAAAAATTAATCATTAATTATAACAATGTTACTTGGAATTGAATTATATATATATATATATATATATATAGAGAGAGAGAGAGAGAGCTAATCTACTAATTAGTTTAGCAAAATAGTGGATGAAAAGAAATAATTTATGAAGGTGAGTCCAATAGCACCACATAATACATGTATGCTATAGTTCTATATCAAAAAATGGGTGTTTTACAAGATATTTAGGACAAAGAATATTGAATGTTGTATCCTAAGGAAGAATGAAGTAGACTTACCAAGGTTGTCAACAAAGGGGACACAAGGGATATTGAAATCAATAGATGGGTACCTTGTCACATCATATTAGAAATGGAAGCATGAGGTGGTGGTAGATTTATGTCATTTTTGTGGTTATGGCATAGAGAAAATATTTCATTTGTATCAAAAAGTATAAAGCATTACCTAGCTTGATTTCCTATCTTTTAATCTACAATTAAATAATCTTCTTTCTAAGATTATCTTTATAAGTCTATCTCTACAAATGAAGTAATTGTGATTAGAGCATGCATTTTTCATAAGAATATTTATATTATGATCACAAGAATTAAAAAATAAACTGAACATGGAATGCTTTACAATAGAAACAACAAAATGATCAAGGGTGGATGGTTGGATCACCAAGTATTTGTTTTCGTCTTATCCTTTTTTATGTTCTTGTGGTTTCCTTGCAATATTTTTTGTGATACATTGGTTGAGTATAAGAAATCAATTATCCTCCAAATCCGAATGAATAAAAGGGAACTCTCTTATTCAAGAAAATTAAGTGGAGGAGAGTGCGGCTCATAAATAGAGCAAATAGAAAGGTTTTTATCGGGTTGAAAATGAAAAAATAATGTTAGTTATAAGAGAGGATTTGATGACTCATAAAATATTGTTATACTAGGAGACATATCCTATAGGGAATTTTCATGGTAATAATATAATGTCACAATGAATTGGAAGGGCATGAAGAAAAAAGAAAGGCTATGGATCGACCTTCGATTTTATCGGTAAAGCGTCGATAGATTTCATATTTGAATCTCAAAAAAATAAGAAGAACAATACAAAAGAGAGATAATGTTAGAATCACTCTATTCACTTATTAATATTTTTTTTCAACACACTAAAATATATCATATCCATACCATCACAATTTTGGATAGATTAGAATAGATCTATAGAAATAGGATGCCTTTATCGTTGTACTTTTCTTCGATGTGGAGTAGAGATTCAATACGAAGGAAGTAAAATTGATAGCAACGTTATGCATAGAGGTGAATCTTGATGATATGTTTCATAATGGTATAGTTATAAAAGTCGGTCAATGGGTGCATAGGAGGCCACTTGACCACATGCCCATTCCATTATGTTTTACTATATATTCATTTTATGAAAAATAGAGTAAATTTTTCACTTCTAGACATCATCTACTAGAGGTTGTAGGTTTTAAACTTGTATTTTTAATTACAACAAAAAATTATTATTAAAACATGTAATGGAAAAAAAATACATTAATACATCTATTTTACCCTAGACAAACAAAGAAAACTTTAGAAATATATTTTAGTTTATTTATCTTTGCAGTACTAGAAACTTGGAATCCATTTACCTCAAATTAGAATACTATTGTATTTCCTTAACCAAAACTACATAACCATGGGTTAAACCCCTATGCACCATAAAAATGTTAAAAAATAAAATCATGTGTCAAAAACTTGGAATAGAACAACCAATTTTCTTTCAATGGTATTTCCCACTAACCCCTATGTAGGAGGGCTTCATCCCCCATGTGAACCCCACTAGTATTTTTCCCCTCCTCAATGACCCCCATACAAGAGGGATTTTTCCTCATCATTAATTACATTTTGGGCTTACTGAAACAATAAACCCATGGAGGCAGCGATGCAAAGAATACACCACATACCCGACATTCTCCCATTTGTTGCTTTCCTTCCACAGAGGGGGTTGTAGGAGAAAATGTCAAAAAATCAAGGGAAATAATGCTTGTTGTTTCTATAAACCAAGATAACTTCATAGTACACATATATTTTGATAATTAATATGAAGTTTTATTAAAATTTTGACCTTCACCAACGTCGCCTTCTTTTCTTCAATCATCTTTTGCATAAACTGATACTAGACATCAATAAGGTGTATCTTATAATAATCAGTTGAGTTCTTTATTAGCAATATTTCACTCATATTGTCATAATCCACCCTCAAAATTCACTATACTGAACCACCATGAACTAAATATTTGTACCCATACTACTTCCTTGTTCATATTAATGATTGTTGTGTATTCAACTTCTATAGTTGATAATTCCACTACATGATTTGTCCTATTCATTAACCTATTTTTCTTTAAATACATCAAACACATATCCACTTGTAGATCTTCTTCGATTTAAATCTCCAAGCTATTTTACATAAACAAACCTATATATGCACAACACTCTGTCCAAGCCTGGTCTTCCTTTGTAGCATAAGGTATGAATTTTAGCACCAAAAAAATTCCTGAAAATCCTATTTACTATTTCCCAATGTTCCTTGCATTGGATTTTACATATACTTTCTCAATACTCCCATAGCATCTGCAATTTCCATTCAAGTACAACATATTTCATACATAAGACTTCCAACCACACTGAGATATGTAACATGGGACATGTCTTCTTCCTCTTCCTATGTCTTGGTACATCGTTATGTAAATAATTTTACACCTACTACAATAAGGACCTTAACTCGTTTACATTTTTTCATATTAAATTTTTGTAATAATGTCTCAACATATTTCTTTTTCCTTAGCCAATGTAACATATTTTCTATATATATTTTAATTTCCATCCGAATAATGTAATTTACAACACCAAATTCTAATGTAATTTACAACACCAAATTCCTTCATGTCAAATTTAGAGGATAATTGAGTTTTAACTTTTCGAATCTCTCATTTCCGATTAGGAACATAACATCCAAATATAAGACTAAATAAATAATATTATCGCCAAAAAATTTAAAATAAAAGTACTAATATCCATTTCTCCTTGTGAAGCCACGTCCCAATATATAAGTAAAAAAATTTTGATAGCACATCCTTGGTGAATGCATTAGCCCGCATAAGGTATTTGTTAATCCTATAAACCATATTTTTCTTTCCCTTCACCACACATCCTTATGGTTTATAGGATTTTTGTCTTCGTGTCCAACTATTCTACTTAATAATAAAAATAAAATCAACTAAACAAATAATTGTAATAGAAGTTATCCTGGAAATAGGAGAAAATAGCTCACGAAAGTCAATTTCATCTACCTAGGAATAACCAAATTTTGTAGTAACTTAGAATTTTATTTCTCCACTTTTCCTTCTGCATTATCTTATTTCTTAACACTTGTTTCGTATGAGTAGGATTTCTTCTAGCCACCAACTATGTTAGATATTAATGGTTTTTTTTTTCTAAGGCTAACATTATTGCAAAATGACCTTTTTCTACAATTTTCCATCCTTAGAATCCACTAATTTCCTAAAATATATACTATCATCATGAATATTAAACAAAATAAAATTTTGAACTAAAATTGGGTGGAGTATGCCATTTTTTCTTCCTTCTTTCCTATACCGATATCCTAAATATCAGAGTATGTGGTTATTATTCTACTGATTTATTATATTTTGTAAGGTTATACTGATGACCCTTCAATCAAAACTCTATCTTCTCGATTTATTTCTCATTTCCTAGGAATTTTTGTTTAGAAGAATCTATGATTTCTTTAAATATGACATCTCGAATACACTACCATCTTAGTTTATGTGTTCCAAAGATTGTAGGCTTTCAAGAGATCATTTTATAAAAAATATACATTTTTTAACTTTCTTTTCTAAATTACCCTTATCACCCTTTGGAACATGTACATAAGCATGATGGCCAAATACCCTAAGATGTTTATGATTTTTTTTACCAATCCATACCTTAGCTACACTACTTTCATTGAACACTAATGAACATGGTATATTTACTAGATAACATGCAATATCCACTGCCTCTACCCAAAATTATTGTCCCAAATCCGTTATACTGAGGTTTGTATGGAGTATTATTTTTCGTTTTTATATTCAATTTTTTATAGAATTATTTGAATTCATTCTCGCAAATTCTCCACCATTATCTATCCTTGTCACCTTAATTTTCTTCTATATCTAATTTTCCAGAAGAGACTTAAAATATTTGTATTTGTGGAAGAATTCATATTTCTTCTTGAGGAACCAAAGCCACATATTCATAGATAATTATTCTATAAAGGAGATGAGGGATAGATATTTACCCAATGATGGAGCTAACACAGGTCCAAACACATCATCATCCACCAAGTCTGTATTCCCTTTGTCCTTGTAGCATAAGGGAAGAATCTTGTCCTTCTTTCAATATAAAAACTGTTCACAAATTTTAAAATCTACAGTGAAATTAGGTATATCCTCTGCCATACCAGTACCATATATTACTCAAATTCCTTTCTCTTTTATATGTCCTACTGATTGAAGTCAAGTAACAATATTTTCTCTAAAGACTATAGAATTTGTACCTTCATTAGCTCAACTCTTAAGAAAATTAGATCTATTTTAGTCATCAATAATAGTGCTTCACAAAAAAATATTCATATATCCAATCCAAACTCCACCCAACAAAACATTTTTCCTTGAACCATCCTACAAGTATCCTTTTCAAGCATTGCATTCACACTAAAGTCACTCATTTTTATTATGGAAATCACATTTTTGAGAAAAAATGGGACTTGTAGAAATCTATGGAGTTCTCTAATCCTTCAAACCATGAGATTCAACATGAATTTTCCTTATCTTATGATCTAGATATTGAGTCTTCTATTATAAAAACATCACCATCGTCCTATATTCCATACACACATAATATATCCATTTAAGGATTCATATATAAGGATGTAGTTGAGTTCACCATCCATGCTTTTTTATCTTCTTATGTTCTTAAGGAAGCTACGTATGCATACCCTCCATTTGACGAGGTTTCTTATTTTGTAGCATCATCATCAAATCCCTCCCCTTTCTTTGTAATTTTGGATCTACAATAATTCTTATAATTCTCTTGTTTCCCACATCTCAAGCATACACTTAAATTTTTTTCTAGATATTTAGATCTATATATAGATTTATACATCTCAATTTAGCATTTCTTTCTATTTCTGTTATGGGATCATCTTACTACAAAAAACACATGTGTGTTCTAAATTTCCATGTTTTTTCGTTCTTGTCCTTTCTAATCCCAAATTTGATACTAGGCTATCCAAACTTAAAGTAGTTGCACTACGACATATGGAAACAATGAAACTATCACAGAAGTATAGTAAACAGCATGAATACCTAATACATGTATCTTAATTTGAAACCTTAATATCAAAAAATCATAGCTATCTTAACATAATATTGAAGAAATTTAGATAATTTGTGATGTAGTCTCCATCTTCCATCCTCAAGGTACAAAATTTTCTACACAGGAGTGAATTTCTTAGTAGAGACATATATTACAAAAAGTTTCTAACTTGTTTCACAATGCCTTTAATATAGTATTTTTTGAAACATTCAGTAACAGTGAATCTATGAGAAGTGTAACATCCCTGGGCAAAATTCCATGTAATAAAGTTAAAAATAATAACAACAGTTGATAGGACACTTATTCCAAGCTAAATTTTGGGAAAAACATCCTAGTGGGTTTTTCATTTCGGTTAATATGGATAAGGAAATTCGAAAAGGAAATGGAAAAGGATTTGGAAAGGAGAAATGGTATTTTTGGCACATCTATTTATGAAAATAATGGAAATTAAGAGAAAATTGAGATGGAAGGTCGAAGGTTGCATGTGAAGAGTAAATTGAAGGAAAATAATGGAAATTGAAGAATATAGAGGCCTCTTTTATAAAAAAAGCCTATGAGGATCAATTGGTACCTGTTTTCAGTGCATTTTTGGAGCTCTCTCATAATTCTCTCTCTCTCTCTCTCTCTCTCTCCCTCTCTCTCTCTCTTGGACACTTATAGTTTCTTGGAGCACTTTGGCATTGAAGAAAGAAAGGCAAGAAAATAGGAAGAAGGAGGAAGCAAGTAAGGAGGAGCATGAATCAAGAAGGTACAACAGGATTATTCTCAAGTATTAATTTTCATGTGTACTTTCCTTGATAGATTTTACATGCACGGTATTGCATGTCATTATTTTTTTTCTTGGCATGGATTTTTGATAGGTGTGACATGTTTTCAGCCTAGCCTTGCAATTTTTGGATAACCATGGTGTTTTGGAGTTCTCATATTTTGGTTTAGATGGACTACTATATGTATTTAATATGATTAGGTAGATCTCAGAATTGATATAACACATGGCCTAGTAACCCATCAAGCAGACCGTGGGTTCTGGTAAATATGAATAGTGTGTTTCCTTTGTACACCTAGTAATCCTTGACCAGTGAATGGCATGATATACATTAAAGGCTATAGGTGATTTTCTCTCCATTAGGCCTAGTGTTAGGCCCCTATATTACTACTGTAGTCCCTTATTGTCGTTAGTGTATCCCCCTTATTGTTATTATTGTACCCATGTAACCCCTATATTTTTATTATTGTGCCCTTACATTATTATTTTTAGGTCGGCTAGGATTGTATTTTGATCCCATGGACTCCTATATATAAAAATGAGGTTTTTTCATTTGTATCATCCAAGAATTTTTCATTTATGTAATGTAAAGAAGGTTTCCCCCTCGAAGTGGCTGATTTATAAGGTATTGATCTCTCCTTTCTTATATTCTTGAAGTTGGTTTCATAACATTTGGTATCAGAGCTTTGGATTCTAGGATTTCACTGCTCCAAATAGGTCATCGTGGAATTTTCACTATAAATTTTTTTCTAGGAAGGTTAAGAAGCTGAAATTTGTACCACAAGAAGCAGAGCTCCTGTGGAATTTCGTGTAAAAGTTTTAGATCTTGGTTCACAATGTTTTTGGATATATCATTGGGGAAGTCAATTTTTTTGTAGGATACTGAATTTCGTATAAAAGAGGTGACCTTGGGAAAGTCATCATAACTCTCTCTCTGAGCATCGGATTGGACTTCTGTAAAAATTAGTTTAAATTAAAGAGATTTAAGTTTCCCATGTATCAATTTTGGAGCTGGGGGAGGAAAAAGTGACACGTGGAATTCCGTACAATTTTTCTCTACTATACCAGTCCATAATAAGTTCATTGTTGAATATTAGCGATAAATTTGTATTGAAGAATCCAAATCAAGTCGAACCTATGGCATTTGAAAGAAAATTCACAGGGCTACGACAGGATTGAATTTTAGATATTGAAGATCCAAAATCACAGAGATAACTCAGTTTCAATATCAAGCTCATCAAAATCAAGAAAAAGGTGTGTATTTTTTTTCAAATTACATAAGTCTTGTTCGAAAAAAACTTTTTGAAGTGATTCCAAGGGAATATTGAAACATAAATAACAGTATTGGGTTCTAAAGTCCCCCCTAAAGATAATTCAACACCAATTTATCCCTTACAATACTGTACTATGACTCATGAAGAGGAAGAAGTGCAACATGATATATCAAAATTACAAGAGCAAGTGCACCAAATTTTTCTCTCGCAAAGAGCATCAAAAAATGAAATGGAAGTTTTGAAGAAAGGTGTGGAAGCTAAGATGGATGGTTTGAAGAAAGACATGGAAGCTAAGATGGATGACATAAATGAAAAAATGGAAGACAACATGGAAGACATGAAGAATGATCTAAAAGAAGACATGGAAGTTTTGAAGGAAGGTTTGACAAATTTGATACAAGAAATTATTCCTAGTCGAGAAAAGATAGTAGAGGAAACTCATGATGAGAACAAAATAAATGTTAATCATGATTTCATAAACTCTAATGTTGGATGGAAGACCCACCATATTCCAAAGATGGATATGAGGAAGTTTTATGGCAAGGATCCCATAACATGGATACTATAGATGGAGCAATATTTTTATCTCCATAATGTGAAAAATAGACAAAAGGTATGCATTGCAACTTTACGTTTACAACAAAATACATTCATATGGTATCAATGGCTTTTCTCTCGTAAGAAAATTATCACTTGGTCAAATTTTAGGGAGGAAATGATAGCACATTTTGAGGATACAAAGAGAAACACATTCTTTATCCAATTGATAAATCTCAAACAAAAGGGTTCAATGGTGGAGCACATTGAGGACTTCCAAAAATTGAATATAAGGGTAGGTGATATTCTAGAGAAACACAAGTTTGATGTCTTCATAGGGACTTTAAAGGATAACATCTAACATGAGGTTCGCCTTTGGGAACTTGATTCATTGGAGAAGGCATCGAGGTTGGTAAGTAAAATTGAATGTAAAAGTATGTCGACAATGAAGCCTACCACTCACATCAATAAAGATGCAAGTGTTGCTACTCCTATACTTCCACAAGCTACAAGGTTGACACCACAATAATTGGAAGAAAAATGATCAAAAGGGCTTTGCTATAGTTTTGATAGAAAATACACTAAAGGTAATAAGTATGTTGAGAAGAAATTATTTTACATATATTGTGAAGAGGAGGAAGAAAATAAACAATAAACTTCAAAAGAAGAGGATATACACTAGGAACCAACCCTAAAGAAAGAAAAAATCAGTCTGACCATATCTTGTAATGCATTGGCAAGAATTACCACTCCTCAAACTCTCAAGATAGAAGGACATATCAAGAAGAAAAAGGTAATAGTGTTGACTAAGTCAGGTGGTACCCATAATTTTATTCATTGTAAGGTAGCCAAGGAATTGAATTGCTTCCTATACCCAACACGAAAATGTCAAGTGACTATAAATTGCTCTAGAAAATTCCATAATATCAATGTAACCATGGGGGAATATGTATTGAATAGTCTGATGCCTTCCATTCCAATGGGATGTGCTGATGTTGTACTAGGAGTAAAATGGTTACAATCTTTGGGGATGGTAGCTTTTAATTTTCAAGAACTTTTCTCGAAATTTTTTCCCGAAGGAAAGGAATTTGAATTATGGGGTATCCCGTGGAAGTCAGGAAAGATAATAAGCTCTAATGTCATGAAAAATCTTCTGAAATAATAAAATTGAGGCGTAATTGCACAATTATGCTCACTAGAATTTCCAACATCAACATCATCTATTTCTCACGATATCCAAATGGTCTTTGACAATCATTCCAAGGTGTTTGAAAATCCCAAAGGACTCCCACCTATTCGTGATCATGATCATGCTATTCATTTCATTCCAAGAAGTGTTACTCCAAACATCACGACTTATAGATATCCTTATGTCCAAAAGAGCGAAATGAACATATGATTGAAGAAATGTTAGAGGTTGGTATAGTTCAGCTGAGCCAAATTTCATTCTCTTCTCCACTAGTATTGGTGAAAAAGAAGGATGGATCATGGCGCATGTGTCTGGATTATAGGGAGCTCAATAAGCTCACTATTAAAGATAAATTTCCCATTCTTGTGATTGATGAAATATTGGATGAATTACATGGAGAAATTCATTTTACTAAGTTAGATCTTCATTCAGGATATCATCAAATTAGAATGAAGACTGAAGATATTCCAAAAAAATCATTTCGAACTCATGAGGGTCATTATGAAGTTTTGGTCATGCCTTTTGGCCTTACAAATACACCTTGTATATTTCAAGGGTTAATGAATGCAATTTTCAAACCTTTCCTTACAAAATTTGTGTTAGTATTTTTTGATGATATATTAATATATAGGAGGTCTTGGAAGGATCATCTTCCACATGTTGACATGGTGCTCAAACTATTGGAGGAGAAACAATTATATACAAAAACCTTCAATGTTTCTTTGGAGTACAAGAGGTGGAATATCTAGGTCATATTTTATCTCACGAGGGTGTTAAGGTAGAGCCTGAAAAAAATTAAATCCATTAAGGAATTGAAATTCCCCACAACCATGAAGCAGTCAAGAGGATTTCTCGGGTTAACAGGGTATTATCGCAAGTTTGCTGAGAGTTATGGGAAAATAGCAGCACCTCTAACAACATTATTGAAGAAAGATGCATTTTCATGGACTCCTGAAGAAACTAAAGCCTTTGAACATATTAAAGAGGAAATGTGCCTAGCACCAGTCTTAGCTATGTCAGACTTCACAAAACCTTTATTGTGGAATGTGATGCCTTAGGAAATGGAATTGGTGATTTTTTAATGCATGAAGGAAGACCCATTGCTTTTGGAAGTAATCCAATCAAAGGAAAGTATTTAGAGAAATCTATTTATGGGAAGGAAATGATGCCAATAATACATGCACTAAAGAAATGGTGACCTTACCTAATGGGAAGGCACTTCAAGGTAAAAATTGATCATGATAGTCTTAAATACTTTTTGGAACAAATACTATCTTTAGAATAGCAACAAAAATGGGTCACAAAGATGTTGGGTTATGATTTTGAAATCATATACAAAAAGGGGAAGCTAAATGTTGTTGCAGATGCACTCTCAAGAAAGGAAGAAGAGGTGGAAGCATTGCTTTATGCGATTTCTATTATCGAACCAGATTGGATAACCGAAACAAGGGATGAATGGAAAAATGATGAAGAAGTGTGGACACTAATTCAAAATTCACAGCAAGATCCTACTACATCTCATACATTTAGTTGGAAATATGATTCCTTATGGTACAAGGATTTCTTATATATTTGTAAGAATTCCCAACTAAAAAAAAATATTCTTTTGTAATTGCACACTTCTCCCTTAGGAGGACACTCAGGATTTTTAAAACATTACCACAGGATGAAGAAATAATTTTTTTGGGATGGCCTTAAATCCGATATTGAAAATTTTGTGGAAGAATGTTTGGTTAGCTAAGAAAATAAAATTTATAAAATTAAGACCCCAGGTATTATATAACCATTATCCATTTGAAATCAATGTTGGGAGGAGATTTCAATGGATTTTATCACAGGTTTACCTATATCCGAGGGAAAGAGTGTCATCATGGTGGTAGTTGATAGAGTTACCAAGTATGCACACTTTTATGCATTATCTCATCCATTTAAAGAAAGTACAGTTTTTACTTCATTTATGGAAACAATTCAAAAGCTACATGGAAACCCAAATATTACTATAAGAAACAGAGATCCCATTTTTACTGGAAATTTTTGAATGAAAATATTTTCTTGTTTGGATACTCAACTAGCTCATAGCTCATCTTATCATCCTCAATATGATGGGAAAACTAATATAGTGAACAAATGTTTAGAAGGATATCTTCATTGTTTTGTATCTGATAAACAAGCACAATGGTTCAAGGGGTTGCCTCTGTTTGAATGGTGGTATAACACTTCCTTCCATACTGTAGCAAAAATGACCCCATTTATCACACTTTATGCATATCATCCACCATCCATCACATCATATTTAAGAGAAAATTATAAGGTTCAAGCAGTGGAATATCACATTGAGCATAAAAAAAGTTCTCCAACTCTTAAAGGATAACCTAAATTTGGCAGAAAATCGAATGAAACAACAAGCAAATCAACATCACAGCAAGAGAATTTTTAATGTAGGAGACTAGGTGTCTTTACAGCTACAACCATACAAACAAATGTCCTTCAAGCAAGATAAGAAGGATAATACATTATCGCCAAAGTACTATTCTTCTTACAAGGTCTTGCAAAAGATTAGTACTATGGCATACAAATTGGAGCTTCCTACTTCTCGAGCGCATCCAGTTTTCCATGTTTCATGCTTAAAGAAAGTTATACGTGAAAAATTTTGAGTTCAAACAATATTTCTATAACTTGATGAGAAATGAAAAATCATATTGGAACCTGAACCAGTCACAAAAATAATAACTCAACAACTACATAATCAGTCAATTTTAGAATATCTCATCAAGTGGAAGAACTTACCTAGTGAAGATTCTACATGGGAGGATGAGAATTTTATACAGAAGCATCCAGAACTACTCAAGCATTGATGAGAACACTTTTTTGAAGGAGTGGGGCATGTTAGGTCCCTATATTACTAGTGTAGTCCCTTATTGTTATTAGTGTAGCCCCCTTATTGTTATTGTTGTACCCTTGTAACCCCCATATGGTTATTATTGTGCCCTTACATTATTATTGTTAGGTTGATTAGGATTATATTGTGGCCCCATATTGGACTCCTATATATAAATATGAGGCTTTGTCATTTGTATCATCCAATAATTTTTCATTTATCTATTGTAAATAGGGTTTCCCTCTCGAAGTGGTTGATTTCTAAGGCTTTGATCTCTCTTTTCTTATATTTTGGGAGTTGGCTTCATAACACCTAGGAATCTCAAGATTTAGAAATATGATAAAGCCTGGAGAGTAGGTCTTAGTTTAGGGCCTAGTAACCCTTGATTCAAACTATGGGTTGCTATAAATCCTAAGAGACTAGGAGACAGGAGAATTCATCACTGTTTGGGCAGAGAGAATCCAGTGATATCCATGCTTGTGTTGGCCTAGTGCTCAAGTGTAGATTATGATAAATATGGTTATTACATGTTTATTTTCTTTCCTAGTGATCAGGTATGGATCATGGTAAAGCTTGATTTCTGTTGATCAGGGTGAAGTGGTTTAGCCTCAGGATGCCCTAGTTGGTACTTTCGGTTTGAGTCCCACGTTCATGCTTGGAATATGGTACGGGGGTGATTGGCTAAAGAGATATTTGGCTTAGCCAATATATGGTTGGGTGGAATTTGGAAGTCTCATCTCGGGTTGGTTTCTACATTCATTAATGATCAATTCATTGCCTTGGTATTTTGTATGAAAATGTATTGATTTATATGTTGATTCTATTGTTGTTGTAACCATGGTATTTCTGTTGTGATTATGCTTGTTATAAGGATGTATTTTATTGGTGATAATGTAGGGCTCTCTCCATGATTTTACTTTTAAGTGAATGTAAAATTTATCTATGGTAAAATAGATTATATGGCAGATAGTGATTTAGGGGAGCGATGATTCCTAGCAATTCTCAGATAAGTATGATATCCGTTTTCTCTGTTCTATCGTTTATACCTATAAATTTCATGTTTGCGACATGTTCTAAAAAATGTTTGTGATGGATAGGAGTCTAGATGAGTTGTTATTGATTTGATTACTTCTGTATGATTTTCCTTTTTCTATTTATCATCTTTGAACTTTTCATGAAGTTATGGGAAAGGCACTGGTTCCTGGACCTGAAATGGTGTCTCAAATCATGGGTCCACTAGCGCAGAACTGAGTATTTGGGGCCCTGGATGTTGGCATATAGTGTTATTCCTATGACTATAGACTCTTTTCCACTATAATGTTAGGTTATTCCTACGAATATGGCACAAAGAGATCAAAATTTTAGTGTGACAGTGGGGTAAAAGTCTTGAATGGTTGGGTTACCTCCTAGGGGTGTTGTTGCTATTGTATAAGGCTTATGTGTTATGCTTATCTCTGTTCAACTTCCTTAAGTTCTCATAGGAGGTTGAATCTCATTATAGTAGCCTCTTATCGCATATTTATCCTAGCTGTCTGGTTTCTTAGGTAGATGTGGGAAGTGGGGGTTACAGAGTGGCATCAAAGCATGGTTAAACCCTTAGACTGGATGGATGGTGTGTTTTTCATGATTTTCTATTTGTTGCATATGTGTTTCTCATACCTATGGGGTATTTTATTTTTGTATCCATGTTGTGTTGGCTCTAGTGGCAGTGGTGTCACCATGGAAGCGTTGATGGTGTTGTTTTCAACATGTTGTCATGAGTGTATGATTGGTTATGCATTTTTCATGGTTGTGTATTGTTAATGCACACTCTCTTACATGTTGCTACATGTTTTATATGTATTTCTTGTATATTCTAGGTCACATATTGGCCATGCTTGTGTGTTTTCCATGGGTGCTTTCTTGTGTGGTATCATATGTTGAACATGCATTGGGTGTCCGCGCTTGGTTACATGTGGCTTATGCTGGTGTATTTTCTATGCTTTTGATTGTGTGTGGTTAATTTTGTGTTGGTATAGTTGAGGTTATCATGCATTAGGTCATGTTGTGTACCTAGTATGGTTATGCATGGATGACTAGAATCCAAGTAGGATGATTTTTATGCGTTGATATATCATGTGTTATGAGCTTATATGTTGTTATTATTTTTTATATGCATGTATTACGTTGATTTGATGATATTTTAGGATGTATCCTCCACAAATTAGGCTAAGGTACGCTATTTTATTATTAATTGTTTTATCTGACATAGTATGCTTGGCAAGAAGAAAGATCAAAATGGATAGAAAGATGGTAAATTACAAAGACTCTCCCTATGAGTCATATGAGCAGCATGGTGGGAACTAATCTGAATGGAAAGTGGCCTACACCCATATTCATCCATCCATGGTATTGTAAGTGACATCTATCCATGCTATGCATTCACCCATGGTATGTATCCACCCATGGTATTCGTCCACACATGGAATTTACCCATGGTATTATAAATGGCATCCATTGATGGTATTCATGACCCATGGTATTGTAAGTGACATCTTCCAATGGTATTCATTCACACATGACATTTACCCACCCATGGAATTTACTTGTGGTGTTGTAACTTAAAAATTATATACAAACAAGTCGCATCTTGCAAAAGGATATATTATCCACCACAATGTAGCCCTTATAGTTATTCTCTATTTTAAGAAAAATTATTTATGGTTTTATTTACTCTGTGTTCTCTCATTTTGTTGCCATTTCAATTATCTGGATTTTGGGGGAAATACCAGAGGGAATTCCATGGCTGGGTAAATACCATAGGTGAATGAATACTATGTGTGAACGAATAAAATGGGCAGATGTCACTTACAATACCATGGGTGGATAAATACCATGGGTGATGAATACCATGGGTGGATTGAATTTACAATACCATGGGTAAATTCCATGTGTGGATGAATACCATGGGTGGATACATACCATGGGTCAATTAATACCATCGATAGATGTCACTTACAATATCATAGGTAGATAAATACCATGGCTGGATGAATATGGGTGTAGGACACCTTCCATTTGGATCAGGAACTCTTCTTATTTGGCAGACAGATTGAGAATCCTAAAGGAAGAAATAAGGAGTTTTAAGGTAGAAAATGGAAAGATCATACAGAAACAAGACAAAAAAGTACAGGTGAAAGTAATACTTATTCAGAGCTTGTCATAATTGCAATGGCAAGCACCACTTTGGATCAATTATGGAAAAGAGGACATAACTAATGGGGCATATGGTAGTAGGTCTACTAGAAGACATAGTTTAGATAAATCTTATGTAGTGAGAGATGGTAGGGTGTTGGACATTCTGGATAGGAGGGGTGATGAGTACAGGTACCATTCTAGTTTTGGTTCATATAGACATCATGATCATCATCGGTATCATCCTTATAGGTGCAGAGACACGAGATACTTTGAAGATGAATTTAAGAAAGCAAAGTCACCTACGTTTTATGGGGACTTGAATAAGGAAGAAGATGTAGAGGCTTGGATAGTTGTAATGAATAAATTATTTGAGTTGCATGAGTACAGTAAAGACATGAAGGCCAAAATTTATATCTTCAGTTTGAAAGGTAAAGAATACATGTGGTGGGAATATGTGAAGCGGGTTAGAGAAATCATAAAAAATGACATGAGTTGGCATGATTTCAAAAGGAATTTTAGGAAGAAGTACATTTCAGAGAGGTAGTACGATAGAAAGGCCAAATAATTCTATGAACTAAGGATCGGATCAATGACAGATGAAGGGTACACATTACAATTATTAGAGCTATTGAGGTAGGTATGATATATTGAGGATGAGTAGGCTAAATTTTTACGATTTTTCAGTGGTTTTCCATTAGTATTTAGATATCGAATTGAGTATGATGAGCCTCAGATACTTGAGGAAGTCATTAAGAAGTTGAAGCGTTGCTATGAATATTAAAAACGTAATAATGAGTCTCAACAAGGATGGAAAGTGAAGGACAAAGGTAAACATAAAGGGTAGCCTAAGAGATCAAGGCCTCAAAATGATGAGAAAGAAAATGTGGAACTGAAAATAATTTTAATGCAACTAGACAAGGACATAGAACACAACATCAACATATATCACAACAATAGCATGGAGGTAATGGTACATGAAGGTTGGAGTGCTCGACATGCAGTGAAGATCATCTTAAGAGAGATTGTCTATATAATAGGTAGTAGGGATAATATATAGACTGTATAGGAGGCGCTAACTATTGGGGATGTTGGGAAGATCTTTCCTCGTATTTATACTGCAGTGACCAATAGGAATGGAAATCACTAGACTTCTATCATTGATATGGATGGTAAGGTTTGTGATCAAGTTACTTCTATTTTGATTTACCTTGGATCTAATTATAGTTATGTTAGTCTTTTTATCACTCCGTAATTTCCCAAGGTTGTGAATGAAACCAAGAGGTAACCTTAGAAACACTTTATAAACTGGGAATCTAGCCCTTCTAGTTTTAGAGAGCGATCTCTCTATTAAATTTAACTTTGTTTGACTAATGGTATTAGGCTAGCTATTAAATTTAGTTTTGGGGTTTTTTGTGTTGTTGGGTTGAAATTGGGAAGATAGGCCATTGGGAAAATGGATTCACAAGTTTGGATTGATCAAATATAGAGTTGACTACATGGAACGGTAGGGAAATTCACTAGATATTTTAAGATTTGAGGTGTTTACGTAAGGAAATTATTTAGAAATCAAATTAAAAACAGAGTAATTAAGAATTTTGATTTAATTTTATGTGGAAAACATAAAAACTATTCTTAAGCGAGAGACAGAGTGTACATTTAAGTAATTTTTTCCCTTTATTTTCTTAGAATAATTTAGATTTAAGGAAAACATATGATAAGAGAAAAAAAAACAAATTGACAATGAGAGATTCACTTCACCAATAAAAATAATAGAATAGTCCTGTAATGATTACAATGTATTACTAAAAATTAGATCAATGGTGGCTTTGTGAGCTAATTTACAATACTACTCCCTATTCAAACAAGTCCCAACATCTATTACTTCAAATTATGAAGTATTTATACAAATTCTTCACAAAAAATATTGATTGGAAATATTAAGATTTATTACAAATATCTCAAAAATGTTCTACAAAAACAGAACTAAAATATCGAAAAAATACAACCCTTGAAGCTTATTGGCTCTATCTTCCAGGATTTTTGGTGGTAAGTAACAACAATCCGAATTTGAATGCAACTCTAATTTGATGAGGTGGTATCCAAGTCATTAAATGTATATGATATTTTTCCTCCCGAAATTATGAAAAGTAGGGTCCAATGATCCCTTCGAATATCTGAAGAATATATATCTATGTAAACTCTCTGGAAGGTTTTTATATACAGGTATGTTACCAAAAAATCCTCTTTCAGTTTTTGAAAATTAATTCCCACCTGTTCATAAACAACATTTGAATACATTGACTAAAAATATGAATTTTCTTGAAAATATTCCTTCAAATATGCACTCGAGTCTCCAAAACCATAATACCTGTTACAAAAATGAGATTGGTTGTTTTCAATAGATATGTTCTCGACAAAAAAATATTTCTGTTTTGAGAAATTAGTTCTCATTTGTTCTTCAACAATGCTCAAAATTACTGTGTTATATAGGAAAAAACATAGTTTTAACAAACCATTTTTCCAACTCGGTGCTAAATTTAATTTCCAACGTTAACTATTGCTCTAGAGGGAGTGGGATGAAATGGATATATGATGTGGGTGTGGGAGGTGACATGGAGGCCAAACCTGAGTCATTGTGGTGGATGGCCATTGGTGTGGGAGTACATAGTAGCCGGGAAGGTGGAATTTTCACGGGGGTGTGAAGTTATGTGGTGGTGACACTTACTGTGATGGGTCATACCCTTCTATACCCACCCGCCTCCCCCCCCAAGTGGAAAAAGTGCGAATGAGCTTGGGGGGGCTGAAAATAATCCCTCGTTGTTGATCCGGGCATGGGTTGATGTCAACCGTCACTTTTTATTCCAATGTCTAAAACATTACATAAAAAGCATTATAACCAAAGTTTATTGCATTACAATAAATTGTGATTAAATCCTATGATTAAAATAATCTATTACAAGCTTAATAATCCTCTAAACCTACTTAATTATCCTCTAGTTTTGCATTTTTATTTGCAAGCCTATTTTTTCTTTCTTGGAAATAATTTGTAGAATAAAAAATTATTTACAATATCATCATATTAAAATTCATAGTCATCAATTAATCCAATGAGACATGGGACCCTAATATAGGCTCGAATGGGGATGGCATCCTCCTTGTGAGGTGCCAAGAACATTGTAGACTAGTAGCCTGATCCATTGGGTTGATCCCAAGCATGCAACATGATCTGCAATGACACCACTACAACTCAAAACCAATTGATTATTTGTTATTATCCTCAAAATAAATCAAATACATTCTTAAAAGAGAAATGTGAGTTGTATACTTGAAAATTGAAAACTCCTTTGCAAACTGAAATTAAATATGTTGAAAATACGCTTATAGTACTGAGCTTATTGGTACACAACAACCTACCCTACACTATTGAGAAGCTGCTGAAACACAAAAATGCCAATGAAGTTGGTCAAGAAGCTTCTAAACTAAGTGGAATACTTGACAACGTGTCAACAAAATCAAAGCTAGGAAATGTAATAACAGTGGGAACTGATGATGGATATGGTTCTTATAATGAAAACATAGCTAAAAATTTAAACTAAAAAAAACCTCCATGTATTTTTCTACTGGATCAATCAAGACATGATATATTAGTTGATCCTCTAGGTATTCAATGACCAATTTAACATGGCTAAGTTTTGTAGTTGTATCCTCAATGTTAATCCATGATTTAAACTTTACAATGTTAATCTTGTGTTTAAAAATATAACATACATCAATCTGAAAATCAACGGGCGGTACAATCTCCCCTATTTTTTGTGAAGGAAGGTATTGAAATAAATGTTTCGAATCTTGGAAATTGTAGAACTGAATATCAGTATCTAAGAGCTAAATATCCTTTTGAATTCTTTTAGCAAATAACTCAAGAAAAAAAAAACTTTAATTTCTAATGAAAATTTGCATGATTTGATCAATTTCATAATCCGCAAATTCATTACATAATTCTTTTAAATATTCAATAGAAAGAGGAACTTTTACATATCCTGACATCGCGACTAATGCAGTAACCAACTATGAAATTTAAGCTCCGGATTCTTTAGTCAATGGAATTGCCATGAAAGCTTTGAGCTCTACATTCTTGAACATGGAGTCACCAGGTGAATGTTTCAACCTTTATATGTCTGGCTACTTTCCACCACCAACAATCAGATTTGAAATTTGATAATATTTCTTGGGGAAGATGAAACCTTTCATCCACAATATGGTCGCCAAAATTTTATCACCCTGTAATTTCCCAAAGTCAAGTAAACCCACAGTTAATTTTAGAACCACTTTGGAAACTAGGAATCTAGCCCTTCTATTTTCAAAGAGGGATATTTGTATTAAATTTGGCTTTGTCTTACTAAAGGTATTAGGCTAGCTATTAAGTTCATGTTTGGGTTTTTTGTTTTTTTGGGTTGAAAATGGGAAGATATTCCATTGGGAAAATGGAGTCATAGGTTTATAATTATCAAATAAAGAGTTGAAAGGAAAAACTTACTAGGAAGGGTAGGAAAATTCACGTGATATTTTAAGATCTGTGGTGTGGAGCTACAGAAAATATTTATAAATGCAATAAAAAACAGAACAATTAAGAATTATGATTTTAATCTTCAGCGAAAAACATAAAAATTATTCTTAAGCCATAGATAGAGTGTAGATTTAAACAAATTATTTTCCTTATCTTCTGAGAATAATTTAGATTTAAGGAAAGCATATTATAACAAAAAGAAAAAAATTTGACAAGGTGGCTCCTGTAATATTCTGAAAATCATATCAATGGTGGCTCTGTGATATTCTTTACAATACTATTCCTTCTTCAAACAAGTCCCAATTCAAATTGTTAGTCATCAGTAATTTTTGTTGATATCAAAAGATGACTAAAATATGATTCAAAATTTTTAAAAACAAAATTTGAGAAATATTGTGAGTTTTAGAAATCTTACTGCCTTCATTATCCTAAGTTAAAATGTTTCAATAAATTTCCCCCTCTTTTTCTTATAAAGGTCTACCCCACTACTACATAGAAGGACTTCATTATTTGGGCATGTTTTCCTCATTTCACTACCTCACCCTCAATGTCATTCATGCCGCTTTTCCTCTAAAAACCCATTTCTTCCTTTCCTAAAAAACCCTCATAAAACCCCTTCATTCATCATTTTTCCTCTGGAAATATTTAACAATGTAAAAAAATCCCTTTTTTACATTGTTTAAAGCTAGGTTTTAGCCTATTGGGTACTTTAAATTATGCATAAAACCCTATTTTTCTATAAAACCCACTCTTCTAAAGATATAGGAGTTAAGCCCCTCTCTTCTAAGCCCTAGCCCCTTTTACCCATGAAACCCCAACCTTCCACTCACCCCTAAGCCCTTCACCTCGTGCAACTTCTTCTCCACCCTTTTATTTTTATACACCCACAAAACCTTATATAAAGGGCCTTGTTAACCTTTGAAAATGATAAAAGGCAGGCCCATATCTCACTACCTCCCATGCCCTTCCCTTAATCCTTACCACTTAAAACATTTTTGTTAAAAATTAAAACTCTGGGCCCCACCCTTCATTTAACCCTGCCATCCAACCACAACTTGCCATCTATCCTTGAATTTTTCCATCCAACCAACCGTCAATCCAAGCCCTGGACCACGATCCGATGACTTTCGCTCCCCCAACCTTTCCCTGCATATGCTTTAAAATTCGTGCTAAATGACAAAGGTCCCAGAATGTCCCCTAAAACCAGACCCCACCTACTCACTTTCTTGCCACTCCCCTGAGCCTTTCTACACCGTTGATCTCCAAACCCAAGATCCAATGGTCCAAGATGCATATTGCAAATAAAGTTTTGATTGGGTT
Source organism: Pinus albicaulis (assembly GCA_034641835.2). NCBI lineage: Eukaryota > Viridiplantae > Streptophyta > Pinopsida > Pinales > Pinaceae > Pinus > Pinus albicaulis. Next base: position 714,475,843 of record CM076578.1, on the reverse strand, counting down.
AGATTTTTTTGACCCACACAAAATAGGTGGTTTTCGCATGCCACATCTCACTTGGTGGGGTATATCGTGTCTGTTTCTCCCAAAACCACAAACCACCTTCTATCAATGCGATAAACCACTTATGGTTTTTCTAAACCACCTTTCTCCCTCCCGCCAAAACTCAAAATCCTGCTGCTTCAATTTCAATCTCTCCTGGTTCTACCTTCATAACCTTTCCCCTACGCCATTCCTTCCTCTACAAATCATCCCAATAGCCTAAAACCATATAAAAATTTTCATACGCCCTCCTCGTAGGTTTTTAACTAGTGAATGTGTTTTCTATGTGCAGGTTTAATGGAAGAATTCCATAAAGGCATTCCGATGGTCAAGAAATGCCCAAATTAACCTCTGGGTGACAATCCAAAAGGTAAATTCAAATAAAATATGGCCAAGGGTTTTTCACTAATGTTTACCATCGATGAAACATGATCATCAATGGATCATTAGTACCCTTAGCCAGCAAGACAACCTCCCTTGCACATAGAAAAATAAATAGATAGAGAAATAGTGAAGGGAAAAAAGCATTAATATTAGAGGGCTAATCATAGTTCAGAAGACGAAATCAAAGGATTAGCGAGCCAGGGAAAAAATTCAAAGGAAGAAAGCAGATAGTGGAAAGACAAAAGGATAAAGGAAAAAAGATAAAAAGAAATAATTCAATGAATTAAATAAATGGAACAGAGATCAAACATATTAAAGAAAATATTATAAAAAGAAGACATTCAGGCCTAAAGACAAGGACTAAAGATAAAACAAAGGTAGATTTACCAAAAACAGATTTGAGTGACTCATCTTGTGGTAGTTACCCCTTTCAAAAGATATTTGTGCCACCTAGTGCTTTGTTTCCTATAATAAAGAATTTAGCATTTATTAGGCTAAGTCATAAATAATTATATCTGCTAGATAGTTATTGTAAAAGTTATGAATAGGCCTTAAAGTCAATCATTTCACCTATTTTTCCTTAGGAGTTAAGGTATAAGTTATTATTCATAGAAATATCTGCAGATATTCCTTCCTTGAGCCTTGCATAGTCTTCAAGGTTAGGAATTCATTAACTCTGTAATAAATAACACTCAAACCCTAGGTTGGCTTAACCTTCTCACTTGCAGCATAAATACTTCATATAAACTCATTACCTTGTTGGCATTTGATGAGTCTTTGAAGTAATACACAGTCTCTTAGAAGTTGAAAAGAAATTGATGTCTTGGAACTTGTGGATGCCCTGATTTGTTTGTTGACAGAGGAGGCTAGATCACTGGATCGTTGAGCTTCGTATTTGGTGAAGTGATTCTAGTCTGTTATTGTTAGTTCCTGTTTCATTTTTTTTCCATATTTCTATGTTGTAGTAGAATAAACGTTTTAGGCTAAGAAATTTATTCTAAAAACACCTCAGTTCTGTTTATTCTTCACTGCCTTAATGTTTTCTTCTGCTAGGACATTTTAGAGAATTCTTAATTGCTTTCTAGACCCCCTAAGCTTGTTTATTTCATAAATAGTGGAATAAAGTTGGTATTAAGCATGATTTATGGCTAGCCCTACTTACTTGCTACCACTAAAACATTGTTTTTGAAGTCTTTCTCTAAAGTACCATTCTTTAAAGTCTGCCAAAGAGGTTTTGTTTCGATCATACCCTTTGTACTTGCTTTAATAATTGTTTTAGATATTTTCATAACTATAATCAAGGATGTTTAGGAGTTCCCTCTTATCTGATTACAATTATATGTGTGTCTTACGTGTTTTCTGTCCTTGAAGGTGAAATCACTAGAAGTTAAATCAGTTTCTTGCCTTCTATTTTTCATTGGAAAAATTTGTCTTAAATTATTATCTAATGTGGTGTGGATCATAGAATTTATGGTTTGGCCTGTCTATTGATTGCCTCTTCATGCTTATGATATTTAAGTCACTTTTTTGAGGATTAGATATGATAAAGGATTACTGACTGCCCTTTACCCTACTTTTCATTCTTACAATTGATGTCCATCTCATTACCCCTAAAAACTTGAAGATCCACTGACCAAGTAAGATTTTCCCTATGATGCTCCCTGATCCATTGATGAACTTATCATGACTTCCATTAGAATCCATTGCCCACTTACTTTGAGATTTCCTTGTTTTACCTATGCTTCTTAATCATTATATACCCAACCAAATGAACAAAAAAACCTTACACTTAATAACTAGCCTAAAATCAATCCTAATAAGCAAACAAGATCATATTTTGCAAAAAAAATAGAGAGATCCCTCTGTGAGTCCAGGATTGATTACCCAGGGCTCCAAAGACTAGCTTCTTGGCTCCAAACACTAGCTTCATGGTACCCTGTCATTTGGTATACAAATATGCTAAATCACAGGAGAGCAACATTCTGGAAATCACGATGGGAACTTAAGAGTTAGTGACAATCTAAGTACACCTTAGGACTCCAGAAACCATTATCAAATCATAGAGAACTCAAATGAAAACCATAGCGTACACTTTTTTTGATTCACCATCTTAGCTAAATGATGATTCAGGCATAGAACACTCTTACAAACGTTAGGATTACATAAATAAACTCAGAAAACCCCCAAAACATACCTAGATTGGTTTTTTGTAAATTATTAGTGGTGGACCATACATATTTACCTTCAAAACAGCCAAAAATACCCACCTAGAGACTCCACTAGCCCTAGTAGGCCTATTACTTCACTAGCTATCTTTAGACTTCCTTAGGATTACGTCAAAGTAGCCCTGAAAAATTTAAAAATATAGTCCCATATCATATAGTTTCTTAAAACACTATGAGAGGTCAACCTTATAAAAACAGTCCTAAAACTTTCAACCTCTCCAAATTTTGAATTTGAAATCTAGCTTCACATAGGATCAATACTATATCTCATCTAGACCCTAATCCTCCTACTATACTTGATGATCCAGAAAATATTTTTGGCAAACTTCTAGAGCTGCAAATTTAAGTACTGATAGGATTATCCAAAGAAAAAAATCTATCCCTGAAATCCTTACAGTCTTGAAAGATCCTCAGTTTTACTTATGCCATTGAAAGATACTATTTAGAACCAAGCCACATAGTAATGTTGACCAGACTGACTTTGAGCCCATAGATTTGCAGCGAAGCTCTAGTAGAGAAACCTCTCCTTCCACTCCTCCTAATTTTTAGCTTCTCCATCTCTTTAGCTCCTTCCATAACAAAATTGCCCCAACCTCATCATTGCCTTCCATACAAAGATGAAACAATGGCCTCAACCTCATCATCTATTGCCAAAATTGATAACTTAGTCAGGGTAATGGAAAGAATATTGGAAAAGATAAACATAACTAATAAAATACCTCCTAGGGAGAGCCAAGTGAATCCCCAAAACAGAAATATAAATCCAAATTTCAGAAGAGATCTTATTCAAAATAGATAAAGAGATAATGACCAACAAATTAGGCCTCCTTTCCAAGAAAACTATGTAATTGAAGAAGAATATAGGGAGACAGAAAGGTTGAAAGAATATCATGGAAATTTGATAGGATGTGACGCTTTTCTCACTAAAGAAGGACAAGGATTCTTTTCCTCAGAACAAACTGAAAAAAAATCATGAGGATTCTGAAGATTACTAATTGGGGTTTGAAAATGCTATAATGGAGGTCCATAGACAATATGATCTTAGGAGAAAAAAGAACCAAGGGGCCTCCAAGAAAAATAACACAAAAACTGTAATTAGGAATACCTCAGAAAATCTTCTTAAAAAGACAACAAACAATACTAACACTATGGCTAGAAAAATTGATATGAACAAAGACAATATCAGCCAGAAAAGTGCTGACCCAAGCTTCCCTAGTACTTCTGCTAGTGGCCCTAAGAAATCTCTCCAAAATAGTAGTCCTAATGAAATTTAGCAAAACAGAATTGCTAAAAAGACTATGTTTGACAAATTAGATGTAAATATGTCAAAAACACTAGTCCCTTTCAGCCTTGAGGGAGAAATTTTCAAGATCAAAATTAGCATACCCTTAGTTGAAATAGTAACCCAGGATGTATATAAAAATCAAGTTTTGAAAGCTTTGAATATAAGAAATGATAATGATAATTTAAAATTGATAGATGATAAACCATAATTGTTTTTTGGTCCTGAAGTAGAATGAAAATACCAAGAAGGATCCATCCCTCCATTCTATGTTAGCTTAAATATACATGATAAGATCTTACACAATGCCATGCCAGACTCTGGTGTGTATGACAACCTTATGCCAAAAGTGGTGATGGAGAGATTAGGCCTAGAAATTAATAAACATTACAAAGACCTGTATTCCTTTGATTCAAGAAGAGTCAAGTGTTTAGGTTTGATCAAGGATTTATGTGTCAATCTGGCACAAATTCCTGCTAAGGGTCTACTTATGGACATAGTTGCTGCTAACATTCCCCCAAAGTATGGCATGCTTCTATCTAGATCATGGGGAGCCAAACTTCAAGGGAACCTTCAAATGGACATGTCTTATGCTACCGTTCTAGTATTGAACCAGACAAGAATGTTACAGAGGGAATCTCATATGAAATATATGGTAAGAAACATAGATAGACCAAACAACACTATTTTTTATTCCATTCATTCAGATCTTGATTCATTTATATTATTCAATGAAGATTAAATCAACACACAAGAAAATGAAAATGAAAAAGAGTGAAGCCCACTTGAACATCCAAATTTTCCCTCAAATGAAAAAAATAACAGCTCAAATTTTAGCAGCCCTGACTAGAAAAATGAGGATGAGTATGAGATATAAACACTTTGGAACATGAGCTTTGATGGCTCTTGTGGAAAATCTAGTTCTGGAGCTGGTGTATGGATACATAATACAAGCAAAGGACATTCCTACAAACTTGATTTCCAATGCACTAATAATATTGTAGAATATGAAGCTCTTCTCCTTGGCCTACATTTACTCAAAGAATTAGGAGCCAAGAAAATATCAGTCCAAGGAGATTCAAAACTAATTATTAGGCGAATAAAAGGGGATTATTTAGCCAAAAACCGAAGACTAAGAGAATATAGGAATGCTACCCTAGATCTCCTAAATTTTTTTGAAAAATATGAACTCACTTTCATCCCTAGAGCTCAAAATAACCTTGCAAATGAGCTTGTGTTCACTGCCAGCAATTGTCAACTACCCCATGTAAATGTTCTATTCATGTTCAAAGTAAAAAATACACCTACAGTTCCTGACAATGAAAACTATTGGCAAGTGTTTGAGGGAGATAAGCACATTGATGATTTTTCTGCAGTCTAAAAATGATTTTTCTATACCAACTCCTAGCTCAAGCCATAAAGAAGATTGTCCTCATGAAAAACAAGTACCTAAAATAGAGCTACCCTCTACTACGGATATAAACCAATTTGAACATCTTTATAACACAGAATTACTTGACAGCTTAGACCAAAAATACCTTGAGGTTTTACAATGCAAAGATGATTCAATACAAAGGGGACTTACACCATTAGAAGAGCTTTTTGACTTCAATGATGTAGCTAGAAAACCAAATATGGAGCCTACAGAAACTAATGTAGAAGAATATAAAATAGGCAACATGAATGAACCCAAAATGATCAAGTTATCTAGCACTCTTCCTACTCATATCAAGCAGGAATATATTGAACTTTTCAAAGAGTTTGGAGATGTGTTTACATGGGGATACAAAGATCTAAAATCATATGATACCAGCATTATTCAACACAAAATTCCTCCTAAGAAAAATCATAAACCTTTCAAACAAAAACTAAGAAGGATAAACCCTGTTTTATTACCGTTGGTTGAGAAAGAGATCAAAAATATCTATGATGTTGAGATCATAATTCCCCTTAGATATTCACATTGGGTTTCCTACCTTGTATATGTTAGGAAGAATATAGGGGAAATTAGGCTTTACATTGACTTTAGAAACCTGAATAAAGTGTCCCTGGAATATAATTATCCCTTGCCTAAGATGGATCACATACTCCAAAAGGTGGTTGGATCTAAGAGAATATCACTTTTCTATGGTTTTTCATGCTACAACCAAGTGCTAGTACTCCCAAGTGATCAACACAAAACTGCTTTCATTACACCTTGGGGTACATTCATGTATGTTAAAATGCCATTTAGTTTCATGAATGCAGGAGCCACATTCCAAAATGCCATGGACAGAGATTTTTTAGAAAACATATTCTATTTTATAATCATTTACCTTGATGACATCACTATTTTCTCCAAAACTGACAAAGAACACTTAGTCCATTTGAGAAAGGTTTTTGAGAAAAGTAGGAAATATGGTTTGTCCTTGAATTCCAATAAAACACTCTTTGGTCTCCAGGAAGGAATGATTATAGGCCACATAATCTCTGAAAAAGGAATCAAAGTAGATCCCAAAATAATTGAAGGCATACTGAAAATCAACCATCCTAGAAACCTCAAATAATTGCAATCTTTCATTGGCAAGATCAACTTTTTGAGAAGGTTCATCCCTAACCTTGTTGAAATTTTGACTAATATCACGAACATGCTAAAAAAGGAAATATGAGTCAAATGGACCTTCAAATCCAAACAGTCATTTGAACTAGTGAAACAAGCTCTCACTCGAACACCAGTTCTTATCAGTCCTGATTTCACCAAAGGTTTCTACATTTTTTCATTTGCATTTGAACACACCATTGCTATAGTATTGTTGCAAAAGAATAAATTGGGCCAAGAAAAACCAATATCCTTCTTTAGTAAAGCCCTAAGATATTCTCCACTCAAATATAACATCATGGAGAAACAAGCTTTAGTCTTGATAAAAGCATTAAAATATTTCTGAGTCTACATTTTACACTTTCATATCATTGCTTTTGTCCCACATATAGTTGTCAAGGAGTAAATTCTAAGTCATGACCCTGATGGTAAAGGGGGGAAATGGATTGCTATTATTTTAGAGTATGATTTATAAATCAATCCTACCAAGCTGATTAAAGGACAAGGATTAGAAAAAATCATAGAAGAATAAAATTTCCAAGCATTAGATATGAATTTGGTTGATGTTTTAGAAAAACAATAAGAATTCACTACTCCATACATTGAAGAAATATTTCTGAATTCACCTTGGTATGCTAATATCATACATGTGCTTCTTTATTTCAATACCCCTCCCTCTTTATCAAAGACTGAAGCTAGATTCTTAAAAAAAAAAGCTTTAAATTACTGCATTTTAGATGGAGTGTTATATTGGAAAAATGTTGTTGGCATATTGCTTAAATTTTTTCTTGAGAATGATGCAGGAAAGATCATGCATGAGTTACATGAGGGAGAGTGTGGAGGGAACCTTTACTGGAGAACCACAACAAACATTCTTAAAGCTGAATATTATTGGCCCACCCTTTTCCCTAATACTCAAAAACTAGTCACGACCTGCCATAAGTGCCATTTTTTTGATGACAAGAGAAAATTCCTACCTTTAACTTTGCATCCCATCAGTATTGAGTCTCCCTTTCAGCAATGGGGTTTAGATTTTATTAGATAAATTCACCCAACCTCATCTGCCTAGCATAAGTGCATCCTTATTACCACAGATTATTTTACCAAGTGGATAGAGGATATCCCTTCTATAAATTCTACTAAATCAGCCATTATCAAGTTCCTTGAGACCAACATATTATCTAGATTTGGTTGTCCTAGAAAGATCATTATAGATAATTTTTTTGCCTTCAAATCAAAAAGAATGGTTGACTTCTTCTATAAATATGATATCATATTAGGGCACTTCACAGCTTACTACCCTCAGGGAAATGGACTTGTTGAATCCTCCAACAAAATCTTGATCAACATTATCAAAATATTGTTGGAACAAAATCAGAAATCATGACATAGTAAGCTAGTTTATGCTTTATGGGCTGATAGACTAACCACCAAGAAATCAATCAATATGTCTCCCTATCAGTTGGTATGTGGCATGGATGCAATATCCCCAACATCCTTGGGAGTTCCAGTCATAAAACTCCTCAAAGAAGTGCAATCAGAAGAAAATGACATGTAAAGAAGGTTGAATCAAACTATTAATTTACAGTAGTCAAGAGAGGAGGTTTATAAAATAGCAGAAGAAGTACAAGACAACATAAAGAACACCTTTGACAGAAGGACTAAAGTTAATAATTTCTAAGTTGGAGACACAGTCTTGAAATGGGATTTTAGAAGGGAAGACAGAGGTAAGAATGGAAAATTTGAGAATTTGTGGAAAGGGCCTTATATCATTCACTCAATTAGGGGTCATAATGCTTTCTTTTTAAAAGGGATGAATAAAGAAGAGTTATTTGGAGGTCCTGTCAATGGCGAGATGCTTCAACACTATTTCTGTCAAGAGTCCTAGTTTCAAAAATTTCATTCATTGTACATAAACATTGCATGAGAAAATCTTGAAAACAAAAACGCAAAAAACAATGAAAGAAAGGAAAAAGAGGGCAGATTCAAAAGAGGTACAACCCCATAACCCAAAAACAGTAATACTGAAAGTGTGCAAGCCTAAATGCCACTACTGATTCAAAAATAATATCTTGTTCAATCATCTAGCCTAATCATGGGTGAACATGTTTTAAATTTATGTTGATAAGTTAGTGAAAAAAATGATTGTTAAAGCTATTCAAACTGACTTAACAAGAAAGATAGATTAGGAAATAAAAGATATTGGTTCTACATGCTCAAAACATAACAAAAGAGAAACATGAGGATGCATTTTCGAATGATAAATTACAACCCTTGTCTTTCTATTTTACTATTGTGCAAAATAATGATTGTGTGCAGCTTGTTCCAATGCCAAAACCATGGTAAGTCAGACCACTTAATCTTGATTTAAACCATGCTGTAAATTTCATGTCAATAGTTTAGAGAATCAATATTTCCAAACAACTTAATCTTGGCAATCAAATAGCCTAGGTAGAGAACAAAAGAGTTCACTAGTTTAATCTGAACCCTTGGAAGCAATAAGGGTAGAAGTAGATAGTTTATTTATGTTTTCAAAAAATAAAAAATTTCAATAGTTTTCCAATTCAAGTGCACTCAAAGAAGAAAAAATGTTAGGACAAGTAGGATTGGGTAGGTATAAATGTTGTTGAAAGAAATCATATGTTGCAAATTGTTAATATTGTCACTTCAAAAGAAATATCAGCAAGTGAAAAGAAGCGAAAAATCGGCCAAATGGAATAGACACTGGTCTACAAAAACTGAGAGATTTGATAGGCTGAAAGTTGTGAACACGTCCAACAGAGAGCTCTCCTCCCCAAGTGGAGCCACTATTATTCATCACTAATTTTTTCTGATATCAAAATATGACTAAAATATGATTCCAGATTTCTAAAACAAAATTTTAGAAATATTGCGAGTTTTAGAAATCTCATTTCCTTCATTATTCTAAGTCAAAATGTTTCAATAAGGACTTCATTATTTGGGCCTATTTTCCTCATTTCACTACCCCACCCTCACTATCATCCATGCCCTTTATCCTTTAAAAACCCATTTCTTCCTTTCCTAAAAAACCCTCATAAAAAGCCCTTCATTTTTCATTTTTCCTCTAGACATATTAAACAATGTAAAAAACTCCATTTTTTACATTGTTTAAATCTAAGTTTTAGCCTATTGGGTCATTTAAATTATGCATAAAACTGTGTTTTGTATAAACCCCACTCTTTTGAAGATATAGGTGTTAAGCCCCTCTCTTCTAAGCCCCAACCACTTTTACCTATGAAACCTTGACCTTTTGCTCATCCCTAAGCCCTTCTCCCCATGGAACTTCTTCTCCACCCTTTTATTTTTATACACCCCCAAAACCTTATATAAAGGCCCTTCTTAACCTTTGAAAAGGATAAAAGGTGGGCCCACCTCTCACTACCCCTCACGCCCTTCCCTTAAACCTTACCACTTAAAACATTTTCGTTATAAATTAAAACTCAGGGCCCCACCCTTCATTTAACCCCGCCATCGAAGAATAGCCTACCATCTGTCCTCCACTTCCGCCATCCAACCAATTGTCGATCCAAGCCCTGGACCCCAATCCAATGACTGTTTCTCCCCCAACCTGTCCCCGCATATGTTTAAACCTCGCACTAAACGTCAAAGGTCCCGCCACGTCACCTAAAACTGTACCCCACCTCCTCACCTGTTCGCCACTCCCTCGAGCCTTGCTGCACTGTTGATCTCCAAAATGGAGATCCAACGGCCCAAGATGTATGTCGCAAATAAATTTGCAATTGGGTTAGCATTTTGCGACCCATGCAAAATAGGTAGTTTTCGCCTGCCACACGTCGCATACTAGGGTAGATCACGTCAATTTCTCCCAAAACCACAAAATTCCTTCTATCCATGCAATAAACCACTTATGGCTTTTCGAAACCACCTTTGCCTCTCATGCCAAAACTAAAAATTCTCCCACTTCCATTTGAATCTCTCTCGTTTCCGCCTTAAAAACCTTTCCCCTGCACCATTCCTTCCTCTGCAAAGCATCCCAGTAGCTCGAAACCATAGAAAAAGTTTCATACACCCTTCCCGCAGGTTCTTAACTAACAAATGTTCTTTGTATGTGAAAGTTTAATGGTGGAATTCCCTACAGGCATTCTGATGGTCATGAAATTATCAAATTAACCTCTAGGTGATGATCCAAGAGGTAAATTCAAATACAAGATGGCCAGGGGGTTTGAACTAATGTTTACCATCGATGAAACATGATCATCAATGGATCATCAGAACCCTTAGCCAGGAAGACAACCTCCCTTGCACACATAAAAATCAAACAGACAGAGAAACAGTGAAGGGAAGAAAGTAGAAATATTAAAGGGCTAATCATATTTCAGAAGACGCAATCAAAGGATTTTCCAATCAGAGGAAAAAGTCAAAGGAAGAAAGCAGGAAGTGGAAATACAAAAGGATAAAGGGAAAAATATCAAAAGGAATAAGTCAAAGGATTAAATAAACATAACAGAGATCAAATAGATTAAATAAAATATGATATAAAGCATACGTTCAGGCCTATAGACAGAGATTAAAGATAAAACAGAGGCAGATTTACCCAAAACAGATTCGAATGACTCAGCTTGTGGCAGTTACTCCTTTCAAAAGATATTTGTGCCAACTAGTGCTATGTTTCCTTCAATAAAATATTTAGTAGTTATTAGGCTAAGTCAGTGATATTTATATCTGCCAGACAGTTATTGTAAAATTTATGAATAGCCTTTAAATTCAATCATTTCACTTATTTTTCCTTAGGAGTTAAGATAGAAGTTATTATTCAGAGAAATATTTGTACATATTCCTACCTTCAGCCTTGCATGGTCTTCAAGGTTAGGAATTCATTAATGCTGTAATAAATAACACTCAAATCCTAGATTAGCTTCACCTCCTCATTTGTAGCATATATACTGCATCCAAACTCATTATCTTGTTGGCATTTGATGACTCTCTGAGTTAATACATAGTCTCTTAGAAGTTGAAAAGAAATTGATGTCTTGGAATTTGAGGATGCCTTGATTTGTTTGTTAATGGAGGGGGCTAGATCACTAGATCCCTGAACTTGGTTGTTGGTGAAGTGCTTCTAATATGTTATTATTATTTCTTGTTTCATTTTGTTTCCATCTTTCTATGTTGCAGTAGAACAAAAGATTTAGGCTAAGAAATGTCTTCTAAAATCACCTTAGTTCTATTTATTATTCATTGCCTTAATGTTTTCTTCTACTAGGACATTTAAGAGAATTATTAATTGCTCTCTAGACCCCATAATCTTTTTTATTTCATAAATAGTTGATAAAAATGGTATCAAGCATGATTTATGGCTAGCCCTGCTTACTTGCTGCCACTAAAACACTGTTTTTGAAGTCTCTGTCTGAAGTACCATTCTTTAAAGTCTACCAAAGAGGTTTTGTTTCGATCATACCCTTTGTACTTGATTAACTAATTATTTTAGAGATCTTCATAACTATAATGAAGGATTTTTAGGAGTTCCCTCTTCTCTGATTACAGTTATATGTGTGTTTTAAGTGTTTTCTATCCTTGAAGTTGAAATCACTAGAATTTAACTCAATTTCTTGCCTTATTTATATATTTCATTGGAAAAGTTTTTCTTGAAGTATTATCTGTTGTAGTGTAGGTCATAGAATTTATGGGTTGCCCTGTCTATTGATTGCCTCTTCATGATTATTATATTTGAGTCCCTTTGTTGAGAAGTACATATGATAAATGATTCTTGACTGCCGTTTACACCACTTTTCATTCTTAAAATTGATGTCCATCTCATTGCCCCTAAAAACTTGAAGATCCACTGACGAAGTTAGATTTTCCCTATGATGCTCCCTAGTCCATTGATGAAATTATCATGAATTCCATTAGAATCCATTGCAAAATGACTTAGAGATTTCCTTGTTCTACCTTTTCTTCTTGAACATTATATACCCAACCAAAACAAACAACAAAACCTTACACTCAATAACTAGCCTAAAATTAATCTTATCAAGCAAACAAGTTCATATCCTTTGCAAACAAATAGAGAGATCCCTCTCTGAGTCCACGAAGGCTAGCTACTAGGGCTTCAAAGATTGGTTTCATGTTACCCTATCATTTGGTGTACCAATATGCTAAATCATGGGAGACCAACACAAATTATGAAGTATTTATACAAATTCTTCACAAAAAATATTCATTGGAAATATTAAGATTTATTAAAAATATCTCAAAACTCTGTTACAATAAAAGAACTAAAATATAGAACAACTACAAGCGTTGAAGTTTCTTGGAACTGTATTTGAGGATTACTGGTGGTAAAGAAAAGAAATTCGAATTTGATAGCAGTTATAATTAGATGAGGTGGAATCTAGCTCACTAACTGTATACGTGCTTTTTCCTCATGAAATTTTGAAAAATAGGGTCGAATTATCCATTTTAATATCAAAATCCACGATATGTGTGTAAAATATGAGAGAGGGTATTATATACACTTATTTTAGTGACAGAAACCTTTTTTAGATTTTGAAAAATCATTTCCACCTATTTGGAAACTACATTTGAAAACAGTGGCTAAAAATAGGAAATTTCTGGAAAATATGCCTTCAAAGATGCATTCGAATCTCCCAATCCATAATAGCTCTTAGAAAAATGAGAGATGTTTTTTAAAATAGGCATGTTCTAGAAAAAAAACTATTTTGGTTCAGATAAATTCATTCTCATTTGTTTGTAAACCATTCTCGAAATTACTGTGTTGTATATGGAAAAACGTAGTTTTAAAATACCATTTTTACAACTTGGTGCTAACTTTAATTTCCATTTTTTACTATTGATCTGGTGGTAGTTGGATAAAATGGATAATGACGTGGAGGAAGGAGTTGACATTAAGGTGAGAGAAAATTCATTATGGTGGATGTGCATTGGTGCGAGAGTATGCAGTCAATGGGAACAAGGAGTTTTCGAAGGATGGGGGGGGGGCATGTGAGATGAACATAAGGGTGGAGGGGGGGAATGTGAGATGAAAAAAAAGTTGGGGGGGGGGTTGGAGGGTGGAAGTTATGTGGTGGTGACATGTAGTGTCATGGATATTTCCATTTTAAACTCCCCTGCATGGAAAATGTGTGAAGGAGCCCAGGGTCCCAAAAAAATCCACGTCATTCATCTGCGCGGGGGTTGATCTGAACCTTCATATTTTATTCCAATGTTTAAAAAACTGCATAAAAACCATTATAGCCCAATTTTATTACATTATGATAAATCATTAGTAACTCCTATTATTAAAATAATCTAATAAAAGCTTAAAAACACTCTAAACTTAATTAATTATCCTCTAGTGCTGCATTTTGATTTGCAACCTATTTTTTGTTTCTTGGAAATAATTTGCAGAAAAGAAAAGAAAAAAACATTATTTATAAAATCATCATATGAAAATAAATGGTCATTATTTGATCTTATGAATCATAGGACCCTAACATAGGCTCCAATGGGGATGCAATCCTCCTTGTGAGGTGCCAGGAACACCGTAGACTAGTAGCTTGATCCATTGGGTTGATCCCAAGCCTTCAACATGCTATGCAATGACACCACTCCAACTGAAAATAAATTGATTATCTATTCTAATCCTAAAACTGAATCAAATCCATTCTTCAAACTAAAATCTAATTTTTATACCAAAATATTGAAAACTATTTTGAAAATTGAAACTAAATATGTGGAAAATATGCTCAGAGTACTAATCTCATTACCACACAACAACCTACCCTCCACTCTCGAGAAGACGCTAAATTAAATGAAAAAAAAAATTCCAATGAAGATATTCAAGTAGCTATTGAAATAAGTGGACTGCTTGACTACACGTAAAAAAAATCAAAGCTGAAAAATGTAGCAAAAATGGAAGCTAACAATCAATATTGTTCTTAGATTGAAAAAATGGCTGAAAACTGAAACTGAAAAATCCCTCCATGTAGTTTTCTACGAGATCAATAAAGACATGATCTATTAGTTGATCCTACAGGTATTCAATTACCAATTTAACATGGCTAAGCTTTCTTGTTGTATCCTCAACATTAAACCATGATTTTAACTTTACAATGTTAGTCTTGTGTTTAAAAACAAAACAATCATCAATCCGAAAATCAACGGGTAGTATAATCTCCCTTCATTTTAGCTAAGGAATATCTTTAAAGATTTTTTTGGATCTTGGAAACTATAGAAATGAATACTTTTATCTAAGTGTTCGATATCCTTCTCAAGTCTTTCAGCAAATAACTCAAGAGATTAAACTTTGATTTTGGACGAATATTGGCATGATTTCAAACAATAAAACACAGATGTTGAAAAAACTTCACCAATTTGATAATACACAAACTCATCCCAGAATTATTTTAAAGCTTCAATAGAAAGAGAAACTTTTACATATCTTGAAATCATGACTAATGTGGCAACTAACAATTCAATTTAAGCTATGGAATCTTCAGTCAATGTAGTCACCATGAAATATTTGAGCTCTGAATTCTTGAACAGGGAGTCACCAGGTGAATGTTTCATCCTCCATATGTCTGACTACTATCCACCACCAACAATGAGATCTAAAATTTGATAATATTTCCTGGGGAGTATGAAACCTTTCGTCCCTATTATGGTCGCCAAAATTTTACCACTTCATAATTTCCCAAGGATGTGAAACAAACCCAGAGGTAACCTTACAACCACTTTAGAAATTGGGAATCTAGCCCTTCTAGTTTCAGAGATGGATCTCTTAATTAAATTTAGCTTTGTTTGACTGAAGGTATTAGGCTAGCTATTAAGTTCAAGCTTGGTTTTTTTGTGTTGTTGGGTTGAATCTAGGAGGATAGGCCATTGGTAAAATGGATTAACGGGTTTATATTGATCAAATATACAGTTGATATGCTAAAATTATGGGGAAGGGTAGGAAAATTCATTGGATATTTTAAGATCTAAGGTGTGGAGGTGAGGAAAATATTTAGAAATCTAATTAAAAATATATCATTTAAGAATTATGATTTTAATATTTAGTGGAAAAAATAAAAACTATTCTTAAGCCAGAGACAAAGTGTAAATTCAAAAAAAAATTGTTCTTTATTTTCTTAGAGTATTTCATATTTAAGGAAAGAATATGATAACAGAAAGAAAACAAATTGATAAGGAGAGATGCACTTAACCAATAAAAATGACACCAGAATCGTATGATAAATTCATTGTATTACTAAAAATCAGGTAAATGGTGGCTCTGTGAGTTTCTTTAAAATACTAGTCCTTCTTCAAACAAGTCCCAACTTCTATTACTTCAAATTATGAAGTATTTATACAAATTGTTCACAAAAATATTGATAGGAAATATCAAGATTTATTACAAATATCTCAAAACTGCGGTACAAAAATAGAACAAAAATATAGAACAAATACAACGGTTGAAGATGCTTGCAACTTTGTTTGAGGATTTCTGGTGTTAAGGAAAAACAATTCAAATTTGATAGAAATTCTAAAATTATGAGGTGGCATCCAAGTCACTAACTGTATATGATCATTTTCCTCACGAATTCTATAAAATAGGGTCTAGTGATCCCTTTGAATATCTAAAACCAATATATATGTGAAAAATATGAGATATTTTTTTGTATAGAAGTATGTTTCCAACGAAAACGTCTTTCAGTTTTTGAAAATTCATTTCCACCTGTTCGGAAACGGCCTTTGAAGATAGTGGCTAAAAAGAAGTAAATTGTAGAAAATATGCCTTCAATTATGCATTCGGATCTCCCAAACCATAATATTTGTTTGGAAACTGAGAGATGTTGTTTTAACTATATCCATTTTGGAAAATAACGTCTTTTGGTTTTGAGAAACTCCTTCTCATTTGTTTGCAAACCATGCTCGAAATTACTATTTTGTATAGGAAAAAAGATAGTTTTAACAAACCGTTTTTCGAACTTAGTGCTAACTTTAATTCCAAATGTACACTACTGATCTTGTAGGAATGGGATGGAATGAATATATGAAGTGGAGGCGGGAGGTTATATGGACGCGAGAGCAGAGTCATCATGGTGGATATGCATTGGTGTGGGAGTATGAAGTCAATGCGAAGGATGAATTTTCGAAAGGGGGGGGGGGGAGCGGGTTGTGAAGTTATGCGGTGGGTCATGTTGTTTCAATGCCCCCCCCGCGGTGGAAAAAAATATGAAGGAGCTTGGGGGTGCCCGAAAAAAATCCCCCTTCATCGCTTCAGGCGATGGTTGATCTTAGCCATCACATTTTATTCCAATGTTTAAAATATTGCATAAAAACCATTATAGCCAATGTTTATTACATTGCGATAAATTGAAATTAACTCCTATGATTAAAATAATATAATACAAGCTTAATAACCCTCTCAAAATACTTAATTATCCTCTAGTGCTACATTTTTATTTGCAAGGATATTTTATTTTTCT
Organism: Pinus albicaulis; assembly: GCA_034641835.2. Lineage (NCBI taxonomy): Eukaryota > Viridiplantae > Streptophyta > Pinopsida > Pinales > Pinaceae > Pinus > Pinus albicaulis. The sequence continues at coordinate 714,458,890 of CM076578.1, read as the reverse complement.
TGGAAATAATTTATAGAATAAAACATTATTTACAATATCATCATACCAAAATTAATAGCCATTAATTGTTCCTATGAATCAGAGGACCCTAACAAGTCGTAACCTGGTGGATAAGTGTGCTTTGAGTAAGGAAATTCATGCAGAATATTGGTTAGTGCAGTTGACCATAGGTACGAAGAAAATAATTCACCATTGGGTATGAGCCTACGAATTTGAGTTAAATGGCATGCCTACAACAACACACTTGAACATATTTCCATTGGGATCATACAGTATGCTATTATGTATGGATTGGTTATATATTCACATGATTAAGGTAGATTTATATGACAAAGAAATGAATGCTTGGATGGAAATGGAGACCCAAGGGTCTTACTGGGAAAGAAGAAATCCACATCAGTTAGAATGGTGACAACCATGCAGGACAAGCATAGCCTCAGGAAAGGGTGCATACTATTTGCAATTCATATGTATAGTGACAAAGGTAAGGAAGTTGAGGATGTGGATGTGTTGAAAAAGTATCTAATTTTGCAGTATTTTCAGGATGTGTTTCCAACAAATATTTATATGTTTCAACCTCACCCAGAAGTATACTTTTCTATTGAGTTGTTGCAAGGGGTAGCTCCAAAATCGAAAGCACCTTACAAGATGAGCGCACATGATTTGGTAGTGTTAAAGTTACAGTTGAAAGAGATCATTGACAAGGGATACATTAGGCAAAATTTATCGCCTACGGGCACACTAGTATTTTTCATTAAGAAGAAGGATGACACTCTGAGATTTTGCATTGACTACACGCAGTTGAACAAAGTGACCATCAATAATAGGTACCCATTATCGAGGATCAATGAATTTTTTGATTAGGTGATGGGAGGAACAATATTCTCTAAGATCGACTTGAGATCAGGATATCATCATGTACACATCAAAGAGAAGGAAATTTACATGATTGTATTCAAGACCAGGTATGGGAATTATGCATTTTTTGGAGTTCCTTTCGGTTTGATTAATGCCCCAGCTACATTTATGTGTTTGATGAACAATGCGTTGCATCTTTATTTGGACAGGTTTTTTATTGTGTTTATTGATGAAATATTGGTTTATTATAAAAATGAGGAAGAGCATGTCGAGCACTTGCATTATGGGATTTTGACGTCTAAAAGGGGCCTTATAAGGAAATTATAAAATAATAGTGGAAATAATAAAATAATATTTGATTTCATCATCAAATTTTAGAGGGAGAAAAGAAGAAAATACTTTTTCAACTTGTTTTTACAACTTATCTCCCAAAGTTTTTACTCAAATTTCGAGCGGGAGTACTTGTTGGATGAAAAACTTAATTCCTCATCCAAGGAGTACCCATGTTGCATACTTTCAATGCACTCTTCTACACGAAAAAGGAGAAATACATGAAAAACATGATTTCATTCAAGCATTTTCATGTATTTCTCATTTTTCACATAGCAGGGTCTATCCAAAGTATGAAACATGGGTATTCCTTAGATGAGGAATTAAGCTATGCATCAAACGAGTACTCCCGCTCAAAATTTGAGTAAAATTTTTGGGAGATAAGCTGGAAATACGAGTTGAAAAAGTAGTTTTATTATTTTATTATTTTTTAATCTTTTTATCCTTTTATTTAAAAAATGGTGAATCATCCCCCATGGTTGACATCATAGTATTGAATATTATTGGTTCTTATAAAGTTTATTTTGGTTGCACATTTTTCTTAGGAGGACCATTTTAGACCTAGAAATTCCCCTAATGGGCAACAATGTTGAGGTTGTTGAGGGAGCGTCATTTTTATGCTAAGCATAGCAAATGCATTTTATTCTAGACTGAGCTATGCTTCTTGGGACATGTTGTGTCCAAGGAGGAATTGCAGTAGCTCCAGAAAAGATAAGGGTGATCATGGAGTGGGTAGATCCTAAGAATGTAGATAAGGTGAGATCATTCATGGGGTTGGAAGGTTATTATAGGAGGTTCATCAGGTAATTCTCATAGATTGTTGATCCTATTACATCATTGCAAAGGAAAGGTAAGATGTTTGATTGGATAGAGGAGGGTGAGGCTAGTTTTGAGAAGCTTAAGCAATTGTTTACACATGCTCCAATGTTAATGATTTCAGATATGGATAAGAAGTTTGTAGTGTGTACAAAATTTTGCAAGGGAGGACTTGGTGGTGTCCTTATGAAAGATGGACAGGCTGCAAGGTACGAGCCACAGAAATTGAACGAGTTCGAGTAGAAATACCCAAAACATGATCTTGAGCTAACAATGATCATACATGCATTGACGATGTGGAGGCATTGTCTTCTTGGCAGGGGGTTTGTATTGATAAGTATCCACATTAGATTAAGGTACTTGTTTGACACTTTTGACTAGAACGAAGGCTAGATGGTTGGGCATGATCAGTGAGTTTGACTTTGAGATAAGATATATCAAGGGAAATGAGAACAGGTTCACAGATGCTATTATCATGCGACTATAGGTAAATCACTTAGCAATGATGAGATCCTATAGGGCATACTTATAGCATAAGATATTGTAGGTAGCTAAGAAAGATCTCAAGTATATGGAGGCTGCACATAGGTTGCAGTAGAGTACAAGTACATGTACGGTTGTTGGCATGGGTATAGGTACAGGTGTTGGTACATGTATAGGTATATTTTTTGGTGCAAGTATAGGTGCACGTGTTTGTATAGGTACATTTATAGGTACAGGTGTTCTTATAGGTACAAGTATAGGTACATGTACATGTATAGGTACAAGTACACATGTCATAGGATTTGGACTATATGTCTTGGTCAGGATTAGATAGAGGATATATGTTCCAGATAGTAGTGAGAAGAAAAAGGTGATCTTGAGGGAGTTTCATGAAAAACCATATTCGAGTCACCCAGGATATCAAAAGACATTTACTGCAGTGAAGAAATTATATTATTAATTTAATATAAATAAGTACGTGGCATAATTTGTAGCCATATGTTTGCATTGTTAGATGGTTAAGGAAAAGTGAAAACATATAGGTGAACAGCTACAGTTGATTGGAATTCCAAAGTGGAAATGGGAGGTCCTTTCCATGGATTTCATCATAGGTTTTCACAAGACATCTAGACAACATGATTCCATCATGGTTGTTGTGGAGGGGTTGACGAAGGTCACACACTTTATACCACCTAAGACTACGTATTCAACTAGCTATGTAGCACAAGTGTTTATCAAAGGCATAGTCAGATTGCATGGTTTTCCTCAAAATATAGTTTCTGATAGTGATACAAATTTCACTTCCATGTTTTCGAAGGATTTGTTTGCACATTTGGCCACCGAGTTGGCCTTCAACACAACTTATTATCCGTAGACAAATGGACATACTAAGACGGTCAATATGATATTGGAGGATATGTTGAGGATGTATGTGATGCATCAACAATGCAAGTGGGAATAATATCTTTCACTGGTATAGTTCGCTTACAAAAACATGTATAAGGTGCCATTGAAGATGATTCCAATTTGGGATATGTATGGGCAGAATTGCAACACTTGTATCAGTTGGATTGATCCAGTTAATAAGGTAATGATTGGACAAAAGATGTTGGACGAAATGGAACAGGAGCAGGTGATCAAGGAGAAATTGGAGGTAGCACAAGATAGGCATGAGAGTTATGCATATATGAATAGGTTGTTTAAGGAGTTTTAGGTTGGGTATCAGGGGTAATTGTGCATCAAGCCAAAGAAGAGCTCCTTGAAAATTGTATCACATGAGAAGATAACACCATGATTTTGTGGACCCTTAAAAATTGTTAAGAGGATTAGACCAGTCACCTATTGAATTGAAATTCCTTCCACACTGAAATTACATGTTTTTTTCCATATATCATTGCTTAAAAATTATGTTAAATATGTTGATCGTGCGATTGACTGGTCTATATTACAGGTGGAGTGCAATGGAGAATTCTAGTCAGAGCCTTGGTCTATATTGCAGAAAAAGGTGCTCATGATCCAAAGTCAAGCAATAGAGCAGGTTAAAGTGAAATGGAAGCTCTTTGGACCTGATGAAGCTATATTGGAGATGGCGGATCATATTTGGGAAATGTATCCTTCTTTGTTTTTCGGTTGAGGCAAAGCATTTTTTGTGTGAGGTAGGTAGTTGTTTTGCATATATTTTGATGATGTTTTGAAGTGATGTTTGGATGGATGTACATATGTATGTGGATGTAAATACCACCATGAGATATTTCATAAAGCTCCAATAAGTGGTATGGGTGTCATGTCATTATAGTTTTCATGTTGGTTTTCTTTGGGCAGGCTGATCATTTTAAATATTGCATCAAGCTATGTTGTAAAGATCCATGGGAGATATCGTTTCTTTTCAGTAGTTTTGTTGAGGTATATGTGTGGTTGAACACCGAGGATTATGTCCCCAGGGGGGAGGGTTCTGTAACAACCTTGGTTAAAATTCCATGTAATAAAGTTAAAAATAATAACCACAGTTGATGGGACACTTATTCAAAGTTGAACGTTGGGAAAGATATCCTAGTGGGTGTTCATTCTAATTAATATGGATAAGGAAATTGGAAAAAGAAATGGTAAAGGCTTTGTAAAGTAAAAGTGACAGTTTTGCAACCTTAATTTATGAAAATAATGTAAATTAGGATAAAATGGAGATGAAAGGTCACAGGTTGCATGTGAGGAGGAAATTGGAGTAAAATAACAAATATCTCTCATTATTTGCTCTCTCTTTCTCTCTCTCTCTCTCTCTCTCTCACTCTCTCTCTCTCACACACACACACACACAAACTCTTGGACACTTAGAGCTTCTTGGAGCAAGAAACACAAGAAATCTAGAAGGAGGAGGAAGCAAGCAAGGAGGAGTAGGAATCAAGCAAATATAACATGATTCTTGGCATGTATCAATTTTCATGTGTGTTTTCCTTGCTATATTTCGCATGCATGGTATTGCATGTGGTAATTTTTTGTTATGAAAGGGGTTTTTGTGAGGCCTTGAAGTTTTTTTATCCTATCCTTGCCATTTCTAGATAATCATGGTGTTGTGGATTTCTCATGTTTTGGATTCGTCAGATTATCGAATGAGTTAAAAATTAACTGGGGTGGATATACGAATTGTTATAACACATGACCTAGTAGCTCTTGAATGATATTGTGGGTTATGGTAAATTCGGATAATGTGTTTCCTTGGTAGGCCTAGATATCTTCGATCGGTGAATGGTGAGATATAAGGTAAAGCCTAGAGGTGGTTTTCTCTGCATCAGGCCTAGGAGTCCTATGTTTGGGATATATGGTAAAGCCTGGAGAGCATGTCTAGGTTTAGGGCCTAGTGACCCCAGATTTAGGATGTGGGTCACAGTAAAGCCTAAGAGACTAGGAGACAAGAAATTATGTCACGGTTTAGGGAGAGAGATTTTGGTGATATCCATGCTTGTGTTGGACTAGTGATCAGGTGTCGTGGGGGAATTGACTCAATGAACCTCTGAACTCTCATTTGTGTTCATGGCATATTCAAAAATACCCTTAATTTGACTACATATTGGAAAATATCCCTAAAAATGACATTATTTAAGCCCCTACCAATAAAAACCCAATACACCTTCCTAATTTAAAAAACTCCTACCTCCACTAGATATTGTAGGTATTCATTTTTTCATTAACATTTTTTATACCCTTTTATATTTTTCCATTAAATTTGAGCTCCATTTTTCATAAATTCCAAAATAAAAACCCTTTGCCCCATATATATCCCCCAAAATATTATGCCATTTTTTCCTTACTATAAATCCCCGAATATGAACCCATGTGGTATGGTATTTCTCCCCTAGTGAAGCCCCCATGTCGGGTGTAGATCATTGTAAATATTCTTATGACATGTTTATTATGGTGGACTAGTGATCGAGTATGGATCATGGTAAAGCCTGATTCCTATTGATAAGGGTGAGGAGTTTTACCCTCAGGATTCCCTGGTTGGTTCTTTCGGTTTTAGTCCCACATTCATGCTTGTAATATGGAATGAGGGTGATTGGATAAAGAGAGATTTGTCTCAACCAATATATGGTCAGGTGGAAAGTGTAAGTCCCATCTCTGGTTGGTTTCTACATCAAGTAATGAGAAATGCATTCCGTTTGTATTTGGTATGAAAATGTACTGATTTATATGTGGATTCTATTTTTTTTGTACCCATGGTATTTTTGTGGTGATTACACTTGTTATAAGAATGTATTTTATCACTGATGATGTATGGTACTCTCCATGATTTTACATGTAAATGAATGTACAATGTGTCTATGGTCAAATATATTGTATGGAAAATAATAATGTATGGGTGCAATCATTCTTAGTGATTCACAGATTTGTATGTAACCCCTTTGCCCCATTTTTTTGTTTATACATGTAGCTTTCATGTTTGTGACATGTATGAAAAAATTCCTATCATGGCTAGGAGGGGTCCAAATGAGTTCTTATTGATGTGGTTCCTTTTGTTCCATTTCCATGTTGTTATTTATCCTCTCTAAACTTTTAACGAAGTCCTGGGCAGGGAACTATGTTCTGGGATGAAATGGTGGCTCAGATCCCAAGGTCGTTGGCACACAACTGAGTATTTGGGGCCTATTGGAATCATATATTTCATAGGTTGAATTGATTATAGCTCTGATTTTGTACATAATATGTTCTAAATAATGTTCCATTCTACAAAATTATTTCCGAAAAAAAGGAAAAAAAAAAGAAAAGGAAAGAAAAGAAATAACAAACAAAGGGGATAAAAAAAGAAATATGTGAAAAAATGAAAAATAAAAAAACATGAGGAAAAAAAAAGAATAAAAGGCTCCATAAAAAATTAAATTTATAGGAGTGGGAAAGCCTAAATTTGAGTCAAAAAATAAAAAATGCATTAATAGATACTTTGGATTTTTTTTAAAATAAAGTGGGCTGCTAGTTAAAATGCCATAATGTAATAGCTAAGTTGGTTAACTAGGCTAATCGCATTGTTTAGTCATGATTAGGCCAAGATTAAATAAGCTTTCGGTTAGGGTAAAAAAAAATGAGCCACATTGCATAAACGTTGTTAATTATCAATAAAAGAAAGATTGGTAACCTTAGGGAAAAATAATAAAAAAAATAGGCTTGCTAGTATAAATCCACATTTTGGAAAAACTCGTTTAAACTAAGTTTAAATTAATCATTTTAAATCATGATTAACAATCGTAATAATATCTATGTTGATCCTAAGTTTTATCGCGATGTAATAAGGTGTGGTTAATTTTTGACGAGCTCGATCTGGCCCACACAGATCGATGGTCTTTGGGACACCCCACAACCCCCATATCCATCCATATTTTATTCGATGGGGGGTGTTTCGGGTGGCGATCTCTGTGATACCGCCTCAGGCGATGTGGGGTCTTCTCCTTCACCCCACACTCTTCCCCACCCTAAAAACTAGTTACTTCTCACCCGCCCCTCCAGGTGCCCTCTGAAACCACCATCCTTTCCGGCTCATCCCCCCAAACAATTTTCCCTCCACTCTATTCCTATCTTGCCACATAGCAACACATCAACCACCCATTTCCCGATAATTGGAAGATAACTCTTCCCATAATTTCTTTCCACTTCCTATTCTCCCATTACCAAAATACTCTTTATTTCTTTACCATTCAAGAAATACCCGTTAAAAATTTATTCTCCCCGCTCCTAATAACAACAAAATCACAATGTATGGCCATCCAAACAATCATAAAACTATTATCCTATAAGAAACAAACGCTTCATTTACTTAGACTCATCACGGGTTAGTGCCATAGAATATAATCATTAGATCAGCTGTTCAAAAAAATCAACCAAATTTTCAGAATTTTGTGAAGTTAGTTTCCCAGTTACCAAATAATTACAACCTTTCTCTAGATTTTCCTTCTAAAATTATTTCTTCATGTAAGAAAAATTCCTTTGCAGTGAATCCCATGCCTCCTCCAATAGTAGATGTAGATCACCGACCACTAGTCAATCAAGTGCATAAAATTTTTGAGACCAAGTGTGAGTTCCATCTATACAAACTCAACAATTGGATTAAGAAAAAATAACTTGACCTCATTGATGATCTAGGACTGTGGGAGTATTATCTAACTCAATTTGTTTTCCCTCAGGCATACTATTTTGAAGATTTTGTGACCTAGTGTCAATTTAGGTATCTTCCCAACCAAAGAACCATTATCGCCCAAACTGGTGAAGTCCTTTTTTCCATTAATGGTGATTCGAGTTTGCAAATTTTCCAAGTCCAAAATCTAGATTCCATGAAACTTTTCCATCCAGAGATACTCATGGAAATTTATAACAATCTCGATTTTCCTAAAAGAACCTAAATATTTGAAACTTTTCTACCAGAGAGTGCTTAGTTATCCAAAACCATCCACCATTATACCTCTTCCATGTTCCCTGATGCAGACAAGAATATAATATCCATGGTTCCATGCCTGTTAGGATATCATTAGATCAGTGGGTTGATGAAATCATTTTAGCCTTTCTCTCTGTCTTTTCCTCAATTGAAAAACCTCATACTCTTTTCTGTTACACTGAATTTTTGGTAGAAAATATTCATGAAATTATCGACTGAAGGAGTGTTCAAGTTTCGTCATTTCTAGTTTATTTGTGTATTTAATATTAGCCCGACAGGTTCCCCTCTTACCCACAAAAACTAGACAATCAAGGGAACGCACAATTAGTTATTCACTGGAGAAGTTTGGTTAGGATGAGAAACACTGAATTCAACTTTAGTGCTTTTGTAGATCAATTTTTAAATGTATTTGCAAGTTTGTTGAATAGTTATATTGAGCTTAGGATACATCCAGAAATAAAAAGGATTTTGCAGCTGAGTGACCAAACCAGAAGGCGAGATTCGTATTTATACCAATCCTATAGAGAGATTAGGATATGTGGCTATGAATTACCACCTTAGAAACTTCCCAAGTTTGTACTGGTTTGATGCTTTTCCTTGGAATACATCAGAAAAATGATGAACATGGAGCATCTACATTTCTTGATATAAAATAAGAAAGAAATTCAAATAAAGATTCAAATTGGCCCATTCATCTGTACTATGAGAGTAGCGGGACAACATGCAGATGATATGTTGAAACATATGAAATTCAAACACATTTTTACATGGTCCTATGACCCTTTGGTGGTGATTTCAAAGATAAGAGTGGAGAAACAATATTCTCCCTATACACATACCCCCCAACCAAAGATATATCATTTTATAAAGAAAGAACATTGGCAGGAGAATACCTTGCAAGAGGCTGAAGAACATGTGATGTAAACAATAAATACTCCATCAGAGCAGGACAAATATGAGAAGAGAGTAAGGGAAAAAAATTTCCCTACACTCACATAGATTTCAACATATGAGTTTTAAGTATAGAATAAAAGAAAGAATACCATGCATACAAAGGGGACACAACATGATAATATATAGCAAACACAACCTATTGTACTCACAGGCTCATGCACCTCATCAGTATCAGGGAAAGAGGAGATTATCACTTCATATCCAATGACCCCCATGACAATAAATGCACGAATTTAATCACAAAACAGAGAGCTAGAGAAGAGTAATATAGAACCAAGTATTTTTGTTGCTTACAAAGAGATTAGAAAAACAACTTAGCACTAAAGGCTTCTACTTCGAGAGAATTTTTGAATCAGACAACTAATTCCCAACAAAGACTCCTCTCAACTTTTTATTCATAGAATTGGAGAATGTAGATTGCATTCTTGGACCCCAAGGTTGCTCAACCTTGGAAATATGAAGATTATAAGTAGTATGTTTTATCTTTTTACGCAGACATTATTCATCCAGTAGATCAAATGGATTTACACAAATAGTCTTGTGAGATGATTTTTAGTACGTTAACTAATTCAGGTATGAAAACATCTAATCTTCAAAATTATATAGAGAACATCCAAACACAACTGAAATTAGAAAAAAAATATCTTCTTTGGCTAAAGACATAAATATTAATTCTTTACAGGAACTAGTGATCAAGTTGGGATGTCATCCTAGTAATGTGAAAGCACCAAAGGATATCAACAAAAAAAAATGCAGACATAAAAACGTTGAGAAAGAAGCTAAAGCTTCCCACCAATAAAGGTTAGAGGTCAAAGAGTTTGGAGAACCTGAAAATGAAAAAAAACCTATTCAAAATCATTATTGAAAACAATGAGCATATTGGTAAAATGAAGAAAGATATAGAGAAGTTTTTAAAGGAAAAAGAGCAGCAAACCAATCCATTACAAGCCATCCCTTTGGCTACTATCCTAGCAACTGGTACAAAAATAGGAGAAGCATCGACGTATGCAACGAATTCAACTTTGGAAACATATTCCAACACTACACCATCATAGTTAGATAAAGCAATGGAGGACTTTTATCTTAAATATCAACAGATTGAAAAGCTGACTGACGAATTAAAAAAATTACAACATTAGAAACTTAAAGTGGATAACTCCTATCTAGTAGAGTTACAGAAGTAATACAAGCTTATAGCAAGGGTATATTATTTAGAGAACTAGAATATGATTTTAGATACCATTTCACAAGCGAGCGATAACATTTGGTTGAACATTAATGAACCCATTACAAAAATATCACCATATATTAAGATCATCTTTGAACAAGATGAATTGGTGTAAAAATAAAGAGCTTTAATTGCTGATGTAAATAGAGAAATTGGCACCAAACCCAATGATGTCAGTGCTTTGATCAAGCCATTAAATTCCAAATCCAACAAATAATTAGAAGAATTAAATATAAAGGATAGAAAAGACACTATTCTAGAAGTGAGAAAGGTTCTCAGCAATAAAAATATGATGGTATGGTTGCAGAAAAAAATGTGGCAGATTGCAAACCATAACCCAAAGGTTTCACAAGAATTTCAATGCTCTGCATAAAAAATGCCTCCTTTGACTACAAGGAATGGGAGATAAATTAATCATGCTTGAATAATATCCACATAAACTATAGAGTATTGCCACAGACAGATCAAAATTTTCAAAGATTAAAAGCACCATTTTAGGGAAAGCATTCATGGAAGGTCTCAGTTTTGACTTGTTGATAAAAAATTAAGTAAATCAAGTATTTCTTGTTAATCCTACCTTTTAAACATACACAAATGTAGATGAAACATATCATATGTTCATCAGATTTCCACTGCAATATCAAAACATATGGGAAACATTATCTGAATTGTTAGAGCAAAACAATTTCATCTTCAAACAAGAACCCAAACAACAAAACACTTTTTGAGATCCATTCATCAACGCTCATCCTCAAAGATAGTTCCAAGAAGCTTCAAAAGTTTAGACGTCCTATATTTTTATTCTATTTTTACAAATAATTTAGGATATTTTGTAAATGATCTTCAGGTTTTCACTCAAGACAATTTTTCATAATTTTTTATAAATAATTCATAATTTGAGGTAATAGTGTTGGGATTTGTATGAAGAAATCTACTGTTGAATGTAAAGTTTTTCATTGAGCTCAAGTGGACAAAATTCAAAAATACAAAAAGATTTTCAAGATTCCTCTGCTAGACTTGTTGGTGATTTTATTCCTCTTTTCTAATGTTTCTCTTTCTCTACTAATGCATAGGTTATTTCATCTATCTTATTCTAAGGAAAATAAGGATTTGAATTTGTTTAAATAAACTAAATTTTGGCTTAGGAATGTAATTAATGTTTTTGAGTCAAGTTGAATAATATAATTCTTAACTACTCTATTGTTAATAGATCATTAATATTTTCTTCTTCACCACCTGGGTATGTAGGGTGGCACAACAACAACAAGGTATCCATAGGAAATAAGAACAAGGTACCCATAGGGTGGGTGACGTAGTGTGGCATAGTGTGGCATATTATTTGATTCAACAAGAAGAAGGTACCACAACAAGAAAAACGTAACCATAGGGTAGTGTGGCGTATTATCTTATTCAACAAGAACAATGTACCCATACATCGGCATAATGTTGCTTATAAAACCCCAACCTATACCCATAGGCTGCATAGAAAACCCCAACCTATACCCATAAGGTGGGTGGCGTAGTGCGGCATATGAAACCCCAACAATAATGTGGGGTGGCACATGGAGGGACAAACGTAGGGTGGCACATAGGACGTAGTTTAACAACCTTGGTGTAGAATTTGTAAGTATATAAACACCTGCAATGGTGTCCCTGAGGCATTGCAATCCGGGCCTAATTGCTTCACCCAATGGGGTGAGACCTTGACTGGCTGTGACCAAAGAAAGTCATAAGGGTATATATATAAGCCCTTATCCTTCACATACCCATTTTGAAAGGTGTGTCATACTATTTTTCAAACTCGTTGCCTTACGTGGTCATTATTATTTGTAGCTCAGTATTACGCTGCATGAGTTGGCCTCATAAAAGTATAGACAATTTCATCCTTGAGATGGCGTCCAACCAAGGAATGGGAGATAAATTAATTATGCTTGAATAATATCCACATAAACTATATAGTATTGCCACAGACAGATCAAGATTTTCAAAGATTAAAACCACCATTTTAGGGAAAGCATTCATGGAAGGTCCCATTTTTGAATCGTTGATAAAACATTAAGTAAATCAAGTATTTCTTGTTAATCCTACCTTTTAAACATACACAAATGTAGATGAAACATATCGTATGTTGATCATATTTCCACTGCAATATCAAAACATATGGGAAACATTATGTGAATTGTTAGAGTAAAACAATTTCATCTTAAAAAAAGAACCCAAACAACACACCACTTTTTGAGATCCATTCATCAGCGCTCATCCTCAAAGATAGTTCCAGGAAGCTTCAAAAGTCTAGATGTCCTATATTTTTATTCTATTTTTACAAACAATTTAGGATATTTTGTAAATGATCTTCAGGTTTTCACTCAAGACATTTTTTCATAATTTTTTATAAATAATTCATAATTTGAGGTAATAGTGTTGGGATTTGTATGAAGAAATCTATTGTTGAATGTAAAGTTGTTCATTGAGCTCAAGTGGAAAAAATTCAGAAATACAAAAAGATTTTCAAGATTCCTCTGCTAGACTTGTTGGTGATTTTATTCCTCTTTTTAATGTTTCTCTTTCCCTATTAATGCATAGGTTATTTCATCTATATTATTCTAAGGAAAATAATGATTTGAATTTGTTTAAATACACTCAATTGTGGCTTAGGAATGTAATTAATGTTTTCGAGTCAAGTTGAACAATATAATTCTTAACTACTCTATGTTTACTAGATCCTTAATATTTTCTTCTTCGCCGCCTGGATATGTAGGGTGGCACAACAAGAACAAGGTACCCATAGGAAATAAGAACAAGGTACCCATAGGGTGGGTGACGTAGTGTGGCATAGTGTGGCATATTATTTGATTCAACAAGAATAAGGTACCACAACAAGAACAATGTAACCATAGGGTAGTGTGGCGTATTATCTGATTCAACAAGAACAATGTACCCATACAGTGGCATAGCACTACTTATAAAACCCCAACCTATACCCATAGGTTGGGTAGAAAACCCCAACCTATACCCATAAGGTGGGTGGCGTAGTGCGGCATATGAAACCCCAACATGAACGTGGGGTGGCACATGGAGGGAGCAACATAGGGTGGCACATAGGACGTAGTTTAACAAACTTGGTGTTGGCATGCTAAGTTTATAAACACCTGCAATGGTCTCCCTAAGGCATTGCAACCCGGGCCTAATTTCTTCACCCAATGGGGTGAGACCTTGACTGGCTGTGACCAGAGCAAGTCATAAGGGTATTGATATAAGCCCTTATCCTTAACATACCCATTTTTAAAGGTGTGTCATACTATGTTGCAAACTCGTTGCCTTATGCGGTCATTATTTTTTGTAGCTCAGTGTTACGCTGCATGAGTTGGCCGCATAAAATTATAAACAATTTCATCCTTGAGATGGCGTCCAACCCAGGGACACCATGACTTGATGGAACAAAAACTGTGGAAGGACTTTTTAATTTCCTAAAGTGTATACCTTGACTATGATTGATCGGTGTACCAGAGGTGCAAGGCTTACCTCCTAAGGGCTGGGGAAGATAACCAATTACCTAACTTGAGGGCATCGCATCTGCGATATGATGGTGACCTCTTGAGGGGAACCTCATAGTTGAGGGTTGACCTGACTTGAGGGGATACTGACCTACTGGATTACCATTCTTGATGGTTCTTTATGGGCCCTAGATGGCCCCTAGAGGGGCCTCTAGGGACCTCTCTCCTTTTTATCACAAAGCCTTTTAGATCTAACAAGTCTCCCTACCTTGCCCTGTTAAACATATCTATCACTGATGTAGTTAATAAGCTAAAAGTTTATTTGAATCCATTTCCTAATGAATTTCCATGTTTTTCCAAACAAAACCATTTAAAAACATCAAAATTTGAACTTTACATATATCCTAAAATTCTAAAATCAACAAATTTAAATCTGACAGAGAGACCCCTCTCTAAAGTTGGTATGGATAGATCCCAACTTCCAACATGGCTTTGTGGTTACCTATGCAATTCATTTCACAACCTTAGGAAATTATAGAGAGTTAACATGGCCCTCACTATTGGCATGCAGTGTTATGCCTATAGCTATAGCCTCCTCGAAGCTGGCATGTAGTGTTATGCCTATGTCTATGACTCAAAGAGGTAAAAATGTGTGTGTCCTAGGGATAGAAGGCTTGAATGATTGGGATACCTCCTGGGAGTTTTTTTTGTTGTTTTAAAAGGTATATATGTTATTTTTCCATTGATTACACTTCCTTAATATCACCTAGGAGGTTGAATCTCATTATATTAGCCTCTGGTAAAATATTTACCTCGGATAGCCGGTTTCTTAGGTACATTTTGGAAGGGGGTGTTACAAGAAGGAATTGTATTTCCTCTTTTCCTATTTATCAAATATGGCCCTGTATTCTATCAACATCCCCATTATTTTAGTACCCTGATCCACAATTATACACTCTTGTTTTTCCACAAATATATCTTCCATTTTAATCTTTGACAATTCAATACTCTTCCAATTGAATTTATCAATATGTGTCATCGAACTACCCATTATTTCCTTTCACTAAAAGAATCAATTATATAGATACCCTAGTGTAAAAGGGTTTAATAAAGGCTAGAAAAAGACCCTTTGGCCACAAAAATATTCTCCCTGAAGACAAAACTACTCTAATACCAAATATATTTTTTAACCTTCTACAGTTAATTAATGCAAATAGATTCTTAATAAAAAATAAAAGGTGTAATAGAGAATTGAAAAATAAACGTAGATATTTTACCTTTGAATTCCAGACTAGGAAAACAAAAACATTCCTTTAGTATTTTCATCTCTCTACACACACACATGTACATATCATAAAGACTCCATAAACTAACATTCCATTTTATATGGATTAGAATAAAAAGGTAGTTCTATAACTGAAGCTAAAAAGCGATGGGATAAACAACAATGCGCCATCAAAATGGTAAACTGAAATCATGTTCCCTGAACTATTAAGTATTGGTTTTAAAAACTACCCAAAATATTCATCTAGGTTGACCTTGTGCTAGGTTTGGTTCAAATTAAAGAATGTGTTGGTACTGATTTCATGAATATTAAACATATACAATAAAGGTGATCCATCTATTTTGAGATATATATTAATGTAAGGAGGTATTAAATGATACCCCCCCTTCAAAAATGGATATAAAAAAATTTCCTCAAAATTTTAGATCAGGGAACGAACCTTTAATGATATTTTGTAAAGATTCTTCGATGTGGCTAGAGCTAACACATATTTGTTGCAAAAAGAAATAGTTATTCTACTTCTTATTTTGAATAGGAACACTAAATGATTATAGATCACAATATGATAATTCATGGAAGATCAAGAGAGTGAATGATGGATATGTATGAGCATATATATAAAATAAATGGAAAATGTGTATAATTGTATATTATATGAAGCATCCCAAGTTATACTTCACCAAGACCATTATCATGCATAAAGTATGTTTTTTATAGCTAATTATGTTTATTTTCATTTAATAATGTTTCATTAGTTTTATGTAGATTTAAATTTAAAATAAATATAGGTACATCATTCATATTATTTATAAGTCACACAACATGAAATTTTTTAATTTTGTATGGATTTTCTCCAGAATTGAAAAAAACTGTCAAAATTTTGAACTTGTCATTTTTGAGAATCTATAATTGTATCTCCAAGAATTGAGCCATTTTTCTTGTAATATATTGAGATGTTGTCATCACAAATGTGACCTTATTTGGAATTTCATCAATAAATGGAGGAACCCCATCACACGTCGAAGTTAGACTAGCTTCATTTGGTGTTGTAACCTATGACTGGTATGTGTGCCTAGTTGCCACTTAGAAGATGAGGAATCACTTTTTCTTCTACTTATTTGAATAAATTATAAAACTAATATTAGATACATTATAATTTACTTTTATTTCGATCATTAAGTTGATTATTGGGTTATTGGGGATATTTTCTTATATAAAAATTTCAAATTTATAAAGTATAAACTGAATTATTCACTTGAACATAAGCTAAGAATGACATAGTTGCAAGCTTACCAAAATTTCAACCTACAAATAAACATAAACATAGAGAAAACTTATTGATTGATAAATCTAAGTATATATTGGACATTCACATTAATATATGTTAATATACATGACTGAAGAAATTTAATTTACATAGTTTACCAAACAAGGATGATATATAGATCTCGTGGATAAGAAAGTTGTATTAAGTAGAAAAATTGGGCCTTCATTTAATAAATATTGTAGAGGATCACCTTCTAAATAGGTATTTACTCTTTAAAATTCTCTCTATGTTTCTCCTCCTCTCATCCCTCCCTTTTCCTGAAGGACCCCCTATTTATACACAATCACAGCATTGTTAAAAAAATATTCCCTGGCTAGTAACACATTATGCACCGTGAGGACATTATGACTTCTCTGATGCAACTTATTGTTGAAGCATATTCTAAGTAGAATGTATGTTTAGGAAATATTAGATCCTATTCTCTTCTACCTTTTGTGATTATTTCCTTGCATTCAACATTATTTTCTCCAAGTCGTGTACATTACCATTCATTTTGATGATGTAATAATGGAATTTGGATTCCTCCTTACTCGGTGTGATGATGATTTTTTCATTTGAATCACATCCACCATTTGAATTTTCTCAATCAAAGGGACCCTCGTGGATCTAAATTTAGTAATCTCATGCAATATCATCCTATTCTACGTGGCCACATCTTCCACATCGATATTTTAACATATTCTTCACCAACTGGATGGCTCTATTTCTCATTACTTTAGATTCCTCATGTTCCAGTCTATAGATTCTTAGTAGTGTCTTTTCATTCCTCTTATACTCAACCAATATGGGAAATGAACCAAGAGAATCCATATATTCCTTTTTCTACTCCAGTAACTCATCGAGAGTTGTGTCGATTGTCTTATAGAATTGATATTTAGTATTCATTTTACCTCCTAAAGATGTGTGAAGAATTATTGAACATATAACAATTTATCCATAAAAGAGATTTGTTTATGTTGGAAGTTACTATTTAAAATAATTGTTTTGGTCTTCAATACTTTAATTTCTATTCAGTTCTTATGTGTTTGTTCAATCCCTGCATTACTATCCTATCTGCATTCCTCCATGATTTTTGTTGATAGTGCTAGGAGCATCAATAGGTGATGGGGTCTCCCTGGTATGAAGTCATAATTAGAGGTCACATCGTTTGGAATAGGATCCCCATCAATATTATCAACCAGGGTACCATTAATGTTCTCCTTAAGGATATGCCTTGAAAATATTAAAAAGAACAGAAGATCGTAACCATAACTTTGAGTTCAACTAGTGTATAAGCTATATGAGACACAAATTGTAACATATAAAATGAGCTATCACAGAAGGGAAGAAAGGTGAGCCTCTAGTAAAAAATTAATATTATTATCGTGAAAGAGATGCAAGAGATCTATGAAAGGCCTCTTAGTTAAATTTCAAATTATTTCACAAGGTAACAAAAATTATGAAAGAAAGTATAAAACATGTTAAAAAATATATAAATCAAAGCAACAAAATAGTTCATTAACATTAGTATGTGTAAACATGAACATATACCGTAAAAATTTGAAAAAAAGTCTTACAATATCCACAATACATCCATGAAAGTGTTATGGCCCTATGATATTTTGATAATTAAGTGAAAGTTCCAAGTACACACATATAATCATGAAACACGAGCTCCAATAGTGGAACATGAAGCTATTACTTTCTTCTCCAAACAATGATCGACATGCCTATGCTAGACTAGTGAAGCCAAAACTCACTCTTTAAAGTCCTATATATTGAGTTATGAGAGTTTATTTATAACAAGTGATGTGACTTTTCACCTCCCATTGTGACTCTTGAGCTCCCTCATCACTCTTTACTTCATATTTTGTTCTTTAGCTCCCTATGAATCTTCATATTCTCGATGTGACTCTTGGATTCACACTTTCACATATTTACATTTCTTATTAGTTTCGAAATGAAAAATCACAATAAGAAAAAATTATAATAATAAAAATTTGGCTCTCTAACATAAGAAAAAAATAATACATTATGCATAACTTATGGAAAATGTAACTTAGTGACATAATTATGTAATTCTGTAGTAATATATTGATGCCAAGCTTTATATTCCACTGCTACCTACTTAATCTTCACTAGAAGATCTGCATTATATATGATTTTTCAGTCTAGTGCATTTAGATATATGGTTTTATAATATATTGGAATGTTACTTAACATCATGATAAATTAAATGTCTATTTTAGTTGGATCAGTCACATACTGCAAAATAATATCTTTGGTCACTTAAAGTTAATCTTCAATGGTTTTATATTTGATATTGTTTAAGAAAAAATATATTTCTTCTCCAATAATTATTTTTCTCTTTAACTCCATAAGTGGATCAATAGAAGGTATTTTGTGCATCTTGACCAAGAAATATAGTCAATTATATGGTTGAAAATAAGAAATAATAGAGTTCATAGAAAAAGTATTGACATGTTCATAGATATGTACAAACATCCTTATTTCTCCTTTTTCTATTCCCACATCTTCTTTATTGTTTCTGACCAACACTAAAATCAGATTGATATATTTGGTGCCCTAATCGTAGATCATATCAATGGTCGTAGAAGCTATTTTTAAGACATTCACCATATTTTGTGATCCTTTTTTGACTTCATGCAAAAGCGATATTTATTTTTGAAGGGTGTATATCTCATTGCTAGTGTGCTCTAAAGGTTTAATTTATGCAATTATAAGTTCCTTCAATTCCATCCCGCTAACACTAGTGGAATATGACGTCTCGTTCTCAACCCTAATATGATTAACATTATTTTCTTTCATGAGGTGATCAATGTTCTCCTTGGTATCTTTGAAAAAGGTTTCAATTGTTGTTGTAACTTCTCTTGGATTATTTCTTATATTCAACATAATCAATCTTTATATATTAATAAAATGGTGTGATGAAGGTAATTTCGAAAATGCATTCTCATATCCTATATTATCTTGATTTTCAATGGATCGAAGGTGAATTCTAATATTTAAATGACCTTGCCATCCATTAGAGGAACCAATCCCATCTCGCTAAATGGGAGGTGACCACTAGTAAGAGGAGGAAAGTAATAACTTGTTCCTATGTCATAGGCATAATATATTGTTCATGAACTTCTTCATCTTATGCATAAACAATATTGTGGGCTTTCAAGGCTTCCAATTTCCTCTTCTAATAAAATTTGTTTGTCTTCTTCTCCATTTTTCTTATGCATGGCTTCTTGTTGTTGTTTCATTTCATCTTATTCTTGCTTTCTTACTTAGGATAAATATGAATTTATTAATTTCATTTTTCTTATGCATGGCTTGTTGTTGTTTCATTTCTTCTTCTTGCTTTCTTACTTAGGATAAATATGAATTTATTATTTTCATTTTTCTTATGCATGGCTTGTTGTTGTTGTTTCATTTCATGTTTCTTATATTATTCCCTTTTCTAATTGTCTACCTCAAACTTCCTTCAAGTTTCTTTAATTTTTTTTTTTTTTTTCCTCAATTGCACCTGGTGTAGTCAGATATGATTTAAAATTTCTACTCCTCTATACGTCAAAATCATGAGGATATTCCTCTTAGGATTTAAAGCACTATCCTGAGTAAGAAATTCATATTTATCCCATTCTTGCAAAATATATGCTATGTGGATTGTGTTATAAGGCCTTACCTGATCACTTGACCTTGTTTACTTGAAATCATTATACCAATTTTTTATTTTCTCGTCATCCTTATGTGACATGGAAGCATAAGTCTAGGAAGAATGAAGCTTGGAATAGTGCTTATTAAACACTCCTTTAGGGTCATACGTATGAAATATTATTTCACCAACTTTGAGGCAATATATTTCTTTCACTTTCTCTTTCACTACCTTCATACTTTTCAACTCATAAGGCCCCACTTGCAGAGGTATGCGAGGCCACAGTGGCTTTTTATAGTTATACAATAACTATGATAGCCCTAAGAAAATATGGTGTGAAGTCTCCTGCATGACCACCTTATCCATGGCATACTTCGGTAATAGATGTGGTGGTTTCTAAGAATTGAAGACATTGAGATAGGTTAGCTGAGTAGAAGTGAACAAATCAAAAACTTCCATAACCACTTCTTCAACTTGATTTATCATGGAGAGTGCATATTCCTCAAAAATCATTTAATAGAGCACTTCAAAGAAGTGTTGTGATAGATTGTCATACATTCCTTTGTAACTATACTCTGATGAAAACTTGCAATACACATTGATAGGGAAAGGTTGTAGTGGATTCCAATTGGTGTTTACACATGGAAACACATTTCTTGTCCAAATCCGATTAAGAAAAAAATACAAACATGAAAAATTGAGTATTCCTACTTTCAGTATAATTTTTTCCTTAAATACATTAGTTTTTAGTTGTTGCACAAGTATATCTATCGATTTAAATATCTTTCCTTCAGGCACAATAGAGTAGAGCATGTAGGTTCAACCTTCCTCATAATGATTAGTGATCCCCTATCCTTTCAACATGTAACACACAAACATGATGTATTAATATACCTCTGTTAATCATATTATCCTATAAATACCTTATGTCTTTGAGTGAAATTTTTTTGGTTCCTACCTCCATGATCTCATAATGTCCTTGGTATTGATGTGATCCCAAAACTGCAAAATACACAGTATTTAGAGAAACTGCTGGTTTTGTCAATATGAATATCACATGGCTTGTATCTTGAAAACATTTCCGACTCAAAATAATCACGATCATATTCTTGGTGTTTAGACCATGCAAGATCCATATTTATTAAGAACATGGTAACACCCGATGCCTATAGGAAACTTTATTGAATCTAGATGTATATTTCCATGTCCCCTAGGTTATCTAGGAAATCCTTATTGGAAACATCTCTTATTTTTATTCAAGACATAAGAGTAGACTTATCCATAAAACACATGGTATATTCCATTATAGGTGGTTTTGGTCTTGAAATTTCCCCAACATATATAGTACTACTTTATGTGACTTCCTTTGCTGGTGGTTTTCTTGTGACCCAAGGAATTGTAACAATTGGAGATGAGCGGTTGATAAGCTATTGAATGAAAATACTTGGAATTGGATAATTTCTCATGGAAAACTAAAGTTTTTCCTTATATAATATTCTAATATATCAAGATATGAAATAAAACATGCATCTATGGGAAAATGAATTGTGCATGGACTGAGCAGAAGAGGAAATCTTGAGGAATGAGTGACCTAACTAGTCACTGGACATGTGCACTATACAATGGTAGAGGAGAGATATTGCACAAGCTTTATAAGTAAAAGAAAAATTAAGGATAGATATTTTTATTGCGAAATTCATAGTTGATAAGGGAGAGAGGCTAAGTGACTACACAATTCATAATTACAAAGGATAAGGGTTGACAAACTGATGATTGGAACTATGTAGTGTGAAGTGTAGGCTAGGGTTTGCATTATGAAAATTAACAAATGGAGGATTGAGGCTCACAAGTAAGTGGAATTGTGAAATGCTTAGTTGGAGAGAGAGAGAAATTGATAATTATTCGTGTTAGGTAAGCAAGGGAAAATTCTAGAGGAATGCATAGTTGCAAATATGGAAAGGAAAATCAAGTAAAAATTCAACTAAGTATGGATCAAGAGCAAGAAATAAGATTTGAAAGAAGATAGAATACATAAATAAACTAATTTCCAATGATAATAAGGGTATGAAAGGACTGAAAATGTGAAAAAACACTAGAAAAGAAGAATGAAAGAGAGGATTGACACATGCAAAAACTAAATATAGTAAAAGAGACACCCATTATATAAAAAGTAGGGTAAAATGATACTTAGGAAATAAAAAATTATAAAATTAGTAAAAAGCAAAAATTACCAAAAATTAGTGGAAATAAAAACATACGTGTGACCAAAATCTCCTTCTACTCAGGAAATACGAAGATCTCCAAATTTTAATATTAGAATGAGCTTTGGGCTAGGTTGTTATATAGGTGAGCACTTGGAGATCTCTGGTTAGGGTTTTTCACATGCATTCCCAAAATATAGGAGATAGGATTAGTAGCTTCCAGTCATGACTAAGTCAACTTTGACATGTGTGCCACACAGTCAACAAGAGTTGAGTAAATTTTGTCAACAATAACAGAACAATAATTTTCCGCAGTTACTATGTGGTTGACTAGGTCAAGGAACTACATAGTTTAGCATGAAGAAATACAGAATCAACTAACTCAAGAAGCTACATAGTTTCCTATCACAAGATACCGTGTAGCTCTATTTCAACAAGGAATGCGTGTTTTTTCCTGTCAAGTCATTGCACAGTCACTAGAAGAAAAATTTGGCACAATCGTGATTGGAAAGAAGTGACTATGAAATCAAAGTGCTCAATTGGGAGCTAGAAACTAGAGAATGCAAGATCAAGCAGTTGTGACACTTTTGATCACTAGAAGATAACTTGACACATAGAAAAATAATATTAAGGGTGAATTCCGTAACTCAAAAGGACAATTCAAAAGATGAAAAGAAGGCTACCAAATTAGAAATAGAACAAATTTTGGAGTGTGGTTGTAGCAGCTACGATAGTTTCTTTAGCTCATTAAGAAATTAGTGGTGATATGTTGAATGGTTGAGCCACTAGGATGGGATAAATTTCTAAGTTGTACTATCATATTTTTCTTGAGTATTTATATTTCAAGTCTTAATCTTTGATATTAGATTATTTATTTGTTACTTCTTGGAGTGCTTCTATCTTAGAATGCCACCACTTCTTCAGTTTCTTTATTTAGTTGTGGTTTTAAGGCTTCTATGGTTATCATTCATTGTAAAATTCTCCGGATTATCCATAGTATTGAAAAAATTATTTAGTATCGAATTTGAATGTATTGCAAGTGTTATTTTGTTAGCAATTGTATTTTAGATCTTGTACCTCATATGTGAGCACATTGTAAAATATTGAATCATGAGGGTAACATTCATGTTAATATGGATAAGTAAGCCTCACAGAATTGCAATGTTGCGGGCCTCATATTATCTAAAATTTCATATAAGAAGCCTTAGCTCCATGATTTTATCCACTTCCTTAATGACCTAAGGGAATTATATTAAGGTGTAGTGATCTATTCTTAGAAGAAACTCTAGGCATGACCTATTATTGTTATTTTACAATGCTAACGCCACCTAGGTTCCTATAGTATGATAGGTGATATTGTGATTTATAAGCCTATGAGGGACAAACTAAGGCATCAAATATGGGGGAATCGAAAAACTGAATACCTTAATATATGTATAGTTTTCTTAGGAATACTAGTTTCCAATCTCCTTGATAGTATTACTTTTGCCTTCAGATAACCTAGAATCTTGAAACCTAAACTATATTTTGTGTGTTTGGGCCTAAAAATAATAAAAAAATTCATAAAAAAACATCAGGTATTGATCTACCCACATATATTAGCAATAAATATGAACACAAGGGATAGATGGAGTCCATTTCTAGTTCATTCCTGAAAGCTTGTTTTAGGTGCATAAAGCGTCTACTAAATATGCTATATGTAGAAAGATGTGCTTTAATTCATTGGGATGCCATTCACCTTTTAAAAATATTTCAATAAATTATTAGATAAATGTTAGACCAGTTTAATTTCCATCCTTTTGATACTATTTATGCTATCAGGGGTAGCCATTCAATCTCAATGTCATACACACTTGAAAAAAGGCATGCCATGATAGAAAATAACCACATGTAATACCATGCCTTCCAAATATAGCATGGAAACCACACATGCAAATCGATATGTACAAGAATCCTGCTATCATTGCTTCATCCTTCTCTTCCTTTCTTGCTCCTTCCTTCATCTTTCCTTCTTTTCCTACCTTGATCCAATTCCAAAGTGCTCCAAGAAAACAACAAGTGTCCAACAGTGAGATAGAGAGAGATAAAATAATGAGTGAACTCCAAAACTAAACTGAAGAAAGGTACCAACTAATCCTTAGCAACCTTTTTATCAATTATGCCTCTATTTTCTTCATTTTCCATTATTTTCCTTCATTTTACTCCTCACATGAGACCTGTGACCTTTCACGTTCCTTTTCTCCTAATTTCCATTATTTTCATATATAAATGTGGTAAAAATGCCATTTTTCCTTTCCAAATTCCTTTTCCATTGCCCTTTCCAATTTCCATAGCCACGTTAACCGAAATGAATACCCAGTAGGATTTTTTTCTCAACAATAATCTTCAAATAAGTTTCCCATCAACCATGGTTATTATTTTTCCTTTATTAGCTTTTATTACATGTCATTTTCACCAGGGTTATTGCAGAACCCTCCCCCTTGGGGGACACCATCCTTGGTGTTCAAACACACATATACGTCATCAAAACCACTAAAAATAAATGATAATTCTCATGGATATTAAGAACATAACTCCATGCAATATTTATAATAATCACCTTGTTCAGAAGAAAACCAACATGCAAACAAAACAACAAGACCATGATAATGAAATGACACCCATACCATTTATTTGTGATTTATAACATAGCTCATGGTGGTATTTACATCCATATACCTATGTACATATACCTGAAAATCACATCAAAACATATATAAAAAATATACTAACATCATACCAATATATCATTGTCTCAACCAACAAACAATGAATGCTACATAGCTCGCACCTGATCCTCCATATCGCATGTAGCTTGATCACACCACAATTTATTCCATT
>CM076578.1:714429181-714433380 GCA_034641835.2 Pinus albicaulis | reverse complement strand
GATAATCATGAGATCCAAGTTCGAATCTCACCAATATGTATTGTGCAATCCTCATTTGCTTCTCCATCAATGTGTGTGCAAATCTCATGCACCAGTATAGTCACAACTGATAGTCACACTGCTCTTTCACCTACCTCTCCACTGGTCTCCACTGAAACTGCCCATCCACTACAATTAACTGATGTATTATTTAGTTGATTTATGAGTTAATAATTAGTGAATTAATTAATAATTAATTCACACCACTCTCACTAATTGTATCAATCAGTTAGACTAGATACAACTAGCTCAACTAAGTTAAACTAAACACAACTCCATTAACTGTCTCATCAACTCCACGAAACTCTGTCACATGAGTTCTATATGAAGTCAACCATGCAATAGCTCCACTAAACCCTAGGAATAGCATAATTCCTTCTTTCAACTACATGTGCCACATCCAGGCATCAAACTGAAGTGCTCCAAGAGGATAAGATAATGTTTAGAGTCCAAATATTATTAAGAGCTAATAATATTCTACATATCTATTTTTAGACTGGAAATATGAAAATAGATTCCGCCCAGTATGTCTAAAAATAGAAGTCCATCTATTTTTCCCGACTTGACCAACCATCCACAAATAGCATCCTGCAACTCATAGAACATGATCCATATGTCTAAAAATAGACTTTGCGCCGAAAATACCCTGCGGGCCCACTTAGTGAAGGCGACTTCTTTCCACTAAGCTCCTCATCTTGTTGCAATCTCAACAGGAATTGTCCAACACTCTCTTGGCTTCATCCATATATGGACAAAGGTGAATGGGATGCTATGCTTCACACAACTTATATGGATTGGTAATCTGGCCCTATTTTTTATGAGCCTTATTAGAGCTAGTCAAATATGTGCTATCAATATGACTTCCAGAAGCCAAAGGCAATAGCAGGCGGCCGTCGTACCATGCTGCAAGTACCTTGGGAATACCAGGGTAGTCTCAAAGAAAATGGCTACCTTTGCAGAGCATGCAAGGGAATTTGACTTTCCGTGGAAGCGTGGATGGTTCTACAATGGACAGTTTCTTAAGTGCAGCAGCTACAGTCTTAGCCTCTCGCTTATCTAAATTCTTCTTCTTCTTCTTCTTAGCCACCTTGTTACTAGAATCTAGAATTTCACAAGGAGAAGTAGAAGAGGAGGACGAAGAAATAGGCAGGGAAGGGGAGAGGTCCACTTTAGAAGGAACATGATGCTATTCAGGTGGAGGAGATGGCTGTATAGTTGAGGGAACACTTGGGACCACCGAGGTTGAAAATAACCATACAGGCAATCGAATAGTTAAACCAGGCAGGGACAACCTTGCCATATAAGGAGCATGAACAATTCCAAAAGTAGGAAAAGGACCAGGATTCCCTTTGGAAGGGATTCATTCGTTAGCCAACTCTGGAATCGTTGCCATCAGAAACAACTCAAAACAACACCCTAAGGATACTAACTTTAACCAGTAATATTCCGTGGGTAGTTAATTTTTAAAACATTGAAACAAAACTCTGTTGTTTCATATTTTAAGAGTTGAGAAATAGGAAAAAGGTGACTTCATCACTTTCAAGTTGGAAACGAGCATGAAAGGACAAGTGGTCGATGAGCTTTTCAAATTTATGGAGTCAGTAAAGATAAAAAATGACTGCTCAGGTAGTCTAGGTAAAAGGGTTTACCAGGTTCCCATGAACTTCCATATACACCTTGGTTATAAAATGAAATAGAAATCAACCAAGGACTTGACATATGTGCAGGTAGTCTCCCTGAATGATGTGTTCAGTGTATCATTGTTACAAGGTGGCAGACTCGGCTTCCTAAGGATAAAAGGATTGCAACCTAGAGGGGTCTCCCTTTATATACTCAATAGTATGGGGAGCACAAGTACGTACTAGCGCTGTCTAAAACTAGATGGTGAGCGACAATTGCTAGTTTTAAAGACGCTGGAACACGTCTCTAACTTAGACCACTAAATATTGCGTTAAGTTTCAATGTTGCCTTAGGTTAATTGAAATAAGTTTTAAATTTGATCTTCGATTTATGTTTCAATTCCAAGGTCCTACCAAATGTTGAATCTCACGAATCCCTAAACGCAAGCTATATGTCATAAAATACCATTTCGTTCAATGAAGAGCTATCTACGAGAAGGTTAGGAATTTTCAAGTGATAGCAAAATGACAACACAAAAAACATCCACTACTCAACCTGATGCAAGCTAATGAAACTGAAAATCTCTTCCCTAGAATTATATAATGCTAGAAATGGGAAATATTTTGCAATTTTTACTATGCTAATCAAGAATGCAAAAGATTCTTTTTTGTGTTTTTCAATCTACCAGAGCAAGTGCACTAAATGATATGAAAAATGAACCAAAATAAAAAAATCGAGAATGGCAAAGTGAGAACTGAAAGAAAAGAACTTCACTCAACTCACAAAAAGCCCAACAAGACTCAAACCAATGACAAAATCCTTCAAACAAAAGAAAGATCTCATAAGAGACCCAAACAAGCCGTGTAATCTAGGCTTGGAGCAACGAGAGCAAGACTGAACAAAAGAGAGGACCATCGCTCAATTAACCACAGGGGTTTCACTCAATGAACCTCTAATATATCACGTACGTTCATGGCATATTAAACAATACCATTAATTTTACTAAATATTGGAAAATAGCCATAAAAATCACATTATTTTACCCCCTACCAATATGAACCCAATACACCTTCCCAATTTTAAAAACCCCTACTTGAACTAGATATTGTAGGTATCCATTTTTCATTAACAATTTTTATACCCATTTATATTTTTTCATTAACTTTGAGCTCTATCTTTTATACCTGCAAATATAAAAACCCTTTACCCCCTATATATCCCACAATATATTATGCCATTTTTTCCTCAATAAATATCACCCAATATAAACCCACGTGGTATGGTATTGCTCCCTCAGTGAATCCCCTGTGCAATTAACGCAATCACTGAAATGGATTCAAAACACTAAACGCAAAGGAGCAGAAACAAAATTGACTGGGAAACCAAGGACCCAAAAATTCCACGGGAGGCTGAAGCACCTAGAAAACCTAGGGGTGGAAATAAAAACTGAGAGAAAACGACAAAAAACTGAAGGAAAAGGGCTGATCTCAGTAAAAAATGACTCTAAAGCACTCAACAAGTCAGAAAAGACAACCCAGGTTCAAAGCTCAGGGTCAAAAGTTCCAAAACCAAGCAAACCACAAACCCTACAAGCGTTGGCACACCTGTTTGGCTATAATTTGCACCAAACAGGGAATGGCATTGGTGATGAACTGGAAACTCATGCCCATGCCCAAACATATGTTTTTTATGATTTTCTGAGGAAATGTTCTCCAGGAGAATTCTTTCCCTTATGCAAAAGGATGCCATCAAGGTGTTTTCAGAACATTTTACTATTCACGGGTCATGAGAAAAGTCCTCCAATGTATGGGACGAGATATTGCAGGGATGGTGACAAAATGTTGTGTAATATTTGGTTAGAAGGGGATGCCTTTGCTACCGAGGGGTTTTTTTCTAGGGCATGTGGTAGACCCTATTCAATGGGAGATCTACAGGATTGATTATTGTGTTGAAATAAGATGGCGAGCAGTGGAAATATAGAGGTCGAGAAATTTAATGGTCATAGTTTTGAGCTATGGAAGCTCAAGATGGAGGATCTGGTGGTGGATAAACACTAGTGGATCATGGTAGATCCAAGCACTAAGCCAACAATAATTTCAAATGAAGAATGGACAAATTTTGAACGAAAGACAAAGAGAAAAATACGGTTGTGTATTTCAAATTCAGTATTGTTGGATGTATATAGAGAAGCTACTATGAAGAATTTGTGGGTCAAGCTAGGGAGTTTGTACCAATATATGTCTTTGGTGAATAAATTGTTCCTACGGAAAAATATGGATAACTTGACGATGAAGGATGGATACTTGCTGACAGAGCATCTGAACTCGTTCAATAATATGGTAAGTTAGTTGTCATATGTTGATATTAAAATATCAGATGAAGATAAGTTCATCAGTTTGCTAGGTTCTCTACCAGATTCATGGGACAACGTGGTTATTGAAATAGGTAGAAATATAACTACCTTGAATTTTGATGAAATTGTCTCAGCCTTGCTGTCGAAGGAAATGAGACGAAGAAATATGGAGGGCTAGAATGAAGAT
>CM076578.1:713037728-713176278 GCA_034641835.2 Pinus albicaulis | reverse complement strand
ATATTGGATTGCGCAGTAGAGGCAGGCTAACAGGTGGAGCAGATTGGAGCATGTGTTTTGCTAGATCTGAGCTTGTGTAGTGTGTAAAAATTGGAGATTGTACTGAGAGCTTGTGAGGAATTTGTACATTGATTGTTACATGATCTATATCATTATAATATACATATAGTTGGGGGTTTTCAGCTTTAAGCTTTCCCATTACATACTATGTTTATATGTGTGATTGTTTATGGTTTTAATGTGCGCATGCGATTGTTTATATTTCCGCAAATTGATGATCAATAGTAGAAGAGGTTATGTATTATGCATGAAGCTCAAATAGTGTGTGATCAGGATAATATCGATGAATAATTTAATAGTTATTAAAATTTCTACATGGTATCAGAGTAGTATTGATCATTGGAACAATTGAAAAACATTGAAGTGGTTGAGCTTTGTGCTGGTGGAATTCGAATTTGCAGCAGTGTTTTCTTGGTGCCGAAGTTGAGATGTCTTTCAACGGATTGCGATTGGATTATGCCGTTGAGGGCAGCTCGAATTATATTTCATGGAAGGATAGGATGGAGGCGGTGTTAGATGAAAATGGGTTGAAGGAGTTCATAGATGCTGAAGTCCCAAAGCCTACTTCTAGCGATGCTGCCGTAATTGAGGTTTGGAAAAAGAAGACAGAAAATTGTCGAAGGATTCTGTTGGAGGGCATGAAGGATCACATAGTGTCCAGCCTGCATGGTAAGGCTTCTCCATTCTTGATGTGGAAAGCCTTGACAGATTTATTCCAAAGCAAGAGCGACCAGAGGAAGTTGGCGCTCAAGGATAAACTCAGAAACATAAAGATGGAGAAAGGCGACAGTATGCCCAAGTACCTCACGAAGTTCATCCAATGCAGGGATGAGCTGGGAAGTGTGGGGGTGGTTGTAGATGATGGGGACTTGGTGAGCTTCACTCTTCTTGGGCTTCCGAAGAGTTGGCATTCCTATCAGGACTTTGTCAATGGTCGGGAGAAATTGCCAGGATGGGAGCGACTTTGGTCGGATCTTGTGCAAGAGGAGATAAGGCGGAGTACCAGAGACGGATCATCATCAAAGAACTCTGATGAATATAATTTTTCTTTGGCTGCCAAAGCAAAGAAGGGGAAGAGCAAGAAAGCTTCTCGATTCGGTGCGAAAGGCAAGAAGCAGGACATGTCCAAGGTGAAGTGATTTCATTGTCACCAAAACGGACATTACACCACTAATTGTCCAAAGAAGAAGAAAAATAAGGAGGCTGCTGGATCTGTAGATGGAGAGGCGTTAGCCTCGCAGTTTGAGCGGGATTTTTCACTGATCGCATGCTTGGTTTCAAGTGTGATGGGTTCAGTGTGGTTTCTTGACAGTGGTGCGTCTTTTCACATGACAGGAGATCGATATTTGTTTACTGATCTGGATGAGAAAGATCTTGGAGTGCACATCGAGATGGGCGATGATGGTAGATACAGTGCGATTGGTATCAGTACCATTTCCATTGAGAGGGAGTCTGGTAA
Organism: Pinus albicaulis; assembly: GCA_034641835.2. NCBI lineage: Eukaryota > Viridiplantae > Streptophyta > Pinopsida > Pinales > Pinaceae > Pinus > Pinus albicaulis. Next base: position 713,174,759 of record CM076578.1, on the reverse strand, counting down.
ACCCTTCAAATTGAAGGAAGTGATGCATGTTCCAGGATTTAAGAATCTTATCTCTGTGGTGATGTTAGAAGACAAGGGATATGATGTTGTCTTTACGAGGAAAGAGCTTTCTGCTTGTTAAGAAAGCCTGGAGAGACCCGGAAGAGAGGGGTTCGAACTCAGAACCTTTATCGGTTGCAGGTAGATGACTGCGCAGCTATGGCATGCAAGGCTGGAGATGTGGTGAGCCGGGATGATGAGGGCGAACTATGGCACAGGAGATTGGGCCATCTTCACCATGGAGCTTTGAAGATTCTGCAGCAGATTTCTACTGGACTTCCTAAAGGCACTCTTGCACAGTCAGATCAGTGCAAGGGGTGTACTTTAGGGAAGTATGTGAAAGCCACCTTTCACGAGAAGGATAGTCGCGCCACGACAATCCTTGAGAGAGTTCACACAGACGTGTGTGGTCCTTTCTCAGTTGCTTCGACAGCAAAGCACAAGTATTATGTGATATTTGTTGATTATTTCTCTCGAAAGTGCTGGATCTTCTTCATGCAGAAGAAGAGCGATACATTCTCCAAAGTGTGAGTTCAAGGCCCACCGGGCCTTTGGTTGAGAAAAGATTCAAGGAAGCCGGGTGAAGGCTCTGGTAGCAACAATGGTGGTGAATTCATCTCTGGCGAATTCAAGGACTTTTGCAGCACAGAAGGAATTTGAAGAAAGCTCATAGCACCTCATAACCCACAGCAGAATGGGGTTGCTGAGCGGAAGAACAGAACGATCGTGGGTGTTGCATGGGCGATGTTGCATGATCAGGGCCTACCCCTTCACTTGTGGGCGGAGGCATGCAATACTGCAGTATATGTGCAGAACCGTTGCCCTCACAAGATACTTGGCATGAGTACACTGAGCGGGCATTTTTACGGTAAGAGGCTTGATATTTCCCATTTGAGGATTTTTGGCTCACCTGTTTACATTCATGTGACGAAGGATGCCAGGAAGAAGCTGGAGCCAACCGCAGAGGTTGGGATATTTGTGGGGTACACAGAAACACCCCACAACTATCGTGTGTATTTTCCAGACAGTCGGAAGACTATTGTGCGATGGGATATCAAATTTCATGAGGAGAAAGCCATGAAGTGTTCGCTTGAGAGGGAGCCACACTTGCATGTAGATGAGGAGCTATTAGTTGCTAAGGATGAGCCTCAGGATTTGGATCAGCCACAAGAGGAGGTTCATGGAGTGGAAGAAACTACTCATGCAATGCCAAACATCAGAGGGCGGAAGCGCACTATGGAAGCTAAGCGACTGAATCTTGATGCAGTGCAGAATGTAGGATTTCCTACATCACATCGCAGACAGAGACAGTCACCTGGCCGATTTACTGGATACATGGCTCTGATAATCAAGTGTATCATGATGGAGCCATCCTCTTTCAAGGAAGATGTGGAGGATCCCGCATGGGTAGATGCCATGGTGGAAAAGTATGATTCAATTGTCAGAAATATTGCATGGGAGATTGTCCCAAGGCTGGAAGGGAAATTAGTGGTAGGTCTGAGATGGATCTACAAAGTGAAACGACGGTGGCAGAGTGTGGAGAAGTACAAGGAAAGATTTGTTGCTCGAGGCTTCTCACAGATTGAGGGGATCGATTATGAGGAAACCTTTGCACCTGTCGCAAGGTATTCTTCCATACGAATGATTCTTTCTCTCTCAATGTAGATGGGGTGGCACATTCATCAGATGGATGTGAAGACTGTGTTCCTCAACGAAGTGATTGAGGAGGAGGTGTACATAGAGTAGCCCAAAGGTTTCGAGATCTTCAATAGTGAGTCGCATGTGTGCAAGCTCAAAAGAGTGTTGTATGGGTTGAAATAAGCACCTTGTGGTTGGTACACACGGATAGACAGTTATTTCACCAGACTTGGATTCTCCAAGTGTGAGGCAGATCCGAACCTATACCAGATTGTGGTGGAGGGTAAGTTGCTGATCATTGTACTTTATGTAGATGATTTGATTTTGATAGGTGATGAGCTATTGATACTCTCATGCAAGGAGGATCTTGCAAAGGAGTTTGAGATGAAGGACTTGGACCTCCTTCATTATTTCCTAGGATTGGAAATTTGGCAGCGCAATGATGGACTGTTTGTTTCTCAGGGTAAGTATGCCCGGGAGATACTGGAGAAGTTCAACATGCATGGATGCAAGCTTGTTGATACTCCTCTTCCTGGTGGATGGAGGAAGGAGGATGCTACTTCAGCGGAGGTAGTGGATGCCACTATTTATCGACAGTTGGTGGGGTCGCTCATGTATCTGGTCAATACACGACTTGGAGATATATGCTATGCGATTAACCAGCTTTCACAAGCTATGGTTAAGCCTACCAGCTCTTTTGGAAGGTGGGCAAGCATGTATTCGTTATCTCGAGGCACATCGAATATGGATTGTGGTAAGGCAGTCGAGATGAGGTAAATGCATGCGGCTTCACGGATGCGAGATTAGGCGAGGCCCAACGGACATAAAACACATACGGAGGATTTTAAATTATCGGAGTGCGATAGCGATTTCTTGGTAGGCGGGGAAACGATCCGTGGAACTATGTTCAGCGGAGGTCGAGTATATGGAGACTGCTTTGGGTGCATGCAAGGCTATATGGATGAGGAAGATCTGAAATTCAAGGTTGTTCGGTTCTCATTTAGATCCTACTATGATATATTGAAATGATTAGAGTTGCATTAAACTCTCGGTTAATCGAGTATTTCATGATAGATCTAAAAAAATTGACATCTGGTACCATCATATCAGAGATTGTGTGCAACGAAAGATCATGTTGCTTTCTTACATTCCTACGGAGGATCGGGATGCAGATATTCTGACAAAGGAACTCACTAGGAGAAAATTCGAATACCACAGAGGCAGGATAGGGGTGGTAGATAGTCCTTATCTTGTTGAGAGGGAGTGTTGAGATTGCAACAAGATGATGAGCTTGGTGGAAAGAAGTCGCCTTCACTAAGTCGGCCCGCAGGCTATTTTTGGCGCGAAGTCTATTTTTAGACTATGTCTATTTTTAGACATATGGATCATGTTCTATGAGTTGCAGGATGCTATTTTTGGATGGTTGAGTCGATTCGGGAAAAATGAGTGGACTTCTATTTTTAGACATACTAGGCGGAATCTATTTTTAGATTGCCAGTCTAAAAATAGATATGTCAAATATTATTAGCTCTTAATAATATTTGGACTCTAAACATTATCTTATCCTCTTGGAGAACTTCAGTTTGATGCCTAGATGTGGTACATGCAGCTGATAGAAGGAATTACGATATTCCTAGTGTTTATTTGAGCTATTGCGTGGTTGAATTTAGATATAACTCATGCGATAGAGTTTGGTGGAGTTGATGAGACAGTTAAGGGAGTTGTGTTCAGTTTAACTTAGTTGAGCTAGTTGTATCTAGTCTAACTGATTGATACAATTAGTGAGAATGGTGTGAATCAATTATTAATTAATTCACTAATTATTAACTCATAAATCAACTAAAGAATACATCAGTTAATTGCAGTGCATGGACAGTTTCAGTGGAGACCGGTGGAGAGGTAGGTGAAAGAGCAGTGTGACTATCAGTTGAGACTATACTGGTGCATGAGATTTGCACACACATTGACGGAGAAGCCAATGAGGATTGTGCAGTACATACTGGTGGGATTCAAACTTGGATCTCATGATTATCCATATTGGATTGCATAGTAGAGGCAGGCTAACAGGTGGAGCAGATTGGAGCATGTGTTTTGCTAGATCTGAGCTTGTGTAGTGTGTAACAATTGGAGACTGTATTGAGAGCTTGTGAGGAGTTTGTACAATTATTTTTACATGATCTCTATCATTATAATATACAGATAGTTGGGGTTTTTCAGCTTTAAACCTTCCCATTACATAATGTGTTTATATGTGTGACTGTTTATGGTTTTAATGTGCGCATGAGATTGTTTATATTTTCGAAAATTGATGATCAATAGTAGAAGAGGTTATGTATTATGCATGAAGCTCAAATAGTGTGTGATCAGGATAATCTCGGTGAATAATTTAACAGTTATTCAAATTTATACAACTCCACTGTTTCTGCACCCTGCCTTCTGGCTGGTTACCAAAATCTTTCCTCGAGTCCTTCGCTAGTCGATTCCACGATCAGTCAAGCATCATCCTTGCTCGATCCTGCTCCCCCAGAAATTCGAGTTCAGGAATCTGTTCCTAACCAAAATTTGGCCAAGGAATCAGTTGATCTGACCCAATCTATGGTTCATCATGTCTTTTATGTTGAGAGCACATCTCATCCCCCTCATGTTCTTCTTATTTCTTCAGATTCTTCGGACTTGGAGAAAGATTATTCCATCCCTGTAGTCTAAGAAAATTCTCCTCCTACTCCCATCATGGACGTCTCGGAGGATGCTCCTCTTAATCTGGTAACACCGGGGGACAACCATCTCAGTTCGATGGTATCCCCCCCAAGTAGTTTGGTCGCTTGCTTTTATTGGAGTCTATTTTCCGGATACCGCCTTCTGTCTTATGTGCCTTTCAAGATAATAGTACAAACCTTTGATCTAGTCATACCCATCACTATTATAGATGAAGGAGCGTCTGTTAGTATTCTGTCTTCAACTACTTGGCAAGCTTTTGGTTCTCCACCGCTTATGCCTGTTACCCAAAATCTCTTGGGTTTTAACAAAGGAACCAGTCAACCATTAGGGATCCTTCCAAATTTTCCTGTTACTTTGGGAGGGAAAACTATCCATATAGACATGATGGTTGTTCCAGGCCCCTTGGATTTTAATTTTCTCTTGGGGCATGACTATAATTATGTCATGGGGGCAGTTGTCTCCTCCCTATTTCGTGTGATTTATTTTCCACACAAAGGTTGGATTGTGACCACTGATCAGCTTTCAGTCACTGGTCCTAGAATTACATCTGCTCCACCATCGTCCCCTCCAGGTTTTTATCTACCGGATGTATACTCCCCGCCGCAGGTTAATTATGTGGCTACCTATCCCATGTCCACAATCAGTGATACTGCCATTGTGCATCGTGTGCTGGGGGCATTGGGTCCTGATTTCCAAGATGTTGTTCTCCCATCTGGTGTGGAACTCTTGGAAGCCATGAATTCTTATTCATCATGATGAGTTCTGGTTAGAGCATAGTTTGTTTTCTTCTGTCAAGTTCATTAAAAAATGAAACAAGATGGTCAGAGCAGGGTTATTTTTCTTGTGTCAAGCTCCTTAAGAAATGAAACAAGGTCTTCGGAGCACGGTTTTTTTTCTTGTGTCAATCTCCTTAAAAAATGAAACAAGGTCCTCGGAGCATCAGTCTTTTTCTTGTGTCAGGCTCCTTAAAAAATGAAACAAGTTGGTCGAGGATAGTTCGTCTTCTATGTCAACCTCGTTAAAAAATGAATTAGGTTTTGAGGATAGTTCTTTTAATGTGTCAACCTCATTAAAATAATGAAACACGTTCCTATTCAATTCGAATCTTTGATAAGATCTCGTAAAATCCCAGTCGAGTCTTTCTTAGATCTCGTGCTTTGAACCTTCACTCCATCTGCCTTTCATATGGAATGAAGCTTGGGGGGCATGTACCTCGAATTGAGTCACCATGCTGGGGGCATGATTAATTTTTCAAGCATAGTTTGTTTCCATTTTAAGCTTGTGTAAAAATGAAACCGGTTTCGAGCATAGTTTATCTTTGTTTCAAGCTTGTGTAAAAATGAAACCATTCCCATTTTACCTCTTGTTATTGCCATTTTATCAGCCTATTTTTGCCAGATGAGCCTTCGTTTTCTCACTCCATCATCACTATCTGCTTGGCCGATCATATGCCTTAACTTGATTTTTTTACCCAATCCTAAGGAACTACTGCGATGAGTGGTATTGTTAGCCAGCCTCTTGAATTTTATTTGTCCAGAGCAGTTCCATCATTACCTCAACCAGTTGCTACCCTTAATACCACTCGTTCCTCTAGGAGGAGTCACCTTTCAGCTCTTTTCTGACTCTCTAAAACTGAAAAGATAGCCGAGTCACTTGTTGTTTTGAGCTCGTTAAATTGGATGCGAAGCGATATCTATCCAGTATATGTTGACCCCTTTTTAGAGCTGGGATAGATTATTTACGAAAAAGGAATACCCTAGCCTATCGCGACTAGGAGGTTTTCTCAGACACAGTTTTCTATCTTTTCAGATACGAGGGGCTATTTACGAAAAGGGACTGCTAGAGTTTTCTTTTCCACCTTCTTTTCAAACTCTCTAAATATGAAAATATGACGAGTTCCTCCTTTGTCTGACTTGTTAAAAATTTATGACATCGGACTCCATCGTAATGACATTTCTCGAGTTTCTCCATCCTAGGGCTCGTAAAATGTATTAGCTTGGATTTTTCTGAAGGAAAAACTTACATCGTAACTTTATTATATCCTTAAACAACTTTCAAAAATAGTTTGGGGTGCTAGCAAAAATGTTGAGAAATGGAACTAAATAATAATCGTGGCATTATGTTGCTCTTGAACATAGCATATACTGCCTCATGTCGGTGGGACATCTCATCTTGTTGTACGCTTGCTTCATAGGATTTGATCGTCTCTTTTAGCCGCTCATCTGTCTTGCGTACGATGACCTCGAGATCCCGCCAGTATCGTCTGTTCGTCAGTATCCTGTCAATGATATGTTCGAAAGTTGGCCCTGCGTTTTAACCTCCCTCTTGATTCTCTTGTTTAGTCTTGATTTCACAAACATCATGTTCATCTATAAACGCCGATGATGTGGGAATCATTATAGCCCACCTTCGATCAAGGTCACTTCCTGTCGACTTCAACTCATTATCAAAATTGATCCCAAAACTCCCTTCAGGTACCTTGGAGCCTACATGCCTCAATGGCAGGTTCTTCGCATTCGACGTAAGGTTTTCATTATTGGCCTTCGATCGGATGATTCTGCAAGTGTTCTATGCCAGATCATTGTTCACATTCTCTAGATTGTACCTCTTGTACCTTGAGAGCCATTATCATTATTGGTACTTTCTCTCATGTTTGTTAACAGTTTTCATCATTAGCTGGTAATCAGATGATGTTCATGCATGTTCGACTTCAGCTCACATATTCACATGCTCAAACTTGTACTTTGTTCGGGTCGGGATGGAGTGCAAGACCCTAGATTTTGTATGATGAAATTTAGGCTGCGGGTTCTTTATGGATTGTTATGACTTATTACATGACTCTTTTGATTAGATGGCTGTGACCATACCTGAGTCTACTTGTTCATCGTTATTTTTTTAGATGGTTGCATCCATACCTTGGGTCTCGGTTTTTTGTACACTTTATCATGGACGGCTACACCCATACCACATTATCATGTATCAGAGACATCAGTTGTATTTAACCCCTCCCTCTCTCTCGGACTTCATGATTTAGGGGGCATTTGTTACAAAAAATTTTGTCACTGTCCCTGCAATCCATCGTCCCATACATTGGACAACTTTTCCTGTGACCTATGAACAGTAAAATGTCATGAAAACACCTTGATGGCATCCTTCTGCATAAGGGCAAGAATTCTCCTCATGAACATTTCCTCAGAAAATCATTAAAAACATATGTTTGGGCATTGGCGCGAGCAGCGAGTTCATCACTCGCACTGACCTGGGAAATTTACACTAAGCCCGCGCCACCTGGTGCTTTGTCCCTGTCTATTGCCTGCGCCAAGCCTATTTGGGAATGTTTTTTAAAAATAAAAGGCGAAAGTTTGATTCTAACAACTTTAGAATGAATCATCAAAAAGAGGTTGGGTTGTTTGGCTCTGGATCTCCCTATTTAGGAAGTGTTTTTCCACCTCTCATGGACCCTTCCTAAGAGATAGGACTCTCCCCCATGATTATAGGGATCCTAACCTCTCCTTCTCCCGCTATAAAAGCCTGCCCTCTCTATTTTCAACCTAGCTGAACATTTGGGTAGAAAAATATAGCTGAGTGACTATTGAGAATAGAGCCAAGGAGAACCCCGTAAGAGAGAGAGCCTTGTCTAAATTATCGACAAGCTTTATGAGACATGCTCCACTCGAAGCCCTGCCAAAGGAAGAACGCGGCATCGGAACTTAGTTGTAATCTTTCTTTCACATTTTAATATAAGCTCGACTACGTTATTGGTTCCACTATTGTATTTCTTATCTGTGTAATGCAATTTTTTTCAATCTTTTCTAACTGATTGATAGTTACATGTTTGAATTATTACATTGTGTGTCGTCATTTTTTCACTGCATGTGTACAGGTGTCCGGATGCGGTGAGCGAAAGGATTCCAATCTGTTGAGCTAGGAACGAGAAGCAGCACTTCTTCTTCGACAACAACATCATAGGACTTGAGGTAGGCTATCTATCATAGCTTTGTCTTTTGTAACTAGGAATCGATATCATAGCGTGTTTTGTTTGTTGCTAGACCCACTCTTGGGCTAGTGGGATTGCCTCTGTCCGCAGAGGGGATGTACCTCTCCAACACCAAAACAACTCTGATACCACTTCTTGGGAATCACAATTGTCATTATGCTAGAACCTGCAGGTGTTAGTCAATGATCGCATCACTAGAGATAAGGATCCATGAGAGATAGTTAGTCGATGTCACAAAATACATGGGGAGCCTTGGTTTATCCAATGTCCAACAATCTACCCCCCAACATGAGTCAGGTGTGTATCAAACTCATGACCTACGCTCGAATACAAAATGTAGGTTTTAATCCTATACAAAAATTATCTGCAAATGAATTCTGAAAGATAGAAAATAAATAATAGCGAGAAAATAAAACATAAAATATATATACAAAGATATTTTTCCCCTATATCCTAAAACTGAGACTACTAGCTTGATTTTTCATTAGATTCCTTTTAGTGTTACAACACATATATATACATGTTGAAACATTCATAAACCTCAACCTGTTAACCTTGGATTAGAACATAATCGTAGTTCCCTTTATTGTATCTAAAAAATACCAGGGGAAAAAAACCAACATGTTCCAAAACCATGTGCAAATCCATGCACAAAACCATAGGCGGGTCTGCCCACCTAAAATAGGGTCCAAAAAGAATTTCCAGGGGCACTGCTCCAGACCTCGCCCAGGGAGCTACCCGCCCCCTGCGACCCCCCAACTGTGCCCAACGTAATGAGAAAGGAGGGTTATCACACCCCCCTCCCCCACCCCTCCTGGGTGTGAATATTCATAGAAAGAAAATAACACATACCCAACACTAAGTACCCTTAAAAAATAAGAAGAGAAGGAACTAAGAATACTCTTCCATATAAAGACAGAAGTCAAGAAGACTAAAATTGATGCTCTATCCGAATCTTAATCATAGGACAATCTACTAGAAATAAATTTGGTTCTGAAATTTGGACTGAAGACTCACGACCATCCTAGATCATAACCATTAAGATGTGTCAATATTCAAGAAAAGGTAAAGGTAGAAAAACCTACACATAATCAAATTTACTATTATTTTTACTTTTAATGACGAAGTAGAATTAGATGTAGTTCCACTCAATGTATGTATAGTTATGATTGGAAGTCACTATACGCACAGATGAGATGAATCTTTGTGTGAAGAGACATCTAGTACCACCTCATCAAGGATGGGAAATCATTCACCATCGAACCACATAAGGGAAACCCCAAAATTTCATTTGTAAGTGCCAACTAAGATAAGAAGGTAATTAGTTCTAGAAAAAAGTATGCTTTCATATTTTTAAGATAAAATTATTTTGTAGAAGAGTTGGTGAAAGAAAGGTCGTCCTTAGTGGGGTTTATGAAGGAACATGAAAAACAATTGGAAGAGCTTATACATGTATACAAGGGTGTGCTCTAGAAGCTTAAAGGGTTACCACCCAAGAGGGAAGTGGAGCATGAGATCCAATTGTTTCGAGATTCTCCACTACCAAACATTGGGTTGTACAAGTAGTCATTTATAAATACAAATGAGGTGAAGAATTAGTTGTAATAGGTATTAGAAGATGGTGTTATTCGACCAAGTACCTCACATGTGGGTCACCCATTATAATTGTGCCTAAGAAGGATGCGACCATAGGGGCTTCACTTAATGAACCTCCAACATATCACGTGCAATCATAGAATATTAAACAACACCCTTAATTTGAGTACATATTGGAAAACACCTCTCAAAATCACATTATTTAACCCCCTCCAAATATAAACGCAATACACCTTCGCAATTTCAAAAGCCCCTACTTTCACTTTATATTGCAGGTATCCATTTTTTCATTAACATTTTTTATATCCCTTTATACTTTTTCATTAACTTTGACCTCCATTTTTTATACTTTCCAATATAAAACCCCTTTACCCCCTATATATCCCTCAATATATAATGTCATTTTTTCCTCATTATATATCCCCCAATATGAACCCACGTGGTATGGTATTGCTGCCGCAGTGAAGCCACTGTGGATGCAAATTGGTGCATGTGTATTTTTATAGGGTTTAAAACAAAATTATTCTCGAGAATGGGTACCTCTTACCTAGGATAGAAGAACTATTATGCAACAAGATACATACTTCACCAAGCTAGACTTAAAAATGAGGGGGTCACTAGGTTTGAGTAAAAGAAGAGCATACCTAGAAGACCAGCTTCAAATCTAGAAAATGTTTGTATTATTGGTTCGTTATGATATTTAGCCCATCCAATGCACCAACTACATTCATGAAGTTAATTAATGATATCTTGTGCACTTTTATAAGTTCATTTTTCTTTTTAATTTGGATAATTGACTAGTATACATTTCTACCTAGGACAAGCACATCTCACATTTGATGTAGGTTCTAGAGACTTTAAAGGAGCACATATCAAGATGTGTTATTTTTCACAATATAATTTTGTATATTTGGGATATGTGATAGGTGGAGAAGAGTTGAAGATGGATCCTTCCATGATGGAGGTCATCATGAAGCGGTCGGTAAGGTTTACTAAATGTTTTTTAGGATAGGAGTTTTATTGAGGAAACATAGTACTTTAAGAAATTCATAGACTCGTTTTTAGTATTATAAATACCACTCCACACCATAATATCAAGTGGGAAGATTTTCGAGTGGGGAAAGGTTCCGCGAAGAGCCTTTAAGGTGTTAAAGAATAATATCAGTCAAGCATTGGTTCTAGCATTACTAAAGTTAAAATATCCCTTTTTAGTGGAGACATATGTATGTGGGCATGCTACAGGAGTAGTCTTGATTCTAATTAATTAAATTGAAAAAAAAAGATACAAAATTCATACAAATGTAAAATAAAATTAAAACAAGCACATAGATACCTAGATCTTTTATAAATTTATAAATTATGTTTTTATTTTCTTTTAATCCATCTCAATTCTTATTAGACATTGGAGTAAAATATATCTATGCTAATACGTATATCAACCCCATTAACGAAGAACTATAAACCAATTAGATAACCAATTATCCATACCACTACATTATGTCCTACCTAGAAACAAGCACTGTTCAATTTGAATTTTGAATGGGCACACACTTGATAAGTGGTGGAAGTTCCATGATAATAGCCTCAAAGATAGATTAAGTTATTTTATCATCATAAGCAACAACTAGATGATTTAGAGTCCTTAGTGAAATATATGAAAAATCAATTTTATCACCATAAGCAACAACTAGTTGATTTAGAGTCCTTAGCGAATTTTTCCTTAATACACATGAAAAATAGGAAATGCCTAAAAGAATGATCAATAATGAATACTGATTCAGTATGTTTATGAAATCACAAAATTTGGGATGTCAACATTTTGTCTTCTTATTATTATCATCTGTGGAAGAGATTGTGGTTATGAAAAGACAAAATAATTAAAAGTTCTTTTAAGATACAATAACATTATCTTTTGGCTAAATTTTAAGGAGTCATACAGAGATATATTTTAGCATTAGTTAAACTCTTCTTATTAGTTTTTGTGCTTTTATATTCAATGTCTAGTGCCTAAAAATACTATCTCCGATATTTCTATATATTTTGTAGCTGGAGAAAAATAAAAAAATAGATTGATCACTTGTCCTTGTTGTTTAAATCATGTGTATAGAAGACTATGGTCATATATGGAAATTATTTTACCTTAAACAAAATAAATTGCATTGATTCTTATTGCACTATATGAAATATGATGAATTAAACATGAGATGAGTTATAGATGTTATTTCAAAATTTATAAGGGCATACCCTACTACACATGGAATAAGTTGGGGTTGTCAATTACATTGAAAGTATTGAGGAGATTCCCTATAGATTAGAGAAGTTGAAAATCATATTTTTTACATATTTTCCACAAAGGGAGGAATAAAATGTAGAGTGAGGTCATAAAGGAGAGAATTGATTCCCTAAATGGGTCCATTATCAATCCTGCTTTTATTAGAATGAGTTTGGTACAATGATAAAAGTTCTCCTGATGGGGTGTGTAATATTGTTAAGAGATTTCTTGTTATATGTATGTGATGTGAAATACATCAAACCATGGGTAGAGACAATGTTGAGAGGTTTCTTGCTATATGGATGAGATGTGAAATATCTCAAATGATAGGTAGAGACAATGTTACGCTTGAGAGGTTTAGTTGACCATTATTTTTCTCAAAATAACAATGAATCTTCTCTATGGTGGACATGTGTAGCATGAAAATATATTTATTTGATGTATGGTACAAGTGAAAAGGAATCATATTCTAAAACCCATAATGCTCTAGAAAGAATTATAATTACCTAGAAAGTACAATTATGAAAGTTTGGAGACTAGACTTTCCCTAAGGAATAAGTTCTTTTAACTATGAATTTTCTCTCTGAACCTATATAATAAATCTTTTAATAAAATTTTATTCATTACGTATTGTATCAAAAAACCAAATAAGATTAGGGAAAATATATCTAAATCATAAGAAAAAGGTAAAAATAAAAATAAAGCCATACAAACTATTTTAACAAAAAAAATTATTAAAAATTTTAGACAAATAGATCAAACAACTAAATAAAGTACATTATCTCACTAGTATAATTAAAGAAGCAAACTGATAATTCTTCTTAAAATCTGTTTTTAAAAGATTTAAAACCTTACGATAAAAATAATAAAAAACAAAACAAAACAAATATAATTAAAAAAATAATAATGACAAGAATAGAAAGAAATTTTAATACACTGAAATGTACATATACAATAAAGCTATATATGCACTCGTTTTAGTTTCTTTTAGATGTTATGAATGCATTTAAATGAGCAATACAAGAATTAAAAGGAATATATTTCCAATGTAAATTTACAAATTAAGTTTGACTTCATTTTGAGCTTGAGCTGCAAGTCACATTAAATTAAGGCAGAGCTTAACTTATAGATGAAATGACATTTTTCACTAACCTTTGGGGATTCAATTTCAAGAAAGATAGTGATTTTTTTATTAAATATATTTTTGAACTTATAAATAAATTTGGTTCTTTAAAAAACCATAAATCATGACTTAATGAAATTCTATGTATTTAACAGCTTAAACTCTAACTTTTTAAAATCTTTGCAGAATTTGAATTAAAAATAACTTGAAACAATGCCCAAAAAATTATTTTCGCCTATTCATTAGATTACACATTTTATTTAATTTTGTATTAAAAATAAGTTGAATATAACTTAAAATTAGAAAAATTATTATTTTCCATTAAAAATAAATAAAATATAAAGACTAAAATGCGTTAACATAGAAATAGAGATATATAACGAGAGCTCTTTAGGATTATTGCTTCTCTAAGTAACCGTTTAATATTACATGCTGACTGCAGAAAAAAACAGAGGAGCAGAAAAATGCTGCATCAATATAAAGTTGTTCATTTAGCATACAGAATAATTTGGATGGCAGTTTTTTTGTTGTAATCTCGTAAAATAAAATTTAGAAAATTAATTTGTTGAAGTGTTTCAATTGCATTTTTGATAGTAGAAATGGATTTAACACTATCAAAACCTTTAGGACACCCAAAATACTAAAGTTTAACAACTGTAAATAAAATTCTAATAAATCTTTGCCAACTTTTTTTTCAAAATCTTTGCTGAATTCTAAGTCATTCTGTTACTTTTATAAACTTCAGTATTGGGTGAAATACTTAGTACCGAGTATCAATGATTCCACCGAACGTTCCAAGTTTAAGAGAACTTAGACAACTGCCATCAATATTGGGAGAAGTACTTAGTACCGAGTACCAATGATTCCACCGAACTTTCCAAGTTTAAGAGAACCCGAGTACTTTGAACCGACGTGGATAGGTGACGTCGATGGCAAGAGAATTTCTTGAAAAGCATCCGCAGTATTTTTCTTGAAAAGCATGGCTTTTTTTCATGAAAATCATTTGAAGCTTTGTACCAATGTGGAGAGAATTTCTGAAGGTTTTTTTATGTTATAGACGTTGTGGTCCGCTCCTTTTAACGGTCGATCGAGATTTTTTTAATGGGAGCGAATCTTTAAACCAATATATATGGGTACCTTTAAACAAATAGCCCGAAGCTCTTTTGTTCTATCATGTGTATTTGCAGCGAATTTTTTTGTATTTGCATTGAAAGTGTTTTCTCGTGTATCTCCGTGTGGCTGTGACTCTGCTTTGGTTTTTCTGTGTTATTGAAATTTGGATATGGGAAGGGATGCATGAAGAGATCAGCATGAAGGGATGCATGAACGAGACGATGAAAGGCGGCGTTGTTTGATGCCATGAATGGAGGTATTTACAGTAGAGAGAAGGGAAGCAGCGAGCCGTAACAGTGACATTTGTTGCAGCCATGACAGGTATGCTTCTTGAACTTATTTTGGTTGCAGTCATGACAGATATGATTCTTGAATTTATTTTTGTTTTGGTCATCATTTATTTTATAAATAGACTTGTTATACTCCGCTTCTCAAGCTTCTCCTTGAAGGACTAGTCCTTCATTGGTGTTATAAATAGATGTGTCATACCCAATTCCATTAATCCTTTTCATCTACTAGTCCAACACTTATACAACCAACAGATGTATACATTTCTTTATTTAAAATAAACGAAACAAAGTCAACCCCTCTTGCTCTGTATAAGTGAACAGATTTTCCCTTCTTCTTTAAAAGATTAAGACCAATTTTCTATATCTCAAAATAACGGACCATCTGTGTGTCTAGGCACACGCAGCCATGTTCTTCTTTAAACCATGACGGACTATCTGTGTGTCTAGGCACACGCAGTCAAGCCATCATTAGCCATCATTGTGCTTTTGTTTATTTTTGTTACCGCCACAACTACATGTTGGCTGAAATTCAGGGGATGTATTTAATTTTTTTAGTGTGAATGGATATTATAAAATTAATTAGAGGAAATTTGAAAATGGTCTAGTTTAATCATTGAAAATAGTCTTATCAAATGATTAAATTCATCAATCTAAATACACTTCTTTTCTCAAGTAACAATTACTTTTTCATGATTTTTTTTTTTTTAATTTTAAAATCGAAAATGTTTAAGTTCTCTTACACATCTCAGTTTCCTTTAATCATCAATATAGTTATAGTTATTTTTTTTACTTACAATTACTTTTTCATTTTTCATGAATTTTTTTTTAATCTAAAATGTTTCAGCTCATTTATATATATCATTTATATATATCATGATCTTATTTTTAGATTTTAGTTTTCGAGTTCGTCTAATGTATCAAGATAAGTTTCTCTTAATAATTATTCTTAGCTCTAATTTCTCTTAATAATTATTTTTAGCTCTTTATCATAAACTGAGTTGGTCTTCTTCACTTTGTCCTATATGTAAGAAAGTAAAAAGATATATGTGGTTTCTCTTTAGTGATTTATACACGCCATTTTCTCTTTTTCTCTTATCAAATAGAGTTGTTTTATTCACCATTAATTTTATATATAAATGTTATAATTATTATATTTTAATCATTTTTATATCATTATAGATTTTAAAGATGAATGTTTGAACTATGGTATCATTACTCATTTACATTTTTTATATATTTTTTTAACATTCTCTATATTTCATTTTATTTTTTATTAATATTTGATTTTTTTATTTTCAATATTTAATTTATGCAATAAATACTGATATAAAATTCATGTTTTTCTGATTTTCTTGTTTTAAATATTTAATTTTTGCAATATATACTTATACTATATTATTCTACATAACAAGTTATATTAATATCATATAATTAATGTTTTTGTTATATATTCTATAATATTTGATATATATCATTTACATTTATAAAATTCATGTTTTTTTCAAATGTTTGATTTTCTTATTTTAAATATTTAATTTTTGCAATACATACTTATACTAAATTATTCTACATAACAAGTTATATTAATATCATATAATTAATGTTTTTGTTATATATTCTATAATATTTGATATATATCATTTATATTTATATTTATATTGTTATTAGTTTATGAGTTTTTTTAGTTAATTATTATATTTGAATTGTTTAGTTATATTTTTGTTTGTATAATTATATATTGATTTAAAATTATATAACAATGAAAAGAATATTATTATTATTATTTATAAATGATTTTTTATAATGTGAAAGGATATATTTGTATTATTTCACTATATGTAATTATTTATGCTTTGAAAATTAGATGATATAAAATAATTTAATTTTTTTATTAGTAGAATTGTTTTATTTATATAAGGTATGTGAAATGGATGTTTTTGTTTATTTAAATGTGTGTGTGTGTGAGTGTGAGGGATGGGTAGAGAGAGGGGGAGAGAGTGACAGTGAGAGGGGAGGAGAGGAGGGGAGGGGGAGAGAGGGAGGGACAAGAAGATAGAGAGTGAGAGGGATAGGGAGAGGGAAGAAGGAGGGAGTGATTGTGGGAGTGGCGGGTTTAGGGAGAGAGAGAGAGAGAGAGAGAGAGAGAGGGAGATATAGATATGGGAGGAGAGCGGGAGAGGGGGAGGGTGAGAGAGAGAGTGATTTAGGGAGAAGGAGAGGGAGAGAGGGAGGGGGAGAGGGCGAGGGCTGGGGGCAGTAGAGGGAAAGGGAGTGGGAGAAGTAGGGAGAGAGTGAGAGAGAGTGGAAGGGAGGAGGCAGGGAGAATAGGGAGAGGGAGAGAGATGGAAAGAGTGAGGAAGGGAGAGTGAGAAATACAGAGAGAAAGAGAGTCAGGGTAAGGGAGAGGGATAGCGGAGGGGAAGAGAGTGGGAGAGGGGAAGGGGGAGACATGAGGAGAATATATATATATATATATATATATATATATATATATATATATATATATATATATATATATATATATATATATATATATATATATACATATATATATATATATATATATATATATATATATATATATATATATATATATATATATATATATATATATATATATATATATATATATATATATATATATATATATAGAGAGAGAGAGAGAGAGAGAGAGAGAGAGAAATACAGAGAGAAAGAGAGTCGGTGTAAGGGAGAGGGATAGCGGAGGGGAAGAGAGAGGGAGAGGGGAAGGGAGAGAGAGAGCCAGAAAGAGAGAGAGACGGATAGAGTGATATGGAGAGTGGTAGAGGGAAGGAGGGCGAGGGAGAGGAAGAGGGAGAGATAAGAGAGGGGGAGGGAGAGTGAGAATGATAGTGAGGGAGGGATATGGAGGGAGGGGGGAGAGAGAGTGGGGGGGGACGAGGAGGGGAGGTAGGGGGAGAGGTAGGAAGAGGGGGAGGAGGGGGAGGGAAAGGGAAAGGGAAAGGAAGGGGAAGGGATGGATGGAAATAAATAGAGAGATAGATAGATAGAGAGAGAGAGAGAGAGAGAGAGAGAGTGGAGGGGGGATAGAGAGTGAGAGAGAAATTTGGAGAGTAAGAGAGGGAGGTGGGAAGAGAGGGAGGGGTACAGAGAGGAGGAGAGGGTGAGGGATAGGAGAAGGGGGTGAGATACAGAGAGATATAGGGGGGGGACGGGGAGAGTACGAAGAGGGAGAGAGAGATAGGCATGAGAGAGAGAGAGAGAGCGGGGGACCTGAAGGATAGGGAGAGGGGAGGGGAAGAGAGAGAGAGAGAGGAAGAGAGAGTGGAGGAGGGAGAGGGGGATCTCGAGAGAGAGAGAGAGATAGAGAGAGAGAGAGAGATGGAGGGAGAGGTAGAGGGAGAGATAAGAGAGGCGGAGAGAGAGGGAGGGATATAGAGGGAGGGACGGAGAGAGAGACAAAGAGACAGAGAGAGAGAGAGAGAGAGAGAGAGAGAGAGAAAGGGAGATGGAGGTAGAGGTAGAGGTAGAGAGAAGATAGGGGGCGTGAGATGGAGGGATAGAAAGGGAGGGAGGGAGAGAGATAGAGAGAGATAGAGCGAGAGAGGGAGAGGGTGGGGCGAGGGTAGAGAGAGAGAGGGTGGGGGTGGGGAGGGAGAGAAAGATGGAGGGGGAGAGGAGGGAGAGATAGGGGGGGGAGGGGGATGGAAAGGGAGAGAGAGAGAGAGAGATAGAGATAGTAGGGGTGAGAGGAAGATTGAGGGTCATGGAGGGAGAGTGAGTGAGAGATACAATGTGAGAGAGAGAGAGAGAGAGAGAGAGACAGAGAGAGGATGGGGAGAAGGAGAGAGAGAGTGAGAGGAAGGGAGAGAGAGATAGAGAGAAAGGGAGAAATACATATAGAGATATAAAGAGAGAGGGCTCTGTAGTCATTTTTGTAGTGCCATCAAATCTGCCTCTAGATTTATATCTCCCACTCAAAAAAATATTTTTGTTTCTATTCTAGGACCTTCCTTGTACAGATAAGGCATCTCCATTCTAGCCCTCCATATTTCTTCATCTCATTTCCTTCGACAACAAGGCTAAGACAATTTCATGAAAATTCAAGATAGTTGTATTTCTGCCTATTACAATAACCACATTGTCCCATGAATCTAGTAGAGAACCTAGCAAACTGATGAACTTATCTTCATCTGATATTTTAATATCAACATATGAAAACTAACTTACCATAGTATTGAAGGAGTTCAGATGCTCTGTCACCAAGTCTCCATCCTTCATCCTCAGGTTATCCATATTTTTCCGTAGGAAAAATTTATTCACCAGAGACTTAGATTAGTACAAAGTCCCTAACTTGACCCACAAATTCTTCATAATAGCTTCCCTAGATACATTCAACAATACTGAATCTGAGATACACAACGGTATTTTTCTCCTTGCCTTTCAATCAAACTTTGCACAGTCTTCATCTGACATTATCATTGGCTTAGTACCTGGATCTACCGCGATCCACTAATCTTTATCCACCAGCAGATCCTCCATATTGAGCTTCCAAAACTCAAAACTATGATCATTAAATTTATCAACCTCTATATTTCCACTACTCTCCTTCTTATTTCAACACAATAATCGATCTCGAAGATCTCCCATTGAATAGGGTCTACCACATTCCCTAGTGAAAAACCCCTCAGTAGCAAAGGCATCCCTTTGTAATTGAAACAACTCTGGTACCACTTGTTGGGAATCTCGATTTTCGTTATAATAGAACCCGTAGGTGTTAGTCAACGATCGCATTGCTAGAGATAACGATCCACGAGAGGCAGTTAGTCGATGTCATGAAATACATGGGGAGCCTTGCTTTATCCAATGTCCAACAATCTACCCCCCAACGTGAGTCGGGTGTGTATTGAACTCGTGACCTACGCTCTGATACAAAATGTAGGTTTTAATCCTATACAGAAATTATCTTCAAATGAATTCTGAAAGACAGAAAATAAATAATAACGAGAGAATAAAACATAAAACATATATACAAAGAGATTTTTCCCCTATATCCCAAAACCAGGACTACCAGCTTGTTTTTTCATTAGGTTCCTTTTAGTGTTACAACACATATATATACATGTTGAAGCATTCATAAACCTCAATCCATTAACCTGGGATTAGAACATAATCATAGTTCCCTTGATTGGATCTACAAAATACCAGCGGCCGAAAACCATCATGCCCCAAAAGCATGTGCAAATCCATGCACAAAACCATAGGCAAGTCTACCCACCTAAAATAGGGTCCAAAAAAATTTCCATGGGCACTGCTCCAGACCCCGCACATAGGGATACCCACCCCCTGCGACCACCCGACTGCGCCAAGCATAACAAGAAAGGAGGGTTGTCATGCCCCCCCCACCCACACCCCCCCCCCCCCCCTCACACATTTGCCTATTCATGGAAAGAATATAACACATACCCAACAGTAAGTAGCCTTAAAAAATACGAAGAGAAGGAACTGAGCATACTCTTCCATATAAAGACACAAGTCAAGAAGAATAAAATTGATGCTCTATTCAAATCTTAATCATAGGATAATATACTACAAATAAATTTGGTTCTGAAATTGGGATTGAAGACTCATGACCATCCTATATCATAACCATTAAGATGCATCAATATGGAGGAAAATATAAAGGTAGAAAAACCTACACATAATCAAATTTACTATTATTGTTGCTTTTAATGATGAAGTAGAATTAGAAGTAGTTCCACTTGATGTCTGCATAGTTATGATTGGAAGTCACTATGCATACATATGAGATGAATCTTTGTGTGAAGAGCCATCTACTACCACCTCATCAAGGATGGGAAATCCTTCACCGTCGAAACACATAAGGGAAACTCCAAAATTTCATTTGTAAGTGCCAACTAAGATAAGAAAGTAATTAGTTCTAGAAAAAGTATGCTTTCATATTTTTAAGATAAAATTAGTTTGTAGGAGAGTTGGTGAAAGCAAGGTCATCCTTAGTGGGGTCTATGAAGGAACATAAAAGACAATTGGAAGAGTTTATAGATGTATACAAGGGTATGTTCTAGAAGCCTAAAGGATTACCACCCAAGAGGGAAGTGGAGCATGAGATCCATTTTTTTCGATATTCTCCACTACCAAAGGTTAGGTTGTACAAGTAATCATTTATAAATAAAAATGAGGTGAAGAATTAGTTGTAATAGCTATTATAAGATGGTGTTATTCAAGCAAGTACCTCACATGTGGGTCACCCATTATAATTGTGCCTAAGAAGGATGCGACCATGGATGCAACTTGATGCATGTGCATTTTTTATAGTGTTTTAAACAATATTATTCTTGGTAATGGGTACCTCTTGCCTAGGATAGAGGATCTATTATGCAACAGGATAAATACTTCACCAAGCTAGACTTAAAATCAGGGGGTCACTAGGTTTGAGTAAAAGAACATGATACCTAGACGACCAGCTTCAAAACTATAAAATGTTTTTATTAGTTTTTAGTTATGATATTTAGCCTATGAAATGCACCAACTACATTCATGAATTTAATTAACGATATATTGTGCACTTTTATAAGTTCATTTTTTTTTTGGATAATTAACTAGTATACATTGCTATCTAGGACAAACACATCTCACATTTGATGTAGGTTCTACAGACTTTAAAGGAGCACATCTCAAGATGTGTGATTTTTCACAATATAAGTTTGTGTATTTGGGATATGTAATAGGTGGAGAAGAGTTGAAAAGGGTTCCTTCCATGATGGAGGTCATCATGAAGTGGTGGGTAAGGTTTACTAATTGTTTTTTAGGACAAGAGTTTTGTTGAGGAAACATGGTACTTTAAGAAATTCATAGACTCGTTTTTAGTGGTATAAATACCACTCCACACCATAATATCAAGTGGGAAGAGTTTCGAGTGGTTAAAGGGTCAGCGAAGAGCCTTTAAGGTGTTAAAGAAGAATATCAGTCAAGCATTGGTTCTAGAATTACTAAAGTTAAAATATCCCTTCGTAGTGGAGACAGATGTATGTGGGCATGCTATGGGAGTAGTCTTGATGCTAATTAATTAAATTGAAAAAAAATGATACAAAATTCATACAAATGTAAAATAAAATTAAAATAAGAATGTACCATACTAATAATAAAAATCTCTAATACAAGAATAATCAATTTAGATCTATTTTAACCTAGATCTTTTATAAACTTACCGATTATGTTTTTATTTTATTTTAATCCATCTCAATTATTATTAAACATTGGAGTAAAATATATCTATGCTAATACGTATATCAACCCCATTAACGAAGCACTATAAACCAATTAGGTAACCAAATAGACGTACCACTACATTATGTCCTACCTAGAAACAAGCACTATTCAATTTGAATCTTGAATGGGCACACACTTGATAAGTGGTGGAAGTTCCATGATAATAAACTCAAAGATAGATTAAGTTATTTCATCATCATAAGCGACAACTAGATGATATAGATTCCTTAATGAAATATATGAAAACTCAATTTTATGACCATAAGCAACAACTAGTTGATTTAGAGTCCCTAACGAATTTTTCCTTAATGCACATGACAACTGAACTCAAACATGAGTGCTAGAAATAATAGGAAATTCCTAAAATAATGATCAATAATGAATACTGATTAAGTATGTTTATGAAATCACAAAATTTGGGATGTCAACATTTTGTCTTCTTATTATTATCATCTTTGCAAGAGATTTTGGTTATCAAAAGACAAATAATCAAAAGTGCTTTTAACATACAATAACACTATTTTTTGGCTAAATTTTAAGAAGGAATCATATAGATATATATATTAGCATTAGCTAAACTCTTATTATTAATCTTTGTGCCTTTATATTAAATGTATAGGGCCTAAAAATGCAATATAATATATTTATATATATTTTGTGCCGAGAGATAAAATAATTAGATTGAACACTTGTCCTTGTTGTTTAAATCATGTGTATAGAAGACTATGGGCATACATGGAAATTTTGTTACCTTAAACCAAATAAATTGCATTGTTTCTCTTCTTTGCTCTGTAGTTATGATAGTTAAGTAAAGAGATGATCTATATATGTTAACACAAGGTTATAAAAGGCATACCAAATTACTGCATTAAGTTAGGGTTATAGGTACAATGAAAGTATTGTAAGGATTGTAAGAATTCCTATAGATTAGGTAATTGAAATCATATTTTTCATATTTTCCCAGAGGGAGGAATAAAATGTAGGTAAGGTCATAAAGGAAGAAGTGATTCCCTAAATGGGTCCATTATCAATCCTTCTTTTATTAGAATGAGTTTGGTACAATGATAAAAGTTCTCATGATGGGGTGTGTATTATTGTTAAGAGATTTCTTGTTATATGGATGTGATGTGAAATACACCAAACCATGGGTAGAGACAAGGTTTCTTGGTGTATGGATGCGATGTGAAATATCTCAAATCATAGGTATAGACAATGTAACCCTTGAGAGGTTTATTTGACCATTATTGTTCTCAAAATAACAATGAATATTCTCTATGGTGGACATGTTTAGCATGAGAATATATTTGTTTGATCTGTGGTACAATTGAAAAAGAATCATATTCTAAAGCGCATAATGCTCTAGAAAAAATTATAGTTATCCGGAAGGTAAAAAGATGAAAGTTTGGAGACTAGATTTCCTCTAAGGAATTCTTTTAACTATGAATTTTCTCTCTCAACCTATATAATAAATTTTTTATAAAATTTTATTCCTTACATATTGTATCAAAAAACCATATAAGATTAGGGAAAATATATCTAAAATCATAAGAAAAAAGTAAAAATAAAAATAATGCCATTGAAACCATTTTAACAAAAAAAATTATATTAAAAATTTTAGACAAATAGATGAAACAACTAAATAAGGTACATTATCTCACTAGTATAGTTAAAAAAGAAAACTGATAATTCTTCTTAAAATGTGTTTTTAAAAGATTTAAAACCTTATAATAAAAATAATAAAAGACAAAACAAAACAGATATAATTATAAAAATAATAATAACAAGAATAGAAAGAAAGTTTAATATACTAAAATGTACATATACAATCAAGCTATCTATGCACTCGCTTTGATTTCTTCTAGATGTTATGAATGCATTTAAATGAGCAATACAAGAATTAAAAGGAACATATTTCCAATATAATTTTACAAATTAAGTTTGACCTCATTTTGACCTTGAGTTGCAAATCACATTAAATTAAGGCAGAGTTTAACTTATAGATGAAATGATATTTTTCACTAGATTTTGGAGATTCAATTTCAAAAAACATTGTGATTTTTTTTTTAATATATTTTTGCAAGTATAAATGGATTCAGTTTTTAAAAAAACTATAAACCATGGCGTAATGAAATTCTATATATTTAACAACTTGAGCTCAAGCTTTTTAAAAATTTTGCAAAATTTGAGTTAAAATTAACTAGAGACAATGCCCAAAAAAATTATTTTGGCCTATTCATTAGACTACACATTAATTAAATTAAATTTTGTATTGAAAATAAATGAAATATAACTTAGAATTAGAAAATTTGTTATTTTCAATTAAAAATAAATAAAAAATAAAGAGTAAAATGCGTTAAGATAGAAATAGAGAAATATAACGAGAGCTCTTTTCGATCACTGCTTCTCTATGTAACCGTTTAAAATTACATGCTTACCGCAGAAAAAAAAACAGAGGACCAGAAAAGTGCTGCACCAATATTGGGTGAAGCACTTAGTACCGAGTATCAATGATTCCACGGAACTTTCCAAATTTAAGAGAACCAAACTACTTTGCACCGACGTGGAAAGATGACGTGGCTGTGAAGAGAATTTCTTGGAAAGCATCTGAAGTAATTTTCTTGAAAAGCATGGATTTTTTCATGAAAAGCATTCGAAACTTTGTACTAACGTGGAGATAATTTCTGAAAGTTGTTTTATTATTATTATTATTATTATTATGTTATAGACGTTGTGGTCCGCTCCTTTTAATGGTCGATCAAGATTTTTTTAACGGGAGGGAATCTTTAAACGAAAACGAATGTATATGGGTGCCTTTAAACGAATAGCCCGAAGTTCTTTTGTTTTATCATGTGTATTTGCAGCTAATTTTTTTGTATTTGCATTGGAAGTGTTTTGTCGGGTATCTCCGTGTGGCTGTGACTCTGTTTTGGTTTCTATGTGTTATTGAAATTTTGATCATGAAGAGCCCATCATTTGCAATTGTAAGGAATTTGGATAGAGAAGGGATGCATGGAGGGATGTATGGACGAGACCAATGAAAGGCGTTGTTGTTCGATGCCATGAATGGAGGTATTTACAGTGGAGAGGAGGGAAGCAACGAGCCGTAACAGTGATATTTGTTACAGCCATGACAGGTATGCTTCTTGAATTTATTTTGGTTACAGCCATGACAGGTATGCTTCTTGAATTTATTTTTGTTTTGGTCATCATTTATTTTATAAATAGATGTGTCATAATCCTCTTCTCAAGCTTCTCCTTGAAGCATTCGACTAGTACTTGATTTATTTTATAAATAGATGTGTCATATCCAATTCCATTAATCCTTTTCATCTACTAGTCCAACAGTTATACCAGAAACAGATGAATACTTTTTTTTATTTAAAATGAACGAAACAAAATAAACCGCTCTTGCTCTGTATAAGTGAAACAGATTTTCTCTTTTTCTTTAAAAGATGAAGACCAATTTTCTATATCTCAAAATAAAGGGCCATCTGTGTGTCCAGAATATAAGGCCAGCACACGGAGTCATGTTCTTCTTTAACCATGACGGGCTATCTGTGTGTCCAGGCACACGCAGTCGAGCCATAATTGGCCATCATTGTGCTTTTGTTTTTTTATGTTACCGCCACAACTTCATGTTGGCTGAAATTCAGGGGATGTATTTAATTTTTTTTAGTGTGAAGGGATATTATAAAATTAATTACAAGAAACTTGAAAATGTTCTTGTTTAATCACTGAAAATAGTCTAATCAATTAATTAAAGTCATCAATATAGGTACACTTCTTTTCTTAGGTAATAAGATTTTTTTTTTTTTAATTTTAAATCAAAAATGTTTAAGCTCTCTTACATATATCAGTTTCCTTTAATCATCAATATAGTTACAGTTATTTTTTTAACTTGCAATATATCCATTTCATTTTTATGAATTTTTTTTTTCTTTAAATTTAAAATGAATACGCTCTCTTACATATATCATTATTTTAGTTTTAGAGTTGGTCTTATGTATCAAGATAAATTTCTCTTAATAATTATTCTCAGCTCTTTATCATAAACTTAGTTGGTCTTCACCACTTTGTATATGTAAGAAAGTAAAAGGCTATATGCAATTTCTCTTATATGCAATTTCTCTTCAGTGATGCCTACACGCCATTTTCTCTTTTTCTCTTATCAAATAGAGCTGTTTTATTCACCATTAATTATAAATAAATGTTATAATTATTATATTTTAATCATTTTTATATCATTATAGATTTTAAACATGAATGTTTGAACTATGGTATCATTAGTCATTTACATTTTTTATAATTTTTTTTATTTTACATTCGGTATATTTCATATTTTTTTTTTTAATATTTGAATTTTTTATTTTAAATATTTAATCTATGCCATACATACTTATATTAAATGATTCTATATAGCGAATTAAATTAATATCATACGATTAATGTTTTTTATATATTC
Source organism: Pinus albicaulis (assembly GCA_034641835.2). Classification (NCBI taxonomy): domain Eukaryota; kingdom Viridiplantae; phylum Streptophyta; class Pinopsida; order Pinales; family Pinaceae; genus Pinus; species Pinus albicaulis. The sequence continues at coordinate 713,148,239 of CM076578.1, read as the reverse complement.
TATAGTATTTGATATATATCATTTATATTTATATTATTATTAGTGGATGAATGTTTTTAGTTAATTATTATATTTGAATTGTTTACTTATATTTTTGTTTGTATAATTATATATTGATTTGAAATTATATAATAATGAAAAGAATATTTTTATTATTATTTATAAATGATTGTTTATAATGTCAAAATATATTTTTGACATATACTAATAATAAAAATCTCTAATAAAAGAATAATCAGTTTAGATCTATTTTAACCTAGATCTTTTATAAATTTATCAATTATGCTTTTATTTTCTTTTAATCCATCTCAATTCTGATTAGACATTCGAGTAAAATATATCTATGCTAATACGTATATCAACCCCATTAACGAAGCACTATAAACAAATTAGATAACCAAATAACCATACCACTGCATTATGTCCTACCTAGAAACAAGCACTGTTCAATTTGAATTTTGAATGGGCACACACTTGATAAGTGGTGGAAGTTCCATGATAATAGCCTCAAAGACAGATTAAGTTATTTTATCATCATAAGCAACAACTAGATGATTTAGAGTCCTTAGCCAATTTTTCCTTAATACACATGAAAAATAGGAAATACCTAAAAGAATGATCAATAATGAATACTGATTCAGTATGTTTATGAAATCACAAAATTTGGGATGTCAACATTTTGTCCTCTTATTATTATCATCTTTGCAAGAGATTGTGGTTATGAAAAGACAAAATAATCAAAAGTGCTTTTAAGATACAATAACATTATCTTTTGGCTAAATTTTAAGAAGGAGTCATACAAAGATATATTTTAGCATTAGTTAAACTCTTCTTATTAATTTTTGTGCTTTTATATTCAATGTCTAGTGCCTAAAAATGCAATCTCAGATATTTCTATATATTTTGTAGCTATAGAAAAAGAAAAAAATAGATTGAACACTTGTCCCTATTGTTTAAATCATGTGTATAGAAGACTAGGGTCATATATGGAAATTATGTTACCTTAAACAAAATAAATTGCATTGATTCTTATTGCACTATATGAAATATGATGAATTAAACATGATATGAGTTATAGATGTTATTTCAAAATTTATAAGGGCACACCCTACTACACATGCAATAAGTTGGGGTTGTCAATTACATTGAAAGTATTGAGGAGATTCCCTATATATTAGAGAAGTTGAAAATCATAATTTTTACATTTTTTCCACAAAGGGAGGAATAAAATGTAGAGTGAGGTCATAAAGGAGAGAAGTGATTCCCTAAACGGGTCCATTATCAATCCTTCTTTTATTAGAATGAGTTTGGTACAATGATAAAAGTTCTCCTGATGGGGTGTGTAATATTGTTAAGAGATTTCTTGTTATTGTTAAGAGATTTCTTGAATAATAATAAAAATAACAAAAAACAAAACAAAACAAATATAATTAAAAAAATTATAATGACAAGAATAGAAAGAAAGTTTAATACACTGAAATGTACATATACAATAAAGCTATATATGCACTCACTTTAGTTTCTTTTAGATGTTATGAATGCATTTAAATGAGCAATACAAGAATTAAAAGGAATATATTTCCAATGTAAATTTACAAATTAAGTTTGACTTCATTTTGACCTTGAGTTGCAAATCACATTAAATTAAGGCAGAGTTTAACTTATAGATGAAATGACATTTTTCACTAAACTTTGGGGATTCAATTTCAAGAAAGATTGTGATCTCTTTTTTTAAATATATTTTTGAAATTATAAATGGATTTGGTTCTTTAAAAAATCGTAAATCATGACTTAATGAAATTCTATATATTTAACGACTTAAACTGAAAATTTTTAAAATCTTTGCAAATTTTGAATTAAAAATAACTTGAAACAATGCCCAAAAACTTATTTTCGCCTAAATTACTATTTTCCATTAAAAATAAATAAAATATAAACATTAAAATGTGTTAACATAGAAATAGAGATATATAACGAGAGCTCTTTATGATTATTGCTTCTCTAAGTAACCATTTAATATTACATGCTGACCGCAGAAAAAAAACAGAGGACCAGAAAAATGCTGCATCAATATGAAGTTGTTCACTTAGCATACAGAATAATTTGGATGGCAATTTTTTTTGTTGGAATATCGTAAAATAAAATTTAGAAAATTAAGTAGTTGAAGTGTTTGAGAGCAACTACATAGCTGAAATTGAGATGTATTTAATTTTTTTTAGTGTGAATGTATATTATAAAATTAATTACAGGAAACTTGAAAATGGTCTAGTGTAATCATTGAAAATAGTCTTATCAAATGATTAAAGTCATCAATATAAGTACACTTCTTTTCTCAAGTAACAATTACTTTTTCATGAGGGATATAGAGGGAGGGAGGGACGGATAGAGAGGGAGGGACGGAGAGAGAGAGAGAGAGAGAGAGAGAGATGGAGGTAGAGGTAGAAGTAGAGAGAAGATAGGGGGAGTAAGATGGAGGGATAGAGAGGGAGGGAGGGAGAGAGATAGAGAGAGATAGAGCGAGAGAGAGAGAGGGTGGGGCGAGGGTAGAGAGAGAGAGAGGGTGGGGGTGAGGAGGGAGAGAAAGATGAAGGGGGAGACGAGGGAGAGATAGGGGGGAGAGGGGGATGGAAAGGGAGGGAGGGAGAGAGAGAGAGAGAGATAGTAGGGGTGAGAGGAAGATTGAGGGTTATGGACGGAGAGCGAGTAAGAGATACAATGTGAGAGAGAGAGAGAGAGAGAGAGAGAGAGAGAGGATGGGGAGAAGGAGAGAGAGAGTGAGAGGAAGGGAGAGAGAGATAGAGAGAAAGGGAGAAAGACATATAGAGATATAAAGAGAGAGGGCCCTATAGTCATTTTTGTAGTGCCATGAAACCTCCCTCTAGATTTATATCTCCCACTCAAAAAAATATTTTTGTTTCTATTCTAGGACCTTCCTTGTACAGATAAGACATCTCGATTCTGGCCCTCCATATTTCTTCATCTCATTTCCTTTGACAGCAAGGCTAAGACAATTTCATGAAAATTCAAGATAGTTGTATTTCTGCCTATTACAATAACCACATTGTCCCATGAATCTAGTAGAGAAGCTAGCAAACTGATGAACTTATCTTCATCTGATATTTTAATATCAACATATGAAAACTAACTTACCATAGTATTGAAGGAGTTCATATGCTCTGTCACCAAGTCTCTATCATTTATCCTCAGGTTATCCATATTTTTCCGTAGGAACAATTTATTCACCAGAGACTTAGATTAGTACAAAGTCCCTAACTTGACCCACAAATTCTTCATAGTAGCTTCCCTAGATACATTCAACAATACTGAGTCTGAGATACACAAGGGTATTTTTCTCTTTGCCTTTCAAACAAACTTCACCCAGTCTTCATCTGACATTATCATTGGCTTAGTACCTGGATCTACCGCGATCCACTAATCTTTATCCACCAGCAGATCCTCCATCTTGAGCTTCCACAACTGAAAACTATGATCATTAAATTTCTCAACCTCTATATTTCCACTGCTCGCACTCTTATTTCAACACAATAATCGATCTCGTAGATCTCCCGTTGAATAGGGTCTACCACATTCCCTAGTGAAAAACCCCTCAGTAGCAAAGGAATCCCCTTGTAATTGAAACAACTCTAGTACCAGTTGTTGGGAATCACGATTTTCATTATAATGGAACCCGTAGGTGTTAGTCAACGATCGCATCACTAGAGATAACGATCCATGAGAGGCAGTTAGTCGATGTCATGAAATACATGGGGAGCCTTGCTTTATCCAATGTCCAACAATCTAGCCCCCAACGTGAGTCTGGTGTGTATTGAGCTCGTGACCTACGCTCTGATACAAAATGTAGGTTTTAATCCTATATAAAAATTATCTGCAAATGAATTCTGAAAGACAAAATAAATAATAACGAGAGAATAAAACATAAAACATATATACAAAGAGATTTTTCCCCTATATCCCAAAACCAAGACTAACAGCTTGTTTTTTCATTAGGTTTCTTTTAGTGTTACAACACACATATATACATGTTGAAGCATTCATAAACCTCAATCCATTAACCTTGGATTAGAACATAATCGTAGTTCCCTTGATTGGATCTACAAAATACCAGCGGCCGAAAACCATCATGCCCCAAAACCATGTGCAAATCCATGCACAAAACCATAGGCAGGTATACAGACCTAAAATAGGGTCCAAAAAAATTTCCATGGGCACTGCTCCAGACCCCACACACAGGGATACCCACCCCCGGTGACCCCCCGACTGTGCCGAGCATAACAAGCCAGGAGGGTTGTCACGCCCCCCCCCCCACACATGTGCCTATTCATGGAAAGAATATAACACATACCCAACATTAAGTAGCCTTAAAAAATAAGAAGAGAAGGAACTAAGCATACTCTTCCATATAAAGACAGAAGTCAAGAAGACTAAAATTGATGCTCTATTTGAATCTTAATCATAGGATAATCTACTAGAAATAAATTTGGTTCTAAAATTGGGCTGAAGACTCATGACCATCCTATATCATAACCATTAAGATGCATCAATATGGAGGAAAATATAAAGGTAGAAAAACCTACACATAATCAAATTTACTATTATTGTTACTTTTAATGATGAAGTAGAATTAGAAGTAGTTCTACTTGATGTATGTATAGTTATGATTGGAAGTCACTATACATACATATGAGATGAATCTTTGTGTGAATAGCCATCTATTACCACCTCATCAAGGATGGGAAATCCTTCACCGTCGAAACACATAAGGGAAACTCCAAAATTTCATTTGTAAGTGCCAACTAAGATAAGAAAGTAATTAGTTCTAGAAAAAAGTATGTTTTCATATTTTTAAGATGAAATTAGTTTGTAGGAGAGTTGGTGAAAGCAAGGTCATCCTTAGTGGGGTCTATGAAGGAACATAAAAGACAATTGGAAGAGTTTATAGATGTATACAAGGGTGTGTTCTAGAAGCCTAAAGGGTTACCAACCAAGAGGGAAGTGGAGCATGAGATCCAATTTTTTCGATATTCTCCACTACTGATGCAGGGGCATCCAGCTGGAAGGAGGAAAAAGATGGTTGACTGTTTCGATAGGAAATAAGACTTTTGCACGTGTTGGTAGGCAGGTTATTGAACCTGTATTTTAATTTTTTTATTATTATTACTCAGAAAGTTATTTAAAAGTTCGTTGGTCTTCTTTTAAGGAAAAGAGAAACTGATTAGACATTTAGAACTATTTTAGTTGTCAGTTTCAATCGAAGACAAGAAACTGTTACACGTTTTCTTTTTGCAAGTATTTAAACAAGAAAGAAAATCCTATGTAAGGTTCGGAATTTCTAGGAGGAAAAGCATAATAAGAACCAGAGTTGTTTTAATAAAAGAACCATCTACCAGATATACAGTTACAACCAATATTTCATGTATTATTCTACTGCATTAGATTGTCAACTTTGTTGTGTATAATAAACAAAGTATAGGAAATTAAAAAATCATTGCAGACAGAAGAGGTGACAGTGCAAAGAGCAGCTAGTATCCGACAGAGCACGAGAAGGAATTAGCGCACAAGCGAGGAATGAAGAATCATAACAAAAAATAACCAATTTTTCCAGCAAGAAGATTCGTGAAACAACCAGTTACCCTATCGGTGATACACCAGCAAATTCCAGGTAATGCATAAAGAGTCATTTCAAATTAACTGAGTAAAAGAAGTCCTAGAAATATACAGGAATTGTTCAATATACATTTTGTAAAAACCCCTTTGTTTTGTAACGATAAATGCAAAGAAGGGTTTCAATGAACGAGCAAACAGCGCTCAAGCTACGACTGTGAAGACTTCCGAACTGAGACGTATAGAAACCCTACAGCCATTTGACACAGTTTGCCAAGGGAGGGTTTATCGAAACAACCCACAAGACCAAGATCGTAGAAGAGTGGGAACCAGAAAAGACACAGGTAAATCACAAAATTAACCAGTCTCAGAGCAGAACGACCCTACCCATTCCTTGGTTGGGGCTGTTTTCCTTCAGACCGGTCGAACCCACGAAAGACCTCAAGGTTGGTTGACCTGTAAGATGGAGAAAGCAAACGGAAGTTAGAACCTGGAGAGCGCCCAGTTTTGGCGACAAAACGAAAAATAATTTCAAAGCAAAGAACAGGATACAAACCCTGTAGCATTTTACCTGTGTATAGAAGAGAAACAGTGAATGGGAAGGCGAAGTTGGACGCAAGAAACCTGCTCGCCAGAAGCAGCATACATCAGTAACTGATTAAGGCGAGCGACAGAGTAGAGCATAGAACCTCGACTTACCTTGGCGAGAAAACGAGCCGAGTTGGGAAATATTGTTGGATCAAATCCAAAAATTTCAACCTGTAACATGGACAGGATAGTTAAACGGAAAAATTGATAAATTCTGCAACCAAATCACAAGGAAGACCAACCAGACCATTATAGTTTCAATCCAAACCTTTTTCCACACTGCAAACGAAGGTGGATTGACAGCGTTAGCACAAACGCGACGAGTAAATACATCGAACCAGAGGCATAGCAACGGAACCATCGAAATAGACCTATGCAGAGAAACCACACGGCGCCGAAGGAAGAATGAAGTAAAGGAGTACATCGAACCAGAGGCATAAGCAACAGAACCCTCGAAGAATAAACCAGAGTAGAGGAACCTCAAAGCACCAAGAGAGAAATGAAGTGATACCGTGTCGAAACTGGGGTTTGTTGAAAGGCGGGAGGAGCAAGAACCAAGGTGATACAGGTGTCAACAAGTACCAATCAACGAGGACGGAAAATAAATTGTAATTTGATGACAGAGCAGATCCAATCTTACGGATAAAGGTACCACATTAAAATCATATCCGCATATAATATAAACAGAGTTAATACCATTTAATAACCCACACCTCGTAAGTATAACGGGACCTTAGGTTAAGGTTACCAAATTTTGTTTTAAATTCCAGTTTGAACACGGACCGAGGGCCAGGGCCTTCAATTTTTGGTATCGGAGCAAAGTTTCAGGAGACAGGAAAAAAAATGGAGGTTGGAAGAAGAGGAAGAGGAAGAGGGAGAGCAGTTCGAAGAATAGCAGAAGAGGGACTGCGAGAAGAGATCCGAATTTTAAATCAGAGATTGGCGGCAGTAGAAGCTGGGGGAAGGAGAGACCCAGCGGATGACAGTGATGAAGATGTGGCAGAACCAGAAGATGAGTTCGAAGGGGTGACACCTGAACTCAGATTGTTGAAATCAGTTCTGTTGTCTAGTCATAAGCCAAAACATGAGCTTTCCACTTATGACGGAAGTTTGTCAGCAGATGTGTTATTGGATTGGCTGAGTGAAGTCAACAAATATTTTGAGTTTGAGGAAACCAGTGAGGACAAGCAGGTGAAGTTCACTACCACCAAGTTGAAAGGACATGCGTCCTTAGGGTGGGACAGCATTCAGGCAGAAAGGAAAAGGCTACATAAACAACCTATAAAAAAATAGACCAAAATGGAGGAAAAATTGAAAGAGAAGTTTCTGGCTAAAGATTATCAAATAATGTTGTACAGGCAAGTACAAAATTTGAGGCAAAGGGGAATGACGGTCAAAGAATATACCAAAGAATTTTATAAGTTAAATTTGAGGGTAGGATATATGGAAGATACTCCAGAAAAAACAACAAGGTTCGTGAATGGGCTGAGAGGGGAGATACTGGATGAAATTGGTATTCTCTCACCCAGAACCTTAGATGAGGCATACCAGTTCGCCTTGAAGGCAGAGGAGAAGATAAACAGGAAGCAGAACGCCAGAAGAGGAGGTGGATCTTGTCGAGGAAAGGGGAAGGCCTTTGGTAGAGGCAGAGGTACAGGTTCAACTGAAGAGGGCAGCAATTCTAAATCTGTAGGAACAACAGAAAAGGAAAACAACACCAGAGGAGGACGACCAGCCCAGCGAGGGAGAGGAAATGGTCGGGGCAGAGGAACTGTCTAGTGCTATCGGTGCCACAAGTGGGGGAAAAAATCATATGAATGTCATGAAGGTGAACCAGCAGGTGGGAGAGGAGCTTATGTTGCCCAACCAGAAGAAGTGGAGGCGCCGCCTCAGGAAGTGGAGAATGCACTAGAAACAGGTGAAGCCTTGGTGCTGAATAAGGTACTGTTAAAACCAGCAAAGGAAGTGGTAGACCCAGATCAACGAAAGGCTTTGTTCCAGACAGTTTGCAAGTCACAGGGTAAGTGCTGCAAACTGATCATTGACAGCGGAAGCACGGATAATTTGGTGGCCACAGAAATGGTGGAGAAGTTGGGATTGAAAAAGTTGAAACATCCCACTCCTTACAAGGTGTCGTGGTTACAGAAAGGACATCAACTATTAGTTGATGAACAGTGCGAGGTGGAGTTCCAGATAGGCAGATATAAGGACAGAATTATCTGCGATGTTATGCCAATGGATGTCTGTCATATACTATTAGGAAGACCCTGGCAGTTTGATAGCAAAGTGGTTCATGATGGAAAAACGAACTGCTATAAGTTTGTTAAAGATGGGATCAAGCACACGCTTGTACCAAATAAAAATCATATCTGCATATAATATAAACAGATTTAATACCATTTAATAACCCACACCTCGTAAGTATAACGGGACCTTAGGTTAAGGTTACCAAAGTTTGTTTTAAATTCCAGTTTGAACACGGACCGAGGGCTCGGGCCTTCAACTACCAAATGTTGGGTTGTACAAGTAATCATTTATAAATACAAATGAGGTGAAGAATTAGTTTTAATAGCTATTATAAGATGGTGTTATTCGACCAAGTACCTCACATGTGGGTCACCCATTATAATTGTGCCTAAGAAGGATGCGACCATGGATGCGACTTGATGCATGTGCATTTTTTATAGTGTTTTAAACAATATTATTCTTGATAATGGGTACCTCTTGCCTAGCATAGAGGATCTATTATGCAACAAGATAAATACTTCACCAAGCTAGACTTAAAATCAGGGGGTCACTAGGTTTGAGTAAAAGAAGATGATACCTAGACGACCAGCTTCAAAACTATAAAATGTTTTTATTAGTTTTTAGTTATGATATTTAGCCTATGAAATGCACAAACTACATTCATGAATTTAATTAACGATATATTGTGCACTTTTATAAGTTCATTTTTCTTTTTGGATAATTAACTAGTATACATTGCTATCTAGGACAAACACATCTCGCATTTGATGTAGGTTCTACCGACTTTAAAGGAGCACATTTCAAGATGTGTGATTTTTCACAATATACGTTTGTGTATTTAGGATATGTGATAGGTGGAGAAGAGTTGAAAAGGGATCCTTCCATGATGGAGGTCATCATGAAGTGCTGGGTAAGGTTAACTATATGTTTTTTAAGACAGGAGTTTTTTTGAGGAAACATGGTACTTTAAGAAATTCATAGACTCATTTTTAGTGGTATAAATACCACTCCACACCATAATATCAAGTGGGAAGAGTTTCGAGTGGGTAAAGGGTCAGCGAAGAGCCTTTAAGGTGTTAAAACATAATATCAGTCAAGCATTGGTTCTAGCATTACTAAAGTTAAAATATCTCTTCGTAGTGGAGACATATGTATGTGGGCATGCTATGGGAGTAGTATTGATGCTAATTAATTAAATTGAAAAAAAATGATACAAAATTCATACAAATGTAAAATAAAATTAAAATAAAAATGTACCATACTAATAATAAAAATCTCTAATAAAATAATAATAAATTTAGATCTATTTTAACTAAATAGATCAATGTACTTGATAAGTGGTGGAAGTTCCATGATAATACCCTCAAAGATAGATTAAGTTATTTCATCATCATAAGCGACAACTAGATGATTTAATGTCCTTAATGAAATATACGAAAACTCAATTTTATCACCATAAGAAACAACTAGTTGATTTAGAGTCCCTAACGAATTTTTCCTTAATGCACATGACAACTGAACTCAAACATGAGTGCTAGAAATAATAGGAAATGCCTAAAAGAATGATCAATAATGAATACTGATTAAGTATGTTTATGAAATCACAAAATTTGGGATGTCAACATTTTGTCTTCTTATTTTTATATCTTTGCAAGAGATTTTGGTTATCCAAAGACAAAATAATCAAAAGTGCTTTTAGGATACAATAACACTATTTTTTGGCTAAATTTTAAGAAGGAATCATATAGATATATATATTAGCATTAGCTAAAATCTTATTATTAATCTTTGTGCCTTTATATTAAATGTATAGTGCCTAAAAATGCAATCTAAGATGTTTATATATATTTTGTGGCTAGAGATAAAATAATTAGATTGAACACTTGTCCTTGTTGTTTAAATCATGTGTATAGAAGACTATGGGCATATATGGAAATTTTGTTACCTTAAACCAAATAAATTGCATTTTTCCCTATTGCACTATATGGATTATGATGAATTGAAAATGATATGATTTATAGATGTTATTTCAAAAGTTATAAGGGCATACCCTACTGGACCTGCGATAAGTTGGGGTTGTCAATTACATTGAAAGTATTGTGGGGATTCCCTATAGATTAGAGTAGTTGAGAATAATATTTTTTACATATTTTCCCAGAGGGAGGAATAAAATGTAGAGTGAGGTCATAAAGGAGAGAAGTGATTCCCTAAATGGGTCCATTATCAATCCTTATTTTATTAGAATGAGTTTGGTACAATGATAAAAGTTCTCCTGATGGGGTGTGTAATATTCTTAAGAGATTTCTTTTTATATGGATGTGATGTGCAATACACCAAACCATGGGTAGAGACAATGTTGAGAGGTTTCTTGGTGTATGGATGTGATGTGAAATATCTCAAATCATAGGTATAGACAATGTAACCCTTGAGAGGTTTATTTGACCATTATTGTTCTCAAAATAACAATGAATATTATCTATGGTGGACATGTTTAGCATGAAAATATATTTGTTTGATCTGTGGTACAATTGAAAAAGAATCATATTCTTAAGCGCATAATGCTCTAGAAAAAATTATAGTTATCTGGAAGGTAAAAAGATGAAAGTTTGGAGACTAGACTTCCTCTAAGGAATAAGTTATTTGAACTATGAATTTGCTCTCTCAACCTATATATTAAATTTTTTAATAAAATTTTATTCCTTACATATTGTATCAAAAAACCATGTAAGATTAGGGAAAATATATCTAAAATCATAAGAAAAAAGTAAAAATAAAAATAATGCCATTGAAACTTTTTTAACAAAAAAAATTATATTAAAATTTTTATACAAATAGATCAAACAACTAAATAAGGTACATTATCTCACTAGTATAGTTAAAAAAAAACTGATAATTCTTCTTAAAATTTGTTTTTAAAAGATTTAAATCCTTATAATAAAAATAATAATAAACAAAACAAAACAAATATAATTATAAAAAAATTAATGACAAGAATAGAAAGAAAGTTTAATATACTAAAATGTACATATACAATAAAGCTATCTATGCACTCGCTTTAGTTTCTTCTAGATGTTATGAATGCATTTAAATGAGCAATACAAGAATTAAAAGGAACATATTTCCAATATAAATTTACAAATTAAGTTTGACCTCATTTTGACCTTGAGTTGCAAATCACATTAAATTAAGGCAGAGTTTAACTTATAGATGAAATGATATTTTTCACTAGACTTTGGAGATTCAGTTTCAAAAAAGATTGTGATTTTTTTTTTTTAATATATTTTTGAAAGTATAAATGGATTCAGTTTTTTAAAAAACCATAAATCATGGCGTAATGAAATTCTATATATTTAACAACTTGAACTCAAGCTTTTTAAAATTTTTGCAAAATTTGAGTTAAAATTAACTAGAAACAATGCCCAAAAAATTATTTTCGCCTATTCATTAGACTACACATTAATTAAATTAAATTTTTTATTGAAAATAAATGAAATATAACTTAGAATTAGAAAATTTGTTATTTTCAATTAAAAATAAATAAAAAATAAGGAGTAAAATAAGTTAAGCTAGAAATAGAGAAATATAACGAGAGCTCTTTTCGATCACTGCTTCTCTATGTAACCGTTTAAAATTACATGTTTACCGCAAAAAAACAGAGGACCAGAAAAGTGCTGCACCAATATTGGGTGAAGCACTTAGTACCGAGTATCAATGATTCCACGGAACTTTCCAAGTTTAAGAGAACCAAACTACTTTGCACCGACGTGGAAAGATGACGTGGCTGTGAAGAGAATTTCTTGGAAAGCATTTGAAGTAATTTTCTTGAAAAGCATGGCTTTTTTTCATGAAAAGCATTTGAAGCTTTGTACTAAGGTGGAGATAATTTCTGTAGGTTGTTTTTTTTTTTTTTTAATTATTATTATTATGATGATGTTATAGACGTTGTGGTCCGCTCCTTTTAACGGTCGATCAAGATTTTTTTAACGGGAGGGAATCTTTAAACGAATATATATGGGTGCCTTTAAACGAATAGCCCGAAGTTCTTTTCTTCTATCATGTGTATTTGCAGCTAATTTTTTTCTATTTGCATTGGAAGTGTTTTCTCGTGTATCTCCGTGTGGCTGTGACTCTGTTTTGGTTTCTCTGTGTCTGTGTATGTCGTCTCTGTGTTATTGAAATTTTGATCATGAAGAGCCCATCATTTGCAATTGTAAGGAATTTGGATAGAGAAGGGATGCATGAAGGGATGTATGGACGAGACCAATGAAAGGCGTTGTTGTTCGATGCCATGAATGGAGGTATTTACAGTGGAGAGGAGGGAAACAACGAGCCGTAACAGTGATATTTGTTACAGCCATGACAGATATGCTTCTTGAATTTATTTTGGTTGCAGCCATGACAGGTATGCTTCTTGAATTTATTTGTGTTTTGGTCATCATTTATTTTATAAATGAATGTGTCATAATCCTCTTCTCAAGCTTCTCCTTGAAGCATTCGACTAGTACTTGATTTATTTTATAAATAGATGTGCCATATCCAATTCCATTAATCCTTTTCATCTACTAGTCCAACAGTTATACCAGAAACAGATGAATACCTTTTTTTATTTAAAATGAACGAAACAAAATAAACCCCTCTTGTTCTGTATAAGTGAGACAGATTTTCTCTTTTTCTTTAAAAGATGAAGACCAATTTTCTATATCTCAAAATAAAGGGCCATCTGTGTGTCCAAGCACACGCAGTCATGTTCTTCTTTAACCATGACGGGCTATCTGTGTGTCCAGGCACACGCAGTCAAGCCATCATTGGCCATCATTGTGCTTTTGTTTTTTTATGTTACCGCCACAACTTCATGTTGGCTGAAATTCAGGGGATGTATTTAATATCTTTTTTAGTGTGAAGGGATATTATAAAATTAATTACAAGAAACTTGAAAATGGTCTTGTTTAATCATTGAAAATAGTCTTATCAATTAATTAAAGTCATCAATATAGGTACACTTCTTTTCTTAGGTAACAAGATTTTAAAAAAAAAAATTTAAATAAAAAATGTTTAAACTCTCTTACATATATCAGTTTCCTTTAATCATCAATATAGTTACAGTTATTTTTTTAACTTGCAATATATCCATTTCACTTTTATGAATATTTTTTTTCTTTAAATTTAAAATGAATAAACTCTCTTACATATATCATGATTTTAGTTTTAGAGTTGGTCTCATGTATCAAGATAAATTTCTCTTAATAATTATTCTCAGCTCTTTATGATAAACTTAGTTGGTTTTCACCACTTTGTATATGTAAGAAAGTAAAAGGCTATATGCAATTTCTCTTCAGTGATGTTTGCACGCCATTTTCTCTTTTCAAATAGAGCTGTTTTATTCACCATTAATTATATATATAAATGTTATAATTATTATATTTTAATCATTTTTATATCATTATAGATTTTAAACATGAATGTTTGAACTATGGTATCATTACTCATTTACATTTTTTATAATTTTTTTTATTTTACATTCTGTATATTTCATATTTGAATTTTTTTTAATATTTGATTTTTTTTTATTTTAAATATTTAATATATGCCATACATACTTATATTAAATTATTCCATATAGCGAATTAAATTAATATTATACGATTAATGTTTTTTTATATATTCTATAGTATTTGATATATATCATTTATATTTATATTGTTATTAATGGATGAATGTTTTTAGTTAATTATTATATTTGAATTGTTTACTTATATTTTTGTTTGTACAATTATATATTGATTTGAAATTATATAATAATGAAAAGAATATTTTTATTATTATTTATAAATGATTGTTTATAATGTCAAAAAATATTTTTGACATATACTAATAATAAAAATCTCTAATAAAAGAATAATCAATTTAGATCTATTTTAACCTAGATCTCTTATAAATTTATCAATTATGTTTTTATTTCCTTTTAATCCATCTCAATTCTAATTAGACATTCGAGTAAAATATATCTATGCTAATACCTATATCAACCCCATTAACTAAGCACTATAAACCAATTAGATAACCAAATAACCATACCACTGCATTATGTCCTACCTAGAAACAAGCACCATTCAATTTGAATTTTGAATGGGCACACACTTGATAAGTGGTGGAAGTTCCATGATAATAGCCTCAAAGACCGATTAAGTTATTTTATCATCATAAGCAACAACTAGATGATTTAGAGTCCTTAATGAAATATATGAAAAATTTATCACCATAAGCAACAACTAGTTGATTTAGAGTCCTTAGCGAATTTTTCCTTAATACACATGAAAAATCGGAAATAATGAATACTGATTCAGTATGTTTATGAAATCACAAAATTTGGGATGTCAATATTTTGTCCTCTTATTATTATCATCTTTGCAAGAGATTGTGGTTATGAAAAGACAAAATAATTAAAAGTGCTTTTAAGATACAATAACATTATCTTTTGGCTAAATTTTAAGAAGGAGTCATACAAGGATATATTTTAGCATTAGTTAAACTCTTCTTATTATTTTTTGTTCTTTTATATTCAATGTCTAGTGCGTAAAAACGCAATCTCAGATATTTCTATATATTTTGTAGCTACAGAAAAAGAAAAAAATAGATTGAACACTTGTCCCTGTCTTTTAAATCATGTGTATAGAAGACTATGGTCATATATGGAAATTATGTTACCTTAAACAAAATAAATTGCATTGATTCTTATTGCACTATATGAAATATGATGAATTAAACATGATATGAGTTATAGATGTTATTTCAAAATTTATAAGGGCACACCCTACTACACATGCAAAAAGTTGGGGTTGTCAATTACATTGAAAGTATTGAGGAGATTCCCTATATATTAGAGAAGTTGAAAATCATAATTTTTACATATTTTCCACAAAGGGAGGAATAAAATGTAGAGTGAGGTCATAAAGGAGAGAAGTGATTCCCTAAATGGGTCCATTATCAATCCTTCTTTTATTAGAATGAGTTTGGTACAATGATAAAAGTTCTCATGATGGGGTGTGTAATATTGTTAAGAGATTTCTTGTTATATGGATGTGATGTGAAATACATCAAACCATGGGTAGAGACAATGTTGAGAGGTTTCTTGCTATATGGATGCGATGTGAAATATCTCAAATGATAGGTAGAGACAATGTAACCCTTGAGAGGTTTAGTTGACCATTATTGTTCTCAAAATAACAATGAATCTTCTCTATGGTGGACATGTGTAGCATGAAAATATATTTGTTTGATCTTTGGTACAAGTGAAAAGGAATCATATTCTAAAGCCCATAATGCTCTAGAAAAAATTATAATTACCTGGAAGGTACAAATATGAAAGTTTGGAGACTAGACTTTCTCTAAGGAATAAGTTCTTTTAACTATGAATTTTCTCTCTGAACCTATATAATAATTTTTTTAATAAAATTTTATTCATTACTTATTGTATCAAAAAACCAAATAAGATTAAGGAAAATATATCTAAATCATAAGAAAAAAGTAAAAATAAAAATAAAGCCATACAAATTATTTTCACAAAAATAATTATTAAAAATTTTAGACAAATAGATCAAACAACTAAAGAAAGTACATTATCTCACTAGTATAATTAAAGAAGCAAACTGATAATTCTTCTTAAGATTTGTTTTTAAAATATTTAAAAACTTATAATAAAAATAATAAAAAACAAAACAAAACAAATATAATTAAAAAAATAATAATGACAAGAATAGAAAGAAAGTTTAATACACTGAAATGTACATATACAATAAAGCTATATATGCACTCACTTTAGTTTCTTTTAGATGTTATGAATGCATTTAAATGAGCAATACAAGAATTAAAAGGAATATATTTCCAATGTAAATTTACAAATTAAGTTTGACTTCATTTTGACCTTGAGTTGCAAATCACATTAAATTAAAGTAGAGTTTAACTTATAGATGAAATGACATTTTTCACTAAACTTTGGGGATTCAATTTCAAGAAAGATTGTGATCTCTTTTTTTTAAATATATTTTTGAAATTATAAATGGATTTGGTTCTTTAAAAAACCATGAATCATGACTTAATGAAATTATATATATTTAACAAATTAAACTTAAACTTTTTAAAATCTTTGCGGAATTTGAATTAAAAATAACTTGAAACAATGCCCAAAATATTATTTTCGCCTAAATTACTATTTTCCATTAAAAATAAATAAAATATAAACATTAAAATGTGTTAACATAGAAATAGAGATATATAACGAGAGCTCTTTATGATCATTGCTTCTCTAAGTAACCATTTAATATTACATGCTGACCGCAGAAAAAAAACAGAGGACCAGAAAAATGCTGCATCAATATGAAGTTGTTCACTTAGCATACAAAATAATTTGGATGGCAGTTTTTTTTGTTGGAATATCGTAAAATAAAATTTAGAAAATTAAGTAGTTGAAGTGTTTGAATTGCATTTTCGATAGTGGAAATGGATTCAACACTATCAAAACCCTTAGGGCACCCAAAATACTAAAGTTTAACAACTGTAAATAAGATTCTAATAAATCTTTGCCAAAAATTTTCAAAATCTTTGCCGAATTCTAAATCATTTTGTTACTTTTAGGAGTTGTCTACCCAGGCAACGAAATAGCTCAGACGGCAGTTTTTTGCCAGAGGAAACTAAAATTCAAGAAATCAGGTGGTTGGAGTGTGTGGAATCCATTTTTGATAGCAGAAATGGATTCAGCACTACCAAAAACCCTTAGAGCACTCAAAATACTAAAGTTTAACAACCGTAAACATGATTCTGATAAAATCTTTGCCAGATTTTTTAAAAATCTTTGCCAGATTCCAGGCCAAAAAGTTGCATGGAAAGACTATGGCTTACTTTTATAAACTACTGCCATCAGTATTGGGTGAAGTACTTAGTACCGAGTATCAATGATTCCACCGAACGTTCCAAGTTTAAGAGAACTTAGACTTCTGCCATCAATATTGGGTGAAATACTTAGTACCGAGTACCAATGATTCCATAGAACTTTCCAGCTTTAAGAGAACCCAACTACTTTGAACCGACGTGGATAGATGACGTGGATGGCAAGAGAATTTCTTGAAAAGGATCCGAAGTATTTTTCTTGAAAAGCATGGCTTTTTTTCCTGAAAAGTATTAGAAGCTTTGTACTAATGTGGAGAGAATTTCTGAAGGTTTTTTTATGTTATAGACGTGGTGGTCCGCTCCTTTTAACGGTCGATCAAGATTTTTTTAATGGGAGGGAATCTTTAAACCAATATATATGGGTACCTTTAAACGAATAGCCCGAAGCTGTTTTGTTCTATCATGTGTATTTGCAGCGAATTTTTTTGTATTTGCATTGGAAGTGTTTTCTCGTGTATCTCCGTGTGGCTGTGACTCTGCTTTGGTTTCTCTGTGTTATATTCTCTCTGTGTTATTGAAATTTGGATATGGGAAGGGATGCATGAAGAGATCAGCATGAAGGGATGCATGGACGACTCGAATGAAAGGCGTTGTTGTTTGATGCCATGAATGGAGGTATTTACAGTAGAGAGAAGGGAAGCAGCGAGCCGTAACAGTGACATTTGTTGCAGCCATGACAGGTATGCTTCTTGAACTTATTTTGGTTGCAGTCATGACAGATATGATTCTTGAATTTATTTTTGTTTTGGTCATCATTTATTTTATAAATAGATTTGTCATAATCCTCTTCTCAAGCTTCTCCTTGAAGGACTAGTCCTTCATTTGTTTTATAAATAGATGGGTCATACCCAATTCCATTAATCCTTTTCATCTACCAGTCCAACACTTACACAACCAACATATGTATACATTTCTTTATTTAAAATAAACGAAACAAAATAAATCCCTGTTGCTCTGTGTAAGTGAAACGGATTTTCCCCTTTTCTTTAAAAGATTAAGACCATGACGGACTATCTGTGTGTCTAGGCACACGCAGTCAAGCCATAATTAGCCATCATTGTGCTTTTGTTTATTTTTGTTACGGGCACAACTACATGTTCGCTGAAATTCAGGGGATGTATTTAATTTTTTTTAGTGTGAATGTATATTATAAAATTAATTACAGGAAACTTGAAAATGGTCTAGTGTAATCATTGAAAGTAGTCTTATCAAATGATTAAAGTCATCAATATAAGTACACTTCTTTTCTCAAGTAACAATTACTTTTTCATGATTTTTTTTTTTTAAATTTGAAATCGAAAATGTTTAAGCTCTCTTACACATCTCAGTTTCCTTTAATCATCAATATAGTTACAGTTATTTCTTTTACTTACAATTACTTTTTCACTTTTCATGATTTTTTTTTTAATCTAAAATGTTTCAGCTCATTTATATATATCATGATTTTATTTTTAGATTTTAGTTTTCGAGTATCAAGATAAGTTTCTCTTAATAATTATTTTTAGCTCTTTATCATAAACTGAGTTGGTCTTCTTCACTTTGTCCTATATGTAAGAAAGTAAAAAGCTATATGTAATTTCTCTTGAGTGATGCGTACACGCCATTTTCTCTTTTTCTCTTATCAAATAGAGTTGTTTTATTCACCATTAATTTTATATCTAAATGTTATAATTATTATATTTTAATCATTTTGATATCATTATAGATTTTAAAGATGAATATTTGAACTATGGTATCATTACTCATTTACATTTTTGTATATTTTTTTTTAACATTCTCTATATTTCATTTTTTTTTAATATTTTATTTTTTTATTTTAAATATTTAATTTATGCAATAAATATTGATATAAAACTCATGTTTTTCTCAAATGTTTGATTTTCTTGTTTTAAATAATTAATTTTTGCAATACATACTTATACTAAATTATTCTACACAACAAGTTATATTAATATCATATAATTAATGTTTTTGTTATATATTCCATAATATTTGATATATATCATTTACATTTATAAAATTCATGTTTTTTTTCAAATGTTTGATATTTCTTATTTTAAATATTTAATTTTTGCAATACATACTTATACTAAATTATTCTACATAACAAGTTATATTAATATCATATAATTAATGTTTTTGTTATATATTCTATAATATTTGATATATATCATTTATATTTATATTGTTATTAGTGAATGAGTTTTTTTAGTTAATTATTATATATGAATTGTTTAGTTATATTTTTGTTTGTATAATTATATATTGATTTAAAATTATATAACAATGACAAGAATATTATTATTATTATTTATAAATGATTGTTTATAATGTGAAAGGATATATTTGTATTATTTCACTATATGTAATTATTTATCCTTTGAAAATTAGATGATATAAAATAATTTAATTTTTTATTAGTAGAATTGTTTTATTTATATAAGTTATGTGAAATGGATGTTTTTGTTTATTTAAATGTATGTGTGTGTGAGAGTGTGAGGGATGGGTAGAGAGAGGGGGAGAGAGTGACAGTGAGAGGGGAAGAGAGGAGGGGAGGGGGAGAGAGGGAGGGACAGGAAGAGAGAGAGTGAGAGGGATAGGGAGAGGGAAGAAGGAGGGGGTGATTGTGGGAGTGGCAGCTTTAGACAGAGAGAGAGAGAGAGAGAGAGAGAGAGAGAGAGAGAGGGTGAGGAGTGGGGGAGAGAGGGAGAGAGAGTGAGATGGAGAGTGGTAAAGGGAAGGAGATAGGTCACGAGAGGGAGAAGGGGATTGGAAGAGGGAGTGGGAGGGGGAGAGAGCAAGAGAGAGCAAGAGACAGGAAGTATGGAGGAGAGAGAGAGAGAGATAGACATAGAGAGAGAGGGGGAGGGAGGAAGTGGGAGAGGAAGAGGGAGAGAGAAGAGAGAGGGAAGGAGGGAGAGGGAGAGGAAGAGGGAGAGATAAGAGAGGGGGAGGGAGAGTGAGAGGGATAGTGAGGGAGGGATATGGAGGGAGGAGGGAGAGAGAGTGGGGGGGGACAAGGAGGGGAGGTAGGGGGAGAGGTAGGAAGAGGGGGAGGAGGGGGAGGGAAGGGGAAAGGGAAAGGAAGGGGGAGGGATGGATGGAAATAGAGAGAGAGAGAGAGAGAGAGAGAGAGAGAGAGAGAGGGAGAGTGGAGGGGGGATAGAGAGAGAGATTTGGAGAGTAAGAGAGGGAGGTGGGAAGAGAGAGAGGGGTATAGAGAGGAGGAGAGGGTGAGGGATAGGCGAACGGGGCGAGATAGAGAGAGAGAGAGATAAGGGGGGAACGGGGAGAGTACGAAGAGGGAGAGAGAGATAGGCAAGAGAGAGAGAGAGAGAGAGAGAGCGGGGGACCTGAAGGATAGGGAGAGGGGAGGGGAAGAGAGAGAGAGAGAGAGAGGGAGAGAGAGTGGAGGAGGGAGAGGGGGATCAGGAGAGAGAGAGAGAGAGAGAGAGAGAGAGAGAGATGGAGGGAGAGGTAGAGGGAGAGATAAGAGAGGTGGAGAGAGAGGGAGGGATATAGAGGGAGGGACGGAGAGAGAGATAGAGAGACATAGAGAGAGAGAGAGAGAGAGAGAGAGAGAGAGAGAGAGAGAGAGGGAGGGAGATGGAGGTAGAGGTAGAGAGAAGATAGGGGGAGTGAGATGGAGGGATAGAGAGGGAGAGAGGGAGAGAGATAGAGAGAGATAGAGCGAGAGAGAGAAAGGGTGGGGCGAGGGTAGAGAG
Organism: Pinus albicaulis; assembly: GCA_034641835.2. Lineage (NCBI taxonomy): Eukaryota > Viridiplantae > Streptophyta > Pinopsida > Pinales > Pinaceae > Pinus > Pinus albicaulis. The sequence goes on along the minus strand of CM076578.1, from coordinate 713,127,114 downwards.
AGAGAGAGAGAGAGGGTGGGGGTGGTGAGGGAGAGAAAGATGGAGGGGGAGAGGAGGGAGAGATAGGGGGGGAGGAGGATGGAAAGGGAGAGAGATCGAGAGATAGAGATAGTAGGGGTGAGAGGAAGATTAAGGGTGATGGAGGGAGAGCGAGTGAGAGATACAATGTGAGAGAGAGAGAGAGATAGAGAGAGAGAGAGAGAGGATGGGGAGAAGGAGAGAGAGAGTGAGAGGAAGGGAGAGAGATAGAGAGAGAAAGGGAGAAATACATATAGAGATATAAAGAGAGACGGCCCTGTAGTAATTTTTGTAGTGCCATCAAATCTCCCTCTAGATTTATATCTCCCACTCAAAAAAATATTTTTGTTTCTATTCTAGGACCTTCCTTGTACAGATAAGGCATCTCCATTTTGGCCCTCCGTATTTCCTCATCTCATTTCCTTTGACAGCAAGGCTAAGACAATTTCATCAAAATTCAAGATACCTGTATTTCTGCCTATTACAATAACCACATTGTCCCATGAATCTAGTAGAGAACCTAGCAAATTGATGAAATTATCTTCATCCGATATTTTAATATCAACATATGAAAACTAACTTACGATAGTATTGAAGGAGTTCATATGCTCTGTCACCAAGTCTCCATCCTTCATCCTCACGTTATCCATATTTTTCCTTAGGAACAATTTATTCACCAGAGACTTAGATTAGTACAAAGTCCCTAACTTGACCCACAAATTCTTCATAGTAGCTTCCCTAGATACATTCAACAATACTGAATCTGAGATACAGAAGGGTATTTTTCTCCTTGCCTTTCAATCAAACTTCACCCAGTCTTCATCTAACATTATCGTTGGCTTAGTACCTGGATCTACCGCGATCCACTAATCTTTATCCACCAGCAGATCCTCCATCTTGAGCTTCCACAACTGAAAACTATGATCATTAAATTTCTCAACATCTATATTTCCACTGCTCGCACTCTTATTTCAACACAATAATCGATCTCGTAGATCTCACATTGAATAGGGTCTACCACGTTCCCTAGTGAAAAACCCCTCAGTAGAAAAGGCATCCCCTTGTAATTGAAACAACTCCGGTACCACTTGTTGGGAATCACGATTTTCGTTATAATATAACCCGTAGGTGTTAGTCAACAATCACATCGCTAGAGATAACGATCCACGAGAGGCAGTTAGTCGATGTCATGAAATACATGGGGAGCCTTGCTTTATCCAATGTCCAACAATCTACCCCCCAACGTAAGTCGGGTGTGTATTGAACTCGTGACCTACGCTCTGATACAAAATGTAGGTTTTAATCCTATACAGAAGTTATCTGCAAATGAATTCTAAAAGACATTAAATAAATAATAACGAGAAAATAAAACATAAAACATATATAGAGATTTTTCCCCTCTATCCCAAAACCGGGACTACCAGCTTGTTTTTTCATTAGGTTCCTTTTAGTGTTACAACACATATATATACATGTTGAAGCATTCATAAACCTCAATCCATTAACCTTGGATTAGAACATAATCGTAGTTCCCTTCATTGGATCTACAAAATACCAGGGGCCGAAAACCATCATGCCACAAAACCATGTGAAAATCCATGCACAAAACCATAGGTGGGTCTACCCACCTAAAATAGGGTCCAAAAAAATTTCCATGGGCACTTCTCCAAACCCCACAGACAGGGATACCCACCCCCTGCAACCCCCCGACTGCCCCGAGCATAACAAGCAAGGAGGGTTGTCATGCCCCCCCCACCCACACCCCCTTGCCCCCTCCCCCTCACACATGTGCCTATTCATGGAAAGAATATAACGCATACCCAACACCAAGTAGCCTTAAAAAATAAGAAGAGAAGGAACTCAGCATACTCTTCCATATAAAGACAGAAGTCGAGAAGACTAAAATTGATGATCTATTCGAATCTTAATCATAGGATAATCTACTAGAAATAAATTTGGTTCTAAAATTGGGACTGAAGACTCATGACCATCCTATATCATAACCATTAAGATACATCAATATGGAGGAAAATATAAAAGTAGAAAAACCTACACATAATCAAATTTACTATTATTGTTACTTTTAATGATGAAGTAGAATTAGAAGTAGTTCCACTTGATGTATGTATAGTTATGATTGGAAGTCACTATACATACATATGAGATGAATCTTTGTGTGAAGAGCCATATAGTACCACCTCATCAAGTATGGGAAATCCTTCACCGTTGAAGCAAATAAGGGAAACTCCAAAATTTCATTTGTAAGTGCCAACTAAGATAAGAAAGTAATTAGTTCTAGAAAAAAGTATGCTTTCATATTTTTAAGATAAAATTAGTTTGTAGGAGAGTTGGTGAAACCAAGGTCATCCTTAGTGGGGTCTATGAAGGAACATAAAAGACAATTGGAAGAGTTTATAGATGTATACAAGGGTGTGTTCTAGAAGCCTAAAGAGTTACCACCCAAGAGGGAAGTGGAGCATGAGATCCAATTTTTTAGATATTCTCCACTACCAAACGTTGGGTTGTACAAGTAATCATTTATAAATACAAATGAGGTGAAGAATTAGTTGTAATAGCTATTAGAAGATGGTGTTATTCGAAGGATGTGACCATGGATGCGAGTTGATGCATGTGCATTTTTTATAGTGTTCTAAACAATATTATTCTTGATAATGGGTACCTCTTGCCTAGGATAGAGGATCTGTTATGCAAAAATATAAATACATCACCAAGCTAGACTTAAAATCAGGGGGTAACTAGGTTTGAGTAAAAGAAGATGATACCTAGACGACCAGCTTCAAAACTATAAAATGTTCTTATTAGTTTTCAGTTATGATATTTAGCCTATGAAATGCACCAACTACATTCATGAATTTAATTAACGATATATTGTGCACTTTTATAAGTTCATTTTTTTTTTGGATAATTAACTAGTATACATTGCTATCTAGGACAAACACATCTCACATTTGATGTAGGTTCTACAGACTTTAAAGGAGCACATCTCAAGATGTGTGATTTTTCACAATATACGTTTGTGTATTTGGGATATGTGATAGGTGGAGAAGAGTTGAAAAGGGATCCTTCCATGATGGAGGTCATCATGAAGTGGTGGGTAAGGTTTACTAAATGTTTTTTAGGACAAGAGTTTTTTTTAGGAAACATGGTACTTTAAGAAATTCATAGAATCGTTTTTAGTGGTATAAATACCACTCCACACCATAATATCAAGTGGGAAGAGTTTCGAGTGGGTAAAGGGTCAGCGAAGAGCCTTTAAGGTGTTAAAGAAGAATATCAGTCAAGCATTGGTTCTAGCATTACTAAAGTTAAAATATCCCTTCTTAGTCGAGACATATGTATGTGGGCATGCTATGGGAGCAGTCTTGATGCTAATTCATTAAATTGAAAAAAAAATGATACAAAATTCATACAAATGTAAAATAAAATTAAAATAAGAATGTACCATAATAATAATAATAAAAATCTCTAATAAAAGAATAATCAATTTAGATCTATTTTAACCTAGATCTTTTATAAACTTACCAATTATGTTTTTATTTTATTTTAATCCATCTCAATTATTATTAAACATTGGAGTAAAATATACCTATGCTAATACGTATATCAACCCCATTAACGAAGCACTATAAACTAATTAGGTAACCAAATAGCCCTACCACTACATTATGTCCTACCTATAAACAAGCACTATTCAATTTGAATTTTGAATGGGCACACACTTGATAAGTGGTGGAAGTTCCATGATAATACCCTCAAAGATATATTAAGTTATTTCATCATCATAAGCGACAACTAGATGATTTAGAGTCCTTAATGAAATATATGAAAACTCAATTTTATCACCGTAAGCAACAACTAGTTGATTTAGAGTCCTTAATGAATTTTTCCTTAATGCACATGACAACTGAACTCAAACATGAGTGCTAAAAATAATATGAAACTCCTAAAAGAATGATGAATAATGAATACTGATTAAGTATGTTTATGAAATCACAAAATTTGGGATGTCAACATTTTGTCTTCTTATTATTATCGTCTTTGCAAGAGTTTTTGGTTATCAAAAGACAAAATAATCAAAAGTGCTTTTAAGATACAATAACACTATTTTTGGCTAAATTTTAAGAAGGAATCATATAGATATATATATATATATATATATATATATATATTAGCATTAGCTAAACTCTTATTATCAATCTTTGCGCCTTTATATTAAATGTATAGTGCCTAAAAATGCAATCTAAGATGTTTATATATATATTTGTGGCTAGAGATAAAATAATTAGATTCAACACATGTCCTTGTTGTTTAAATCATGTGTATATAAGACTATGGGCATATATGGAAATTTTGTTACCTTAAACCAAATCAATTGCATTGTTTCCTATTGCACTATATGGATTATGATGAATTGAAAATGAGATGATTTATAGATGTTATTTCAAAAGTTATAAGGGCATACCCTACTGCACTTGCGATAAGTTGGGGTTGTCAATTACATTGAAAGTATTGTGGAGATTCCCTAAAGATTAGAGTAGTTGAGAATCATAATTTTTACATATTTTCCCAGAGGGAGGAATAAAATGTAGAGTGAGGTCATAAAGGAGAGAAGTGATTCCCTAAATGGGTCCATTATCAATCCTTCTTTTATTAGAATGAGTTTGGTACAATGATATAGTTCTCCTGATGGGGTGTGTAATATTGTTAAGAGATTTCTTGTTATATGGATGTGATGTGAAATACACCAAACCATGGGTAGAGACAATGTTGAGAGGTTTCTTGGTGTATGGATGCGATGTGAAATGTATTAGATCATAGGTATAGACAATGTAACCCTTGAGAGGTTTATTTGACAATTATTGTTCTCAAAATAACAATGAATATTCTCTATGGTGGACATGTTTAGCATGAAAATATATTTGTTTGATCTGTGGTACAAGTGAAAAAGAATCATAGTTATCTAGAAGGTAAAAAGATGAAAGTTTGGAGACTAGACTTCTTCTAAGGAATAAGTTCTTTTAACTATGAATTTTCTCTCTCAACCTATATAATAAATTTTTTAATAAAATTTTATTCCTTACATATTGTATCAAAAAACCATATAAGATTAGGGAAAATATATCTAAAATAATAAGAAAAAAGTAAAAAATAAAAATAATGCCATTGAAACCATTTTAACAAAAAAAATTATATTAAAAATTTTAGACAAATAGATCAAACAACTAAATAAGGTACATTATCTCACTAGTATAGTTAAAAAAGAAAACTGATAATTCTTCTTAAAATCTGTATTTAAAAGATTTAAAACCTTATAATAAAAATAATAAAAAACAAAACAAAAAAAATATAATTATAAAAAAAATAATGACAAGAATAGAAAGAAAGTTTAATATACTAAAATATACATATACAATAAAGCTATCTATGCACTCGCTTTAGTTTCTTCTAGATGTTATGAATGCATTTAAATGAGCAATACAAGAATTAAAAGGAACATATTTCCAATATAAATTTACAAATTAAGTTTGACCTCATTTTGACCTTGAGTTGCAAATCACATTAAATTAAGGCAGAGTTTAACTTATAGATGAAATGATATTTTTCACTAGACTTTGGATATTCAATTTCAAAAAAGATTGTGATTTTTTTTTTAATATATTTTTGAAAGTATAAATGGATTCAGTTTTTTAAAAAACCATAAACCATGGCGTAATGAAATTTTATATATTTAACAACTTGAGCTCAACCTTTTTAAAATTTTTGCAAAATTTGAGTTAAAATTAACTAGAAACAATGCCCAAAAAATTATTTTCGCCTATTCATTAGACTACACATTAATTAAATTAAATTTTGTATTGAAAATAAATGAAATATAACTTAGAATTAGAAAATTTGTTATTTTCAATTAAAAATAAATAAAATATAAAAAATAAAATGCGTTAAGATAGAAATAGAGAAATATAACGAGAGCTCTTTTCGATCACTGCTTCTCTATGTAACCGTTTAAAATTACATGCTTACCGCAGGAAAAAAAATAGAGGACCAGAAAAGTGTTGCACCAATATTGGGTGAAGCACTTAGTACCGAGTATCAATGATTCCACGGAACTTTCCAAGTTTAAGAGAACCAAACTACTTTTCACCGACGTGGAAAGATGACGTGGCTGTGAAGAGAATTTCTTGGAAAGCATTTGAAGTAATTTTCTTGAAAAGCATGGATTTTTTCATGAAAAGATTTTGAAGCTTTGTACTAACGTGGAGATAATTTTTGAAGGTTGTTTTTTTTTTTTTTGGAAGTAAGGGAGTGGGATAGCGGAGGGGAAGAGAGTAGAGGGAAGGAGATAGGTCACGAGAGGGAGAAGGGGATTGGAAGAGGGAGTGGGAGGGGGAGAGAGTGGGAGAGAGCGAGAGATAGGAAGTATGGAGGAGAGAGAGAGAGAGATAGACATAGAGAGAGAGGGGGAGGGAGGAAGAGGGAGAGGAAGAGGGAGAGAGAAGAGAGAGGGAAGGAGGGAGAGGGAGAGGAAGAGGGAGAGATAAGAGAGGGGGAGGGAGAGTGAGAATGATAGTGAGGGAGGGATATGGAGGGAGGGGGGAGAGAGAGTGGGGGGGGATGAGGAGGGGAGGTAGGGGAAGAGGTAGGAAGAGGGGGAGCAGGGGGAGGGAAAGGGAAAGGGAAAGGAAGGGGAAGGGATGGATGGAGAGAGAGAGAGAGAGAGAGAGAGAGTGGAGGGGGGATAGAGAGAGTGGGGGGATAGAGAGAGAAATTTGGAGAGTAAGAGAGGGAGGTGGGAAGAGAGGGAGGGGTACAGATAGGAGGAGAGAGGAGGAGAGGGTGAGGGATAGGGGAAGGGGGCGAGATACAGAGAGATATAGGGGGGGGACGGGGAGAGTACGAAGAGGGAGAGAGAGATAGGCAGGAGAGAGAGAGAGAGAGAGCGGGGGACCTGAAGGATAGGGAGAGGGGAGGGGAAGAGAGAGAGAGAGAGGGAGAGAGAGTGGAGGAGGGAGAGGGGGATCTGGATAGAGAGAGAGAGATAGAGAGAGAGAGAGAGAGATGGAGGGAGAGGTAGAGGGAGAGATAAGAGAGGTGGAGAGAGAGGGAGCGATATAGAGGGAGGGACGGAGAGAGAGACAAAGAGACATAGAGAGAGAGAGAGAGAGAGAGAGAGAGAGAGAGAGAGAGAGAGGGAGATGGAGGTAGAGGTAGAGGTAGAGAGAAGATAGGGGCAGTGAGATGGAGGGATATAAAGGGAGGGAGGGAGAGAGATAGAGAGAGATAGAGCGAGAGAGGGAGAGGGTGGGGCGAGGGTAGAGAGAGAGAGAGGGTGGGGGTGGGGAGGGAGAGAAAGATGGAGGGGGAGAGGAGGGAGAGATATGGGGGGGAGGGGGATGGAAAGGGAGAGAGAGAGAGAGATAGAGATAGTAGGGGTGAGAGGAAGATTGAGGGTCATGGAGGGAGAGCGAGTGAGAGATACAATGTGAGAGAGAGAGAGAGAGAGAGAGAGAGAGAGAGAGAGAGAGAGAGAGGATGGGGAGAAGGAGAGAGAGAGTGAGAGGAAGGGAGAGAGAGATAGAGAGAAAGAGAGAAATACATATAGAGATATAAAGAGAGAGGGCCCTGTAGTCATTTTTGTAGTGCCATCAAATCTCCCTCTAGATTTATATCTCCCACTCAAAAAAATATTTTTGTTTCTATTCTAGGACCTTCCTTGTACAGATAAGGCATCTCCATTCTGGCCCTCCATATTTCTTCATCTCATTTCCTTCAACAACAAGGCTAATAAAATTTCATGAAAATTCAAGATAGTTGTATTTCTGCCTATTACAATAACCACATTGTCCCATGAATCTAGTAGAGAACCTAGCATACTGATGAACTTATCTTCATCTGATATTTTAATATCAACATATGAAAACTAACATACCATAGTATTGAAGGAGTTCAGATGCTCTGTCACCAAGTATCCATCCTTCATCCTCAGGTTATCCATATTTTTCTGTAGGAAAAATTTATTCACCAGAGACTTAGATTAGTACAAAGTCCCTAACTTGACCAACATATTCTTTATAGTAGCTTCCCTAGATACATTCAACAATACTGAATCTGAGATACACAATGGTATTTTTCTCCTTGCCTTTCAATCAAACTTCGCACAGTCTTCATCTGACATTATTGTTGGCTTAGTACCTGGATCTACCGCGATCCACTAATCTTTATCCACCAGCAGATCCTCCATATTGAGCTTCCAAAACTCAAAACTATGATCATTAAATTTATCAACCTCTATATTTCCACTGCTCGCCCTCTTATTTCAACACAATAATCGATCTCGCAGATTTCCCATTGAATAGGGTCTACCACATTCCCTAGTGAAAAACCCCTCAGTAGCAAAGGCATCCCTTTGTAATTGAAACAACTCTAGTACCACTTGTTGGGAATCACGATTTTCGTTATAATAGAACCCGTAGGTGTTAGTCAATGATCGCATCGTTAGAGATAACGATCCACGAGAGGCAGTTAGTCGATGTCATGAAATACATGGGCAGCCTTGCTTTATCCAATGTCCAACAATCTACCCCCCAACGTGAATCGGGTGTGTATTGAACTCGTGACCTACGCTCTGATACAAAATGTAGGTTTTAATCCTATACATAAATTATCTTCAAATGAATTCTGAAAGACATAAAATAAATAATAACGAGAGAATAAAACATAAAACATATATACAAAGAGATTTTTCCCCTATATCCCAAAACCAGGACTACCAGCTTGTTTTTTCATTAGGTTCCTTTTAGTGTTACAACACATATATATACATGTTGAAGCATTCATAAACCTCAATCCATTAACCTGGGATTAGAACATAATCATAGTTCCCTTGATTGGATCTACAAAATACCAACGGCCGAAAACCATCATGCCCCAAAACCATGTGCAAATCCATGCACAAGACCATAGGCAAGTCTACCCACCTAAAATAGGGTCCAAAAAAATTTCCATGGGCACTGCTCCAGACCCCGCACAAAGGGATACCCACCCCCCGCGACCCCCCGACTGTGCCAAGCATAACAAGAAAGGAGGGTTGTCGTGCCCCCCCCCACCCACACCCCCCTCCCCCCCCCCCCCCTCACACATGTGCCTATTCATGGAAAGAATATAACATATACCCAACAGTAAGTAGCCTTAAAAAATAAGAAGAGAAGGAACTGAGCATACTCTTCCATATAAAGACACAAGTCAAGAAGACTAAAATTGATGCTCTATTCAAATCTTAATCATAGGATAATATACTACAAATAAATTTGGTTCTGAAATTGGGACTGAAGACTCATGACCATCCTATATCATAACCATTAAGATGCATCAATATGGAGGAAAATATAAAGGTAGAAAAACCTACACATAATCAAATTTACTATTATTGTTGCTTTTAATGATGAAGTAGAATTAGAAGTAGTTCCACTTGATGTATGCATAGTTATGATTGGAAGTCACTATGCATACATATGAGATGAGTCTTTGTGTGAGGAGCCATCTAGTACCACCTCATCAAGGATGGGAAATCCTTCACCGTTGAAACACATAAGGGAAACTCCAAAATTTCAGTTGTAAGTGCCAACTAAGATAAGAAAGTAATTAGTTCTAGAAAAAGTATGCTTTCATATTTTTAAGATAAAATTAGTTTGTAGGAGAGTTGGTGAAAGCAAGGTCATCCTTAGTGGGGTCTATGAAGGAACATAAAAGACAATTGGAAGAGTTTATAGATGTATACAAGGGTATGTTCTAGAAGCCTAAAGGGTTACCACCCAAGAGGGAAGTGGAGCATGAGATCCATTTTTTTCGATATTCTCCACTACCAAACGTTAGGTTGTACAAGTAATCATTTATAAATAACAATGAGGTGAATAATTAGTTGTAATAGCTATTATAAGATGGTGTTATTCAACCAAGTACCTCACATGTGGGTCACCCATTATAATTGTGCCTAAGAAGGATGCGACCATGGATGCGACTTGATGCATGTGCATTTTTTATAGTGTTTTAAACAATATTATTCTTTATAATGGGTACCTCTTGCCTAGGATAGAGGATCTATTATGCAACAAGATAAATACTTCACCAAGCTAGACTTAAAATCAGGGGGTCACTAGGTTTGAGTAAAAGAACATGATACCTAGACGACCAGCTTCAAAACTATAAAATGTTTTTATTAGTTTTTAGTTATGATATTTAGCCTATGAAATGCACCAACTACATTCATGAATTTAATTAACGATATATTGTGCACTTTTATAAGTTCATTTTTTTTTTGGATAATTAACTAGTATACATTGCTATCTAGGACAAACACATCTCACATTTGATGTAGGTTCTACAGACTTTAAAGGAGCACATCTCAAGATGTGTGATTTTTCACAATATAAGTTTGTGTATTTGGGATATGTAATAGGTGGAGAAGAGTTGAAAAGGGTTCCTTCCATGATGGAGGTCATCATGAAGTGGTGGGTAAGGTTTACTAATTGTTTTTTAGGACAAGAGTTTTGTTGAGGAAACATGGTACTTTAAGAAATTCATAGACTCGTTTTTAGTGGTATAAATACCACTCCACACCATAATATCAAGTGGGAAGAGTTTCGAGTGGTTAAAGGGTCAGCGAAGAGCCTTTAAGGTGTTAAAGAAGAATATCAGTCAAGCATTGGTTCTAGAATTACTAAAGTTAAAATATCCCTTCGTAGTGGAGACAGATGTATGTGGGCATGCTATGGGAGTAGTCTTGATGCTAATTAATTAAATTGAAAAAAAATGATACAAAATTCATACAAATGTAAAATAAAATTAAAATAAGAATGTACCATACTAATAATAAAAATCTCTAATACAAGAATAATCAATTTAGATCTATTTTAACCTAGATCTTTTATAAACTTACCGATTATGTTTTTATTTTATTTTAATCCATCTCAATTATTATTAAACATTGGAGTAAAATATATCTATGCTAATACGTATATCAACCCCATTAACGAAGCACTATAAACCAATTAGGGAACCATATAGCCCTACCACTACATTATGTCCTACCTAGAAACAAGCACTATTCAATTTGAATTTTGAATGGGCACACACTTGATAAGTGGTGGAAGTTCCATGATAATACCCTCAAAGATAGATTAAGTTATTTCATCATCATAAGCGACAACTAGATGATTTAGAGTCCTTAATGAAATATATGAAAACTCAATTTTATCACCATAAGCAACAACTAGTTGATTTAGAGCCCCCAACGAATTTTTCCTTAATGAACATGAGAACTGAACTCAAACATGAGTGCTAGAAATAATAAGAAATTCCTAAAAGAATGATCAATAATGAATACTGATTAAGTATGTTTATGAAATCACAAAATTTGGGATGTCAACATTTTGTCTTCTTATTATTATCATCTTTCCAAGAAATATTGGTTATCAAAAGACAAAATAATCAAAAGTGCTTTTAAGATACAATAACACTATTTTTTGGCTAAATTTTAAGAAGGAATCATATAGATATATATATTAGCATTAGCTAAACTCTTATTATTAATCTTTGTGCCTTTATATTAAATGTATAGTGCGTAAAAATGAAATCTAAGATGTTTATATATATTTTGTGGCTAGAGATAAAATAATTAGATTGAACACTTGTCCTTGTTGTTTAAATCATGTGTATAGAAGACTATGGGCATATATGGAAATTTTGTTACCTTAAACCAAATCAATTGCATTGTTTCCTATTGAACTATATGGATTATGATGATTTGAAAATGAGATGATTTATAGATGTTATTTCAAAAGTTATAAGGGCATACCCTACTGCACCTGCGATAAGTTGGGGTTGTCAATTACATTGAAAGTATTGTGGAGATTCCCTATAGATTAGAGTAGTTGAGAATCATATTTTTTACATGTTTTCCGAGAGGGAGGAATAAAATGTAGAGTGAGGTCATAAAGGAGAGAAGTGATTCCCTAAATGGGTCCATTATCAATCCTTTTTTTATTAGAATGAGTTTGGTACAATGATAAAAGTTCTCATGATGGGGTGTGTAATATTGTTAAGAGATTTCTTGTTATATGGATGTGATGTGAAATACACCAAACCATGGGTAGAGACAATGTTGAGAGGTTTCTTGGTGTATGGATGCGATGTGAAATATCTCAAATCATAGGTATAGACAATGTAACCCTTGAGAGGTTTATTTGACCATTATTGTTCTCAAAATAACAATGAATATTCTCTATGGTGGACATGTTTAGCATGAAAATATATTTGTTTGATCTGTGGTACAAGTGAAAAAGAATCATATTCTAAAGCCCATAATTCTCTAGAAAAAATTATAGTTATCTGGAAGGTAAAAGGATGAAAGTTTGGAGACTAGACTTCCTGTAAGGAACAAGTTCTTTTAACTATGAATTTTCTCTCTCAACCTATATAATAAATTTTTTAATAAAATTTTATTCCTTACATATTGTATCAAAAATCCATATAAGATTAGGGAAAATATATCTAAAATCATAAGAAAAAAGTAAAAATAAAAATAATGCCATTGAAACCATTTTAACAAAAAAAATTATGTTAAAAATTTTAGACAAATAGATCAAACAACTAAATAAGGTACATTATCTCACTAGTATAGTTAAAGAAGAAAACTAATAATTCTTCTTAAAATCTGTTTTTAAAAGATTTAAAACGTTATAATAAAAATAATAAAAAAACAAAACAAAAAAAATATAATTATAAAAAAAATAATGACAAGAATAGAAAGAAAGTTTAATATACTAAAATATACATATACAATAAAGCTATCTATGCACTCGCTTTAGTTTCTTCTAGATGTTATGAATGCATTTAAATGACCAATAAAAGAATTAAAAGGAACATATTTCCAATATAAATTTACAAATTAAGTTTGACCTCATTTTGACCTTGAGTTGCAAATCACATTAAATTAAGGCAGAGTTTAACTTATAGATGAGATGATATTTTTCACTAGACTTTGGAGATTCAATTTCAAAAAAGATTGTGATTTTTGTTTTAATATATTTTTGAAAGTATAAATGGATTAAGTTTTTTAAAAAACCATAAACCATGGGGTAATGAAATTCTATATATTTAACAACTTAAGCTCAAGCTTTTTAAAAATTTTGCAAAATTTGAGTTAAAATTAACTAGAAACAATGCCCAAAAAATTATTTTCGCCTATTCATTAGACTACACATCAATTAAATTAAATTTTGTATTGAGAATAAATGAAATATAACTTAGAATTAGAAAATTTGTTATTTTCAATTAAAAATAAATAAAAAATAAAGAGTAAAATGCGTTAAGATAGAAATAGAGAAATATAACGAGAGCTCTTTTCGATCACTGCTTCTCTATGTAACCGTTTAAAATTACATGCTTACCGCAGAAAAAAAAACAGAGGACCAGAAAAGTGATGCACCAATATTGGGTGAAGCACTTAGTACCGAGTATCAATGATTCCACGGAACTCTCCAAGTTTAAGAGAACCGAACTCCTTTGCACCGACGTGGAAAGATGACGTGGATGTGAAGAGAATTTCTTGGAAAGCATGTGAAGTAATTTTCTTGAAAAGCATGGCTTTTTTCATGAAAAGCATTTGAAGCTTTGTACTAGCGTGGAGATAATTTCTGAAGGTTGTTTTTTTTTTTTTTAATTATTATTATTATTATGTTATAGACGTTGTGGTCCGCTCCTTTTAACGGTCGATCAAGATTTTTTTAACGGGAGGGAATCTTTAAAAGAATATATATGGGTGCCTTTAAACGAATAGCCCGAAGTTCTTTTGTTCTATCATGTGTATTTGCAGCTAATTTTTTTGTATTTGCATTGGAAGTGTTTTCTCTTGTATCTCCGTGTGGCTGTGACTCTGTTTTGGTTTCTCTGTGTCTGTGTATGTCGTCTCTGTGTTATTGAAATTTTGATCATGAAGAGCCATTGTAAGGAATTTGGATAGAGAAGGGATGCATGAAGGAATGTGTGGACGAGACCAAGGAATTTGGATAGAGAAGGGATGCATGCGTTGATGTTCGATGCCATGAATGGAGGTATTTACAGTGGAGAGCAGGGAAGCAACGAGCCGTAACAGTGATATTTGTTACAGCCATGACACGTATGCTTCTTGAATTTATTTTATAAATAGATGTTCCATATCCAATTCCATTAATCCCTTTCATCTACTAGTCCAACAGTTATACCAGAAACAGATGAATACCTTTTTTTATTTAAAATGAACTAAACAAAATAAACCCCTCTTGCTCTGTATAAGTGAAACAGATTTTCTCTTTTTCTTTAAAAGATGAAGACCAATTTTCTATATCTCAAAATAAAGGGCCATCTGTGTGTCCAAGCACACGCAGTCATGTTCTTCTTTAACCGTGACGGGCTATCTGTGTGTCCAGGCACACGCAGTCAAGCCATCATTGGCCATCATTGTGCTTTTGTTTTTTTATGTTACAGGCACAACTTCATGTTGGCTGAAATTCAGGGGATGTATTTAATTTTTTTTAGTGTGAAGGGATATTATAAAATTAATTACAAGAAACTTGAAAATGGTCTTGTTTAATCATTGAAAATAGTCTTATCAATTCATTAAAGTCATCAATATAGGTACACTTCTTTTCTTAGGTAACAAGATTTTAAAAAAAAAAAAATTTAATCAAAAATGTTTAAGCTCTCTTACATATATTAGTTTCCTTTAATCATCAATATAGTTACAGTTATTTTTTTAACTTGCAATATATCCATTTCACTTTTATGAATTTTTTTTTTCTTTAAATTTAAAATGAATAAGCTCTCTTACATATATCATGATTTTAGTTTTAGAGCTGGTCTCATGTATCAAGATAAATTTCTCTTGATAATTATTCAGCACTACGAAAAACCCTTAGGGCACTCAAAATATTAAAGTTTAACAACTGTAAACATGATTTTGATAAAATCTTTGCCTGATTTTTTAAAAATCTTTGCCCGATTCCGGGCCAAAACGTTGCGTGAAAAGACTGCGCCTTACTTTTATAAACTACTGCCATCAATATTGGGTGAAGTACTTAGTACCGAGTATCAATGATTCCACCGAACGTTCCAAGTTTAAAAGAACTTAGACTACTGCCATCAATATTGGGTGAAGTACTTAGTACCGAGTACCAGTGATTCCATAGAACTTTCCAACTTTAAGAGAACCCAACTACTTTGAACCGACGTGGATGGCAAGAGAATTTCTTGAAAAGCATCCGAAGTATTTTTCTTGAAAAGCATGGCTTTTTTCGTGAAAAGCATTAGAAGCTTTGTACTAATGTGGAGAGAATTTCTGAAGGTTTTTTTTTATGTTATAGACGTGGTGGTCCGCTCCTTTTAACGGTCGATCAAGATTTTTTTAATGGGAGGGAATCTTTAAACCAATATATATGGGTACCTTTAAACGAATAGCCCGAAGCTCTTTTGTTCTATCATGTGTATTTGCAGCGAATTTTTTTGTATTTGCATTGGAAGTGTTTTCTCGTGTATCTCCGTGTGGCTGTGACTCTGCTTTGGTTTCTCTGTGTTATATTGTCTCTGTGTTATTGAAATTTGGATATGGGTAGGGATGCATGAAGAGATCAGCATGAAGGGATGCATGGACGACACGAATGAAAAGCGTTGTTGTTTGATGCCATTAATGGAGGTATTTACAGTAGAGAGAAGGGAAGCAGCGAGCCGTAACAGTGACATTTGTTGCAGCCATGACAGGTATGCTTCTTGAACTTATTTTGGTTGCAGTCATGACAGATATGATTCTTGAATTTATTTTGTTTTGGTCATCATTTATTTTATAAATAGATTTGTCATAATCCCCTTCTCAAGCTTCTCTTTGAAGGACTAGTCCTTCATTTGTTTTATAAATAGATGTGTCATACTCAATTCCATTAATCCTTTTCATCTGCTAGTCCAACACTTACACAACCAACAGATGTATACATTTCTTTATTTAAAATAAACGAAACAAAATAAACCCCTCTTGCTCTGTGTAGGTGAAACGGATTTTCCCTTTTTCTTTAAAAGATTAAGACCAATTTTCTATATCTCAAAATAACGGGCCATCTGTGTGTCCAGGCACACGCAGTCATGTTCTTCTTTAAACCATGACGGACTATCTGTGTGTCTAAGCACACGCAGTCAAGCCATGATTAGCCATCATTGTGCTTTTGTTTATTTTTGTTACCGCCACAACTACATGTTGGCTGAAATTCAGGGGATGTATTTATTTTTTTTAGTGTGAATGTATATTATAAAATTAATTACAGGAAACTTGAAAATGGTGTAGTTTAATCATTGAAAATAGTCTTATCAAATGATTAAAGTCATCAATATAACAATTACTTTTTCATGATTTTTTTTTTTTAAATTTTGAAATCGAAAATGTTTAAGCTCTCTTACACATCTCAGTTTCCTTTAATCATCAATATAGTTACAGTTATTTTTTTTATTTACAATTACTTTTTCACTTTTCATGAATTTTTTTTTTAATCTAAAATGTTTCAGCTCATTTATATATATCATGATCTTATTTTTAGATTTTAGTTTTCGAGTTCGTTTATTGTATCAAGATAAGTTTCTCTTAATAATTATTCTTAGCTCTAATTTGTCTTAATAATTATTCTTAGCTCTTTATCATAAACTGAGTTGGTATTCTTCACTTTGTCCTATATTTAAGAAAGTAAAAAGCTATATGTAATTTCTCTTCAGTGATGGGTACACGCCATTTTCTCTTTTTCTCTTATCAAATAGAGTTGTTTTATTCACCATTCATTTTATAAATAAATGTTATAACTATTATATTTTAATCATTTTTATATCATTATAGATTTTAAAGATGAATGTTTGAACTATGGTATCATTACTCATTTACATTTTTGTATACATTTTTTTAACATTATTTATATTTCATTTTTTTTTAAATATTTGATTTTTTTATTTTAAATATTTAATTTATGCAATAAATACTGATATAAAATTCATGTCTTTCTCAAATGTTTGATTTTCTTGTCTTAAATATTTAATTTTTGCAATACATACTTATACTAAATTATTCTACATAACAAGTTATATTAATATCATATAATTAATGTTTTTGTTATATATTCTATAATATTTGATATATATCATTTACATTTATAATATTCATGTTTTTTTCAAATGTTTGATTTTCTTATTTTAAATATTTAATTTTTGCAATACATACTTATAGTAAATTATTCTACATAACAAGTTATATTAATTTCATATAATTAATTTTTTTGTTATATATTCTATAATATTTGATATATATCATTTATATTTATATTGATATTAGTGAATGAGTTTTTTTAGTTAATTATTATATTTGAATTGTTTAGTTATATTTTTGTTTGTATAATTATATATTGATTTAAAATTATATAAAAATGAAAAGAATATTATTATTATTATTTATAAATGATTGTTTATAATGTGAAAGGATATATTTGTATTATTTCACTATATGTAATTATTTATCCTTTGAAAATTAGATGATATAAAATAATTTAATTTTTTTATTAGTAGAATTGTTTTATTTATATAAGGTATGTGAAATGGATGTTTTTGTTTATTTAAATGTATGTGTGTGTGAGTGTGAGGGAGGGGTAGAGAGAGGAGGAGAGAGTGACAGTGAGAGGGGAGGAGAGGAGGGGAGGGGGAGAGAGGGAGGGACAGGAAGAGAGAGAGTGAGAGGGATAGGGAGAGGGAAGAAGGAGGGGGTGATTGTGGGAGAGAGAGAGAGAGAGAGAGAGAGAGAGAGAGAGTGATTTAGGGAGAAGGAGAGGGAGAGAGAGGGAGGGGGAGAGGGCGAGTGCTGGGGACAGTAGAGGGAAAGGGAGTGGGAGAAGTAGGGAAAGAGTGAGAGAGAGTGGGAGGGAGGAGGCAGGGAGAATAGGGAGAGGGATAGAGATGGAAAGAGAGAGGAAGGGAGAGACATGAGGAGGGATATATATATATATATATATATATATATATATATATATATATATATATATATATATATATATATATATAGAGAGAGAGAGAGAGAGAGAGAGAGAGAGAGATATGGAGAGAAAGAGAGTCGAGGTAAGGGAGAGGGATAGCGGAGGGGAAGAGAGAGGGATATGGGAAGGGGGAGAGAGAGATAAGAGAGAGAGGGAAGGGAGAGGGGAGGGGAAGAGAGAGAGAGTGGAGGAGGGAGAGGGATAGCGGAGGGGAAGAGAGAGGGATATGGGAAGGGGGAGAGAGAGATAAGAGAGGTGGAGAGAGAGGGAGGGATATAGAGGGAGGGACGGATAGAGAGATAGAGAGAGAGAGAGAGAGAGAGAGAGATGGAGGGATAGAGAGGGAGGGAGGGAGGGATATATCAAGAGATAGAGCGAGAGAGAGAGAGGGTGGGGCGAGGGTAGAGAGAGAGAGAGGGTGGGGGTGCGGAGGGAGAGAAAGATGGAGGGGGTGAGGAGGGAGAGATAGGGGGGGGAGGGGGATGGAAAGGGAGAGAGAGAGAGAGATAGAGATAGTAGGGGTGAGAGGAGGATTTAGGGTGATGGAGGGAGAGCCAGTGAGAGATACAATGTGAGAGAGAGAGAGAGAGAGAGAGACAGAGAGAGAGAGAGGATGGGGAGAAGGAGAGAGAGAGTGAGAGGAAGGGAGAGAGAGATAGAGAGAAAGGGAGAAAGACATATAGAGATATAAAGAGAGAGGGCCCTGTAGTCATTTTTGTAGTGCCATCAAATCTCCCTCTAGATTTATATCTCACACTCAAAAAAATATTTTTGTTTCTATTCTACGACCTTCCTTGTACACATAAGGCATCTCCATTCTGGCCCTCCATATTTCTTCATCTCATTTCCTTCGACACCAAGGCTAAGACAATTTCATCAAAATTCAAGATAGTTGTATTTATGCCTATTACAATTACGAAATTGTCCCATGAATCTAGTAGAGAACCAAGCAAACTGATGAACTTATCTTCATCTGATATGTTAATATCAACATATCAAAACTAACTTACCATAGTATTGAAGGATTTTAGATGCTCTGTCACCAAGTCTCCATCCTTCATCCTCAGGTTATCCATATTTTTCCCTAGGAACAATTTATTCACCAGAGACTTAGATTAGTACAAAGTCCCTAACTTGACCCACAAATTCTTCATAGTAGCTTCCCTAGATACATTCAACAATACTGAATCTGAGATACAAAACGATATTTTTCTCCTTGCCTTTCAATCAAACTTCGCCCAGTCTTCATCTGACATTATCGTTGGCTTAGTACCTGGATCTACTGCGATCCACTAATCTTTATCCACCAGGAGATCCTCCATCTTGAGCTTCCACAGCTCAAAACAATGATCATTAAATTTCTCAACCTCTATATTTCCATTGCTCGCCCTCGTATTTCAACACAATAATCGATCTCGCAGATCTCCCATTGAATAGGGTCTACCACATTCCCTAGTGAAAAACCCCTCAGTAGCAAAGGCATCCCCTTGTAATTGAAACAACTCTGGTACCACTTGTTTGGAATCACGAGAGGGAGTTAGTCGATGTCATGAAATACATGGGGATCCTTGCTTTATCCAATGTCCAACAATCTACCCCCCAACGTGAGTCGGGTGTGTATTGAACTCGTGACCTACGCTCTAATACCAAATGTAGGTTTTAATCCTATACAGAAATTATCTGCAAATGAATTCTGAAAGACAGAAAATAAATAATAATGAGAGAATAAAACATAAAACATATATACAAAGAGATTTCTCCCCTATATCCCAAAACCGGGACTACCAGCTTGTTTTTTCATTAGGTTCATTTTAGTGTTACAACACATATATATACAAGTTGAAGCATTCATAAACCTCAATCCATTAACCTTGGATTAAAACATAATCGTAGTTCCCTTGATTGGATCTACAAAATACCAGCGGCCGAAAACCATCATGCCCCAAAACCATGTGCAAATCCATGCACAAAACCATAGGCGGGTCTATCCACCTAAAATAGGGTCCAAAAAAATTTCCACGGGCACTACTCCAAACCCCACACATAGGGATACCCACCCCCTACGACCCCCCGACTGTGCCGGGCATAACAAGCAAGGAGGGTTGTCGCGCCACCCCCACCCACACCCCCCTCCCCCTTCACACATGTGCCTATTCATGGAAAGAATATAACATATACCGAACACTAAGTAGCCTTAAAAAATAAGAAGAGAAGGAACTGAGTATACTCTTCCGTATAAAGACAGAATTCAAGAATACTAAAATTGATGCTCTATTCGAATCTTAATCATAGGATAATCTACTAGAAATAAATTTTGTTCTAAAATTGGGACTGAAGACTCATGACCATCCTATATCATAGCCATTAAGATGCATCAATATGGAGGAAAATATAAAAGTTTAAAAACCTACACATAATCAAGTTTACTATTATCGTTACTTTTAATGATGAAGTAGAATTAGAAGTAGTTCCACTTGATGTATGTATAGTTATGATTGGAAGTCACTATACATACATATGAGATGAATATTTGTGTGAAGAGCCATCGAGTACCACCTCATCAAGGATGGGAAATCTTTCAGCGTCGAAACACATAAGGGAAAGTCCAAAATTTCATTTGTAAGTGCCAACTAAGATAAGAAAGTAATTAGTTCTAGAAAAAAGTATGCTTTCATATTTTTAAGATAAAATTAGTTTGTAGGAGAGTTGGTGAAAGAAAGGTCATCCTTAGTGGTGTCTATGAAGGAACATAAAAGACAGTTGGAAGAGTTTATAGATGTATACAAGGGTGTGTTCTAGAAGCCTAAAGGGTTACCACCCAAGAGGGAAGTGGAGCATGAGATCCAATTTTTTCGATATTCTCCACTACCAAACGTTGGGTTGTACAAGAAATCATTTATAAATACAAATGAGGTGAAGAATTAGTTGTAATAGCTATTAGAAGATGGTGTTATTCGACCAAGTACCTCACATGTGGGTCACCCATTATAATTGTGCCTAAGAAGGATGCGACCATGGATGCGACTTGATGCATGTGCATTTGTTATAGTGTTTTAAGCAATATTATTCTTGATAATGGGTACCCCTTGCCTAGGATAGAGGATATATTATGCAACAAGATAAATACTTCACCAAGCTAGACTTAAAATCAGGGGGTCACTAGGTTTGAGTAAAAGAAGATGATACCTAGACGACTAACTTCAAAACTATAAAATGTTTTTATTAGTTGTTAGTTATGATATTTAGCCTATGAAATGCACCAACTACATTCATGAATTTAATTAACGATATATTGTACACTTTTATAAGTTCATTTTTTTTTGGATAATTAACTATTATACATTGCTATCTAGGACAAACACATCTCACATTTGATGTAGGTTCTACAGACTTTAAAGGATCACATCTCAATATGTGTGATTTTTCACAATATACGTTTGTGTATTTGGGATATGTGATAGGTGGAGAAGAGTTGAAAAGGGATCCTTCCATGATGGAGGTCATCATGAAGTGGTGGGTAAGGTTTACCAAATGTTTTTTAGGACAGGAGTTTTATTGAGGAAACATGCTACTTTAATAAATTCATAGACTCATTTTTAGTGGTATAAATACCACTCCACACCATGATATCAAGCGGGAAGAGTTTCGAGTGGTTAAAGGGTCAGCGAAGAGCCTTTAAGGTGTTAAACAAGAATATCAGTCAAGCATTAGTTCTAGCATTACTAAAGTTAAAATATCCCTTCATAGTGGAGACATATGTATGTGGGCATGCTATGGGAGCAGTCTTGATGCTAATTAATTAAATTGAAAAAAAATGATACAAAATTCATACAAATGTAAAATAAAATTAAAATAAGAATGTACCATACTAATAATAAAAATCTCTAATAAAAGAATAATCAATTTAGATCTATTTTAACCTATATCTTTTATAAACTTACCAATTATGTTTTTATTTTCTTTTACTCCATCTCAATTATTATTAAACATTGGAGTAAAATTTATCTATGCTAATACGTATATCAACCCCATTAACGAAGCACTATAAACCAATTAGGTAACCAAATAGCCCTACCACTACATTATGTCCTACCTCGAAACAAGCACTATTCAATTTGAATTTTGAATGGGCACACACTTGATAAGTGGTGGAAGTTCCATGATAATACCCTCAAAGATAGATTAAGGTATTTCATCATCATATGCGACAACTAGATGATTTAGAGTCCTTAATGAAATATATGAAAACTCAATTTTATCACCATAAGCAACAACTAGTTGATTTAGAGTCCCTAATGAATTTTTCCTTAATGCACATGACAAATGAACTCAAACATGAGTGCTAGAAATAATAGGAAATGCCTAAAAGAATGATCAATAATGAATACTGATTAAGTATGTTTATGAAATCACAAAATTTGGGATGTCAACATTTTGTCTTCTTATAATTATCATCTTTGCAAGAGATTTTGGTTATCAAAAGACAAAATAATCAAAAGTGCTTTTAAGATACAATAACACTATTTTTTGGCTAAATTTTAAGAAGGAATCATATAGATATATATATTAGCATTAGCTAAACTCTTATTATTAATCTTTGTGCCTTTATATTAAATGTATAGGGCCTAAAAATGCAATATAATATATTTATATATATTTTGTGCCGAGAGATAAAATAATTAGATTGAACACTTGTCCTTGTTGTTTAAATCATGTGTATAGAAGACTATGGGCATACATGGAAATTTTGTTACCTTAAACCAAATAAATTGCATTGTTTCCTATTGCACTATATGGATTATGATGAATTGAAAATGAGATGATTTATAGATGTTATTTCAAAAGTTATAAGGGCATACCCTACTGCACCTGCAATAAGTTGGGGTTGTCAATTACATTGAAAGTATTGTGGAGATTCCCTATAGATTAGAGTAGTTGAGAATCGTATTTTTTACATATTTTCTGAGAGGGAGGAATAAAATGTAGAGTGAGGTCATAAAGGAGAGAAGTGATTCCCTAAATGGGTCCATTATCAATCCTTCTTTTATTAGAATGAGTTTGGTACAATGATAAAAGTTCTCATGATGGGGTGTGTAATATTGTTGAGAGATTTCTTTTTATATGGATGTGATGTGAAATACACCAAACCATGGTGAAGACAATGTTAAGAGGTTTCTTTGTGTATGGATGCGATGTGAAATATCTCAAATCATAGGTATAGACAATGTAACCCTTACCATGAAGTTTGATGACCATTATTGTTCTCAAAATAACAATGAATATTCTCTATGGTGGACATGTTTAGCATGAAAATATATTTGTTTGATCTGTGGTACAAGTGAAAAAGAATCATATTCTAAAGGGCATAATGCTCTAGAAAAAATTATAGTTATCTGGAAGGTAAAAAGATGAAAGTTTGGAGACTAGAATTCCTCTAAGGAATAAGTTCTTTTAACTATGAATTTTCTCTCTCAACCTATATAATAAATTTTTTAATAAAATTTTATTCCTTACATATTGTATCAAAAAACCATATAAGATTAGGGAAAATATATCTAAAATCATAAGAAAAAAGTAAAAATAGAAATAATGCCATTGAAACCATTTTAACAAAAAAAATTATGTTAAAAATTTTAGACAAATAGATCAAACAACTAAATAAGGTACATTATCTCACTAGTATAGTTAAAAAAGAAAACTGATAATTCTTCTTAAAATCTGTTTTTAAAAGATTTAAAACCTTATAATAAAAATAATTAAAAACAAAAAAAAACAAATATAATTATAAAAAAAATAATGACAAGAATAGAAAGAAAGTTTAGTATACTAAAACGTACATATACAATAAAGCTATCTATGCACTCGCTTTAGTTTCTTCTAGATGTTATGAATGCATTTAAATGAGCAATACAAGAATTAAAAGGAACATATTTCCAATATAAATTTACAAATTAAGTTTGACCTCATTTTGACCTTGAGTTGCAAATCACATTAAATTAAGGCAGAGTTTAACTTGTAGATGAAATGATATTTTTCACTAGACTTTGGAGATTCAATTTCAAAAAAGATTGTGATTTTTTTTTTTAATATATTTTTGAAAGTATAAGTGGATTCAGTTTTTTAAAAAACCATAAACCATGGCGTAATGAAATTCTATATATTTAACAACTTGATCTCAAGCTTTTTAAAAGTTTTGCAAAATTTGAGTTAAAATTAACTAGAAACAATGCCCAAAAAAGCATTTTCGCGTATTCATTAGACTACGCATTAATTAAATTACATTTTGTATTGAAAATAAATGAAATATAACTTAGAATTAGAAAATTTGTTATTTTCAATTAAAAATAAATAAAATATAAAAAGTAAAATGCGTTAAGATAGAAATAGAGAAATATAACGAGAGCTCTTTTCGATCACTGTTTCTCTATGTAACCGTTTAAAATTACATGCTTACCGCAGAAAAAAAAACAGAGGACCAGAAAAGTGCTGCACCAATATTGGGTGAAGCACTTAGTACCGAGTATCAATGATTCCACGGAACTTTCCAAGTTTAAGAGAACCGAACTACTTTGCACCGACGTAAAAAGATGACGTGGCTGTGAAGAGAATTTCTTGGAAAGCATCTCAAGTAATTTTCTTGAAAAGCATGGCTTTTTTCATGAAAAGCATTTGAAGCTTTGTACTAACGTGGAGATAATTTCTGAAGGTTGTTATTTTTTTTTTTTTAATTATTATTATTATTATTATGATGTTGTTATAGACGTTGTGGTCCGCTCCTTTTAACGGTCGATCAAGATATTTTTTTAATGGGAGGGAATCTTTAAACGAATATATATGGGTGCCTTTAAACGAATAGCCCGAAGTTCTTTTGTTCTACCATGTCTATTTGCAGCTAATTTTTTTGAATTTGCATTGGAAGTGTTTTCTCGTGTATCTCCGTGTGGCTGTGACTCTGTTTTGGTTTCTCTGTGTCTGTGTATGTCGTCTCTGTGTTATTGAAATTTTGATCATGAAGAGCCCATCATTTGCAATTGTAAGGAATTTGGATAGAGAAGGGATGCATGAAGGGATGTATGGACGAGACCAATGAAAGGCGTTGTTGTTCGATGCCATGAATGGAGGTATTTACAGTGGAGAGCAGGGAAGCAACGAGCCGTAACAGTGATATTTGTTACAGCCATGACAGGTATGCTTCTTGAATTTATTTTGGTTGCAGCCATGACAGGTATGCTTCTTGAATTTATTTTTGTTTTGGTCATCATTTATTTTATAAATAGATGTGTCATAATCCTCTTCTCAAGCTTCTCCTTGAAGCATTCGACTAGTCCTTGATTTATTTTATAAATAAATGTGCCATATCCAATTCCATTAAACCGTTTCATCTACTAGTCCAACAGTTATACAAACAGATGAATACCTTTTTTTATTTAAAATGAAGTAAACAAAATAAACCCCTCTTGCTCTGTATAAGTGAAACAGATTTTCTCTTTTTCTTTAAAAGATGAAGACCAATTTTCTATATCTCAAAATAAAGGGCCATCTGTGTGTCCAAGCACACGCAGTCATGTTCTTCTTTAACCATGACGGGCTATCTGTGTGTCCAGGCACACGCAGTCAAGCCATCATTGGCCATCATTGTGCTTTTGTTTTTTATGTTACCGCCACAACTTCATGTTGGCTGAAATTCAGGGGATGTATTTATTTTTTTAAGTGTGAAGGGATATTATAAAATTAATTAAAAGAAACTTGAAAATGGTCTTGTTTAATCATTGAAAATAGTCTTATCAATTAATTAAAGTCATCAATATAGGTACACTTCTTTTCTTAGGTAACAAGATTTTTTTTAAAAATTTTTTATATAAAAAATGTTTAAGCTCTCTTACATATATCAGTTTCCTTTAATCATCAATACAGTTATAGTTATTTTTTTAACTTGCAATATATCCATTTCACTTTTATGATTTTTTTTTTCTGTAAATTTAAAATGAATAAGCTCTCTTACATATATCATGATTTTAGTTTTAGAGTTGGTCTTATGTATCAAGATAAATTTCTCTTAATAATTTTTCTCAGCTCTTTATCATAAACTTAGTTGGTCTTCACCACTTTGTATATGTAAGAAAGTAAAAGGCTATATGCAATTTCTCTTCAGTGATGCTTACATGCCATTTTCTCTTTTTCTCTTATCAAATAGAGCTGTTTTATTCACCATTAATTATATATATAAATGTTATAATTATTATATTTTAATCATTGTTATATCATTATAGATTTTAAACATGAATGTTTGAACTATGGTATCATTAGTGATTTACATTTTTTACAATTTTTTTTATTTTACATTCTGTATATTTCATATTTGATTTGTTTTTTTAATATTTGATTTTTTTATTTTAAATATTTAATTTATGCCATACATACTTATATTAAATTATTCTATATAGCGAATTAAATTAATATCATACGATTAATGTTTTTTTATATATTCTATAGTATTTGATATATATCATTTATATTTATATTGTTATTAGTGGATGAATGTTTTTAGTTAATTATTATATTTGAATTGTTTACTTATATTTTTGTTTGTATAATTATATATTGATTTGAAATTATATAATAATGAAAAGAATATTTTTATTATTATTTATAAATGATTGTTTATAATGTCAAAAGATATTTTTGACATATACTAATAATAAAAATCTCTAATAAAACAATAACCAATTTAGATCCATTTTAACCTAGATTTTTTTATAAATTTATCAATTATGTTTTTATTTTCTTTTAATCCATCTCAATTCTGATTAGACATTCGAGTAAAATATATCTATGCTAATAGGTATATCAACCTCATTAACGAAGCACTATAAATCAATTAGATAACCAAATAACCATACCACTGCATTATGTCCTACCTAGAAACAAGCACTGTTCAATTTGAATTTTGAATGGGCACACACTTGATAAGTGGTGGAAGTTCCATGATAATAGCCTCAAAGACAGATTAAGTTATTTTATCATCATAAGCAACAACTAGAGGATTTAGAGTCCTTAATGAAATATATGAAAAATCAATTTTATCACCATAAGCAACAACTAGTTGATTTAGAGTCCTTAGCGAATTTTTCCTTAATACACATGAAAAATAGGAAATTCCTAAAAGAATGATCAGTAATGAATACTGATTCAGTATGTTTGTGAAATCACAAAATTTGAGATGTCAACATTTTTTCCTCTTATTATTATCATCTTTGCAAGAGATTGTGGTTATGAAAAGACAAAATAATCAAAAGTGCTTTTAAGATAATATAACATTATCTTTTGGCTAAATTTTAAGGAGTCATACAAAGATATATTTTAGCATTAGTTAAACTCTTCTTATTAATTTTTGTGCTTTTATATTCAATGTCTAGTGCCTAAAAATGCAATCCCAGATATTTCTATATATTTTATAGCTACAGAAAAAAAAAAAATAGATTGAGCAGTTGTCCCTATTGTTTAAATCATGTGTATAGAAGACTATGTTCATATATGGAAATTATGTTACCTTAAACAAAATAAATTGCATTGATTCTTATTGCACTATATGAAATATGATGAATTAAACATGAGATGAGTTATAGATGTTATTTCAAAATTTATAAGGGCACACCCTACTACACATGCAATAAGTTGGGGTTGTCAATTACATTGAAAGTATTGAGGAGATTCCCTGTATATTAGAGAAGTTGAAAATCATAATTTTTACATATTTTCCACAAAGGGAGGAATAAAATGTAGAGTGAGGTCATAAATGAGAGAAGTGATTCCCTAAATGGTTCCATTATCAATCCTTCTTTTATTAGAATGAGTTTGGTAAAATGATAAAAGTTCTCATGATGGGGTGTGTAATATTGTTAAGAGATTTCTTGTTATATGGATGTGATGTGAAATACATCAAACCATATGTAGAGACAATGTTGAGAGGTTTCTTGCTATATGGATGCGATGTGAAATATCTCAAATGATAGGTAGAGACAATGTAACCCTTGAGAGGTTTAGTTGACCATTATTGTTCTCAAAATAACAATGAATCTTCTCTATGGTGGACATGTGTAGCATGAAAATATATTTGTTTGATCTCTAGTACAAGTGAAAAAGAATCATATTCTAAAGCCCATAATGCTCTAGAAAAAATTATAATTACCTGGAAGGTACAAATATGAAAGTTTGGAGACTAGACTTTCTCTAAGGAATAAGTTCTTTTAACTATGAATTTTCTCTCTAAACCTATATAATAAATTTTTTAATAAAATTTTATTCATTACTTATTGTATCGAAAAACCAAATAAGATTAGGGAAAATATATCTAAATCATAAGAAAAAATTAAAAATAAAAATAAATCCATACAAATTATTTTCACAAAAAAATTATTAAAAATTTTAGACAAATAGATCAAACAACGAGAGCTCTTTATGATCATTGCTTCTCTAAGTAACCGTTTAATATTACATGCTGACTGCAGAAAAAAAATAGAGGACCAGAAAAATGCTGCATCAATATGAAGTTGTTCACCTAGCATACAGAATAATTTGGATGGCAGTTTTTTTTTGTTGGAATATCTTAAAATAAAATTTAGAAAATTAAGTAGTTGAAGTGTTTGAATTGCATTTTTGATAGTGGAAATGGATTCAACACTATATGAAGTTGTTCACCTAGCATACAGAATAATTTGGATGGCAGTTTTTTTTTGTTGGAATATCTTAAAATAAAATTTAGAAAATTAAGTAGTTGAAGTGTTTGAATTGCATTTTTGATAGTGGAAATGGATTCAACACTATCAAAACCCTTAGGGCACCCAAAATACTAAAGTTTAACAACTATAAATAAGATTCTAATAATCTTTGCCAATTTTTTTCAAAATCTTTGCCGAATTCTAAATCATTCTGTTACTTTTAGGAGTTGTCTACCCAGGCAACCAAATAGCCTGGACAGGGGCAAATAAAATTCAAGAAATCAGGTAGTTGGAGTGTTTGGAATCCATTTTTGATAGCGGAAATGGATTCAGCACTACCAAAAACCTTTAGGGCACTCAAAATACTAAAGTTTAACAACTGTAAACATGATTCTGATAAAATCTTTGCCGATTTTTTTAAAAATCTTTGCCCGATTCTAAGCCAAAACGTTGCCTGAGAAGACTACAGCTTAGTTTTATAAACTACTGATAGCCTGCCATCAGTATTGGGTGAAGTACTTAGTACCCAGTATCAATGATTCCACCGAACGTTCCAAGTTTAAGATAACTTAGACTACTGCCTTCATTATTGGGTGAAGGACTTAGTACGGAGTACCAATGATTCCATAGAACTTTCCAACTTTAAGAGAACCCAACTACTTTGAACCGACGTGGATAGATGACGTGGATGGCAAGAGAATTTCTTGAAAAGCATCCGAAGTATTTTTCTTGAAAAGCATGGCTTTTTTTCGTGAAAAGCATTAGAAGCTCTGTACTAATGTGTAAAGAATTTCTGAAGGCTTTTTTATGTTATAGACGTGGTGGTCCGCTCCTTTTAACGGTCGATCAAGATTTTTTTAATGGGAGGGAATTTTTAAACCAATATATATGGGTACCTTTAAACGAATAGTCCGAAGCTCTTTTGTTCTATCATGTGTATTTGCAGCGAATTTTTTTGTATTTGCATTGGAAGTGTTTTCTCGTGTATCTCCGTGTGGCTGTGACTCTGCTTTGGTTTCTCTGTGTTATATTGTCTCTGTGTTATTGAAATTTGGATATGGGAACGGATGCATGAAGAGATCAGCATGAAGGGATGCATGGACGACACGAATGAAAGGCGTTGTTGTTCGATGCCATGAATGGAGGTATTTACAGTGGAGAGGAGCGAAGCAACGAGCCGTAACAGTGACATTTGTTGCAGCCATGACAGGTATGCTTCTTCAACTTATTTTGGTTGCAGTCATGACAGATATGATTCTTGAATTTATTTTTGTTTTGGTCATCATTTATTTTATAAATAGATTTGTCATAATCCTCTTCTCAAGCTTCTCCTTGAAGGACTAGTCCTTCATTTGTTTTATAAATAGATGTGTCATACCCAATTCCATTAATCTTTTTCATTTACTAGTCCAACACTTACACAACCAACAGATGTATACATTTCTTTATTTAAAATAAACGAAACAAAATAAATCCCTCTTGCTCTGTGTAAGTGAAACGGATTTTCCCTTTTTCTTTAAAAGATTAAGACCAATTTTCTATATCTCAAAATAATGGACCATCTGTGTGTCCAGGCACACGCAGTCATGCTGTTCTTTAAACCATGACCGACTATCTGTGTGTCTAGGCACACGCAGTCAAGCCATGATTAGCCATCGTTGTGCTTTTGTTTATTTTTTTTACCGCCACAACTACATGTTGGCTGAAATTCAGGGGATGTATTTAATTTTTTTTCGTGTGAATGTATATTATAAAATTAATTACAGTAAACTTGAAAATGGTCTAGTTTAATCATTGAAAATAGTCTTATCAAATGATTAAATCATTGAAAATAGTCTTATCAAATGATTAAAGTCATCAATATAAGTACACTTCTTTTCTCAAATAACAATTTCAGTGTATTAAACTTTCTTTCTATTCTTGTCATTATTGTACATTTCAGTGTATTAAACTTTCTTTCTATTCTTGTCATTATTATTTTTTTAATTATATTTGTTTTGTTTTGTTTTTTATTATTTTTATTATAAGGTTTTAAATCTTTTAAAAACAGATTTTAAGAAGAATTATCAGTTTGCTTCTTTAATTATACTAGTGAGATAATGTACTTTATTTAGTTGTTTGATCTATTTTTCTAAAATTTTTATTAATTTTTTTGTGAAAATAATTTGTATGGCTTTATTTTTATTTTTAATTTTTTCTTATGATTTAGATATATTTTCCCTAATCTTATTTGGTTTTTCGATACAATAAGTAATGAATAAAATTTTATTAAAAAATTTATTATATAGGTTTAGAGAGAAAATTCATAGTTAAAAGAACTTATTCCTTAGAGAAAGTCTAGTCTCCAAACTTTCATATTTGTACCTTCCAGGTAATTATAATTTTTTCTAGAGCATTATGGGCTTTAGAATATGATACCTTTTCACTTGTACTAGAGATCAAACAAATATATTTTCATGCTACACATGTCCACCATAGAGAAGATTCATTGTTATTTTGAGAACAATAATGGTCAACTAAACCTCTCAAGGGTTACATTGTCTCTACCTATCATTTGAGATATTTCACATCGCATCCATATAGCAAGAAACCTCTCAACATTGTCTCTACATATGGTTTGATGTATTTCACATCACATCCATATAACAAGAAATCTCTTAACAATATTACACACCCCATCATGAGAACTTTTATCATTTTACCAAACTGATTCTAATAAAAGAAGGATTGATAATGGACCCATTTAGGGAATCACTTCTCTCATTTATGACCTCACTCTACATTTTATTCCTCCCTTTGTGGAAAATATGTAAAAATTATGATTTTCAACTTCTCTAATATACAGGGAATCTCCTCAATACTTTCAATGTAATTGACAACCCCAACTTATTGCATGTGTAGTAGGGTGTGCCCTTATAAATTTTGAAATAACATCTATAACTCATCTCATGTTTAATTCATCATATTTCATATAGTGCAATAAGAATCAATGAAATTTATTTTGTTTAAGGTAACATAATTTCCATATATGAACATAGTCTTCTATACACATGATTTAAACAACAGGGACAAGTGCTCAATCTATTTTTTTCTTTTTCTGTAGCTACAAAATATATAGAAATATCTGGGATTGCATTTTTAGGCACTAGACATTGAATATAAAAGCACAAAAATTAATAAGAAGAGTTTAACTAATGCTAAAATATATCTTTGTATGACTCCTTCTTAAAATTTAGCCAAAAGATAATGTTATATTATCTTAAAAGCACTTTTGATTATTTTGTCTTTTCATAACCACAATCTCTTGCAAAGATGATAATAATAAGAGGACAAAATGTTGACATCTCAAATTTTGTGATTTCACAAACATACTGAATTAGTATTCATTATTGATCATTCTTTTAGAAATTTCTTATTTGTCATGTGTATTAAGGAAAAATTCGCTAAGGACTCTAAATCAACTAGTTGTTGCTTATGGTGATAAAATTGACTTTTCATATATTTCATTAAGGACTCTAAATCATCTAGTTGTTGCTTATGATGATAAAATAACTTAATCTGTCTTTGAGGCTATTATCATGGAACTTCCACCACTTATCAAGTGTGTGCCCATTCAAAATTCAAATTGAACAGTGCTTGTTTCTAGGTAGGACATAATGCAGTGGTATGGTTATTTGGTTATCTAATTGATTTATAGTGCTTCGTTAATGAGGTTGATATACGTATTAGCATAGATATATTTTACTCAAATGTCTAATCAGAATTGAGATGGATTAAAAGAAAATAAAAACATAATTGATAAATTTATAAAAGATCTAGGTTAAAATGGATGTAAATTGATTATTGTTTTATTAGAGATTTTTATTATTAGTATATGTCAAAAATATCTTTTGACATTATAAACAATCATTTATAAATAATAATAAAAATATTATTTTCATTATTATATAATTTCAAATCAATATATAATTATACAAACAAAAATATAAGTAAACAATTCAAATATAATAATTAACTAAAAACATTCATCCACTAATAATAATATAAATATAAATGATATATATCAAATACTATAGAATATATAAAAAACATTAATCGTATGATATTAATTTAATTCGCTATATAGAATCATTTAATATAAGTATGTATGGCATAGATTAAATATTTAAAATAAAAAATTCAAATATTAAAAAAAAAAATATGAAATATACCGAATGTAAAATAAAAAAAATTATAAAAAATGTAAATGACTAATGATACCATAGTTCAAACATTCATGTTTAAAATCTATAATGATATAAAAATGATTAAAATATAATAATTATAACATTTATTTATAATTAATGGTGAATAAAACAGCTCTATTTGATAAGAGAAAAAGAGAAAA
Organism: Pinus albicaulis; assembly: GCA_034641835.2. Taxonomy (NCBI): domain Eukaryota; kingdom Viridiplantae; phylum Streptophyta; class Pinopsida; order Pinales; family Pinaceae; genus Pinus; species Pinus albicaulis. Next base: position 713,093,887 of record CM076578.1, on the reverse strand, counting down.
TGGCGTGTAGGCATCACTGAAGAGAAATTGCATATAAGAGAAATTGCATATAGCCTTTTACTTTCTTACATATACAAAGTGGTGAAGACCAACTAAGTTTATGATAAAGAGCTGAGAATAATTATTAAGAGAAATTTATCTTGATACATAAGACCAACTCTAAAACTAAAATAATGATATATGTAAGAGAGCGTATTCATTTTAAATTTAAAGAAAAAAAAAATTCATAAAAATGAAATGGATATATTGCAAGTTAAAAAAATAACTGTAACTATATTGATGATTAAAGGAAACTGATATATGTAAGAGAGCTTAAACATTTTTGATTTAAAATTAAAAAAAAAAAAATCTTATTACCTAAGAAAAGAAGTGTACCTATATTGATGACTTTAATTAATTGATAAGACTATTTTCAATGATTAAACAAGACCATTTTCAAGTTTCTTGTAATTAATTTTATAATATCCCTTCACACTTAAAAAATAAATACATCCCCCTCGAATTTCAAATGCAAGGTGCATGAAGTTGTGGCTGTAGGGTGTCAAGTATATTAAAAGCACAATGATGGCCAATGATGGCTTAATCGCGTGTGCCTGGACACAGATAGCCCGTCATGGTTAAAGAAGAACATGACTGCGTGTGCTTGGACACACAGATGGCCCTTTATTTTGAGATATAGAAAATTGGTCTTCATCTTTTAAAGAAAAAGAGAAAATCTGTTTCACTTATATAGAGCAAGAGGGGTTTATTTTGTTTACTTCATTTTAAATAAAAAAAGGTATTCATCTGTTTGTATAACTGTTGGACTAGTAGATGAAACGGTTTAATGGAATTGGATATGGCACATTTATTTATAAAATAAATCAAGGACTAGTCGAATGCTTAAGGAGAAGCTTGAGAAGAAGATTATGACACATCTATTTATAAAATAAATGATGACCAAAACAAAAATAAATTCAAGAAGCATACCTGTCATGGCTGCAACCAAAATAAATTCAAGAAGAATACCTTTTTTTTTTCAGAAGGAAAAAAACACTGTATATATTAAAAGAAATATATGACAGTACATGATCATCAATACATTCTCAAACTGTTATTTAAAACAGCGAGAATACCCCATATACCAAATACATCCAGAATACACTTCTGAAGAGAAGTAATTCGATGTTCATGGCCAACAACATAACAGATAGTATAAAAACATATCCACGAGATCATCCCTGTATACAATGAAAAGAGCCAGCAGAGCAATATGCAGCATCGTATTCATGATAGTAAGGAAAAAAGATATCTGAAATGAAAGAAGCATATACAAAACAGGCTCGCTTGTAATACATCATGCACCCATGACAAGGAATCTGAGTCGCTTGAAAATAATCCCTGATCCACATGAAGAAGAAAAAGCATCCCTGTACAATACCAAAACTCCTGCCCAAAAACAAAACAGGCTCGCTTGATGAACAGACCTGAAAACAAAAAGGCACCCAAAAAATATGAGATTGGACCCCATGATGGGGGAGATCCGGCTCCCCAATTCGATCCGGAGATCCGACACCATACTACATCCAGCCAGGACCGGCGAGTCCTTCAGATCCAGGATCGAAAGGATATGATATGTCCTGGAGAATAGAGAAAACATCGACCACCCGAACCATGCTACCCGATGCATCCAAAATCAAGTGAGCAGAGAAAAGAATAACTCCGGAATCCATTGTGGCGATAAGGAACATTTGAAAATGAAATAGTGGCATTGCATTCATAAAACCTGAAATCAATCCAGCATGCTCGAAAGCAATATACCACTATCCTCACGTCAGATGACATGAAGACGGGGGAGATCCGCAGAGACAAGCTGCAGCAATAGTCGCCCGGATCGAGAATCTAGTGAAGAAGCCATCCGATAAACAAAACCCGGAGCACTGATGAGGAGGAGAAATCGGTAGGTGAACGGTCAATGATGAGAGGGCGACCGGTCGCTGAAGTGTAAGTGTACGAGCGTCATTCAAAATTGTGTTGGTGAACGATTATATCATTAATTGAAACAACCATCCACCAACGGGCCAGTAAGTCAAATCGCCGCCGATGTCAGGCGGATGGAGAGGGAGATTCAAAATCCAATTCCCCTGTAAACCAATTCAAAATAGCCGGAGACAAAAGAACGGCTAACCGGAATAGCCAGAGACCCCCAGCAATGGCAAAAAACCGAAACAGAGTGTCCAGGGAAAATCCACCATCACCCGATGAGCGGAATATAAGCTCCCAGAACACTTTAAGTGACCCTTAAAACCTGGATCCAGCGGTTGCTTCAAGATCTTGAATGGAGGAATGCGCAGTATATACCACGATCCATCCACCGCTACCACAATCCAGGGAAGCAATACTCGACCCGTTCACTACGAAGAGGTCATCAAACACGCCTAGCAATGATCTGCATCCAGCCCGATTAGTGTCCCCAATATGCCGGGAACCAGCAGTTGCTTCAAGTTTTGTGTGGTGGCATGCACAGTATGACCACGAACCAACTACAAAAAGATCGACCCACGATCCAATGAATCCACACACACCGCATCCACAAATCTGGCCATCAAAGGACCGGCCAGAAAAAACCCCTCAAATATCAGCGGGAGCACCGACTATCCCGGCAAACATGCATCCAAAACTAATGCATATCACATGCATCCAAAACTAATGCATATCATTAGGCATCTCCACGCGGATTCGCATCATCAAAATGTACAGAGGTATACAGCATCCAGAGCCACAGATATGAAAACCCGAGACTATCCCTAATAAAATCTCAGCAACAGACACCTCCACAGACAAAACGGAATAAAATGCAACAACCAGGGCTCACCCACAACCACGCTGATCACCCCACACCCTCAGCAACTAAAAACCTGGGCACCAAATAGAAACGACAACCAAATAGAAACGACCATCAGAAACTTCATTAAATAACTAAGCGCCAAGGTTGACACGGCAGCCATGGCCCAATCTCTGAAATTCAGAAAAAAATGTCACAGTGGTCCACGCTGCCCAAAACAGCCAGCAACCAGGATCTCAGTAAGATCTAAGTAATCAGAGGCTTTCACCTTCCAGTCCAGATGAGAAACCCCGAGACCAACCCACTTAGATAGCTGCAAAACTCAGCAGCATGCTCTGTCCTAACTTCTCTTTGCATCCATAAAACAGCAGCCCACAAGTCCTACAGAAGCCACCAAAGGCAGCAACTCGTTGTCCTACCTGGGTACCAGCTATTGAATTTCATCATAGCCACCAATGGAAAACATGTAACTGTCAGCAGTGGGTTCCAGCTTTAAACAAAATCGACAATAACCACCAGCAGCAACAACCAATTGTTCACTTTGGGTTCCAGCTTCGCAGAAGATATAGGACCAATTTCTATAGATGTTCACAAATCCCTCCCTCGTTAACCAATCCAAATGCAACAGTAGCCACCAGAGGCAACATTACATTGTCCATACATGGGTACCAGTTAGAAAGATGCATCAGTAGCCACCAAAAACACCATCAGACTGTCGACTTTGAGTTCCAGCTATGATGTACATCGATAACCACCATAAGCAACGACATAATGTTCACAATGGGTTCCAGCTCTGTACACCAGAGAGACTAACCTCCTTTGCTAACCTCCCTCCAGATTACATAAACCTCTGTCTATATGCCATGGCCGAGATTTCACCCAGAACTCTCTTCCATCACTCCGACCTCTCTATTTCCTCTACTCAAGAATCAGTAGACCTTATAACTGCTTCATGAACATGCCATGCATGGGAACTTCCTTATGTCTATGAAGGCATGTTATTACATAAATTTGCAGACTCCCCAATTCTCAGACGACTCTCTGATTCATCTCGCATGGGACACATTACATAAAGAAAGTCGCAGGTTCTAAATCCAACCATTTCAGATATGTGAAAGTCACAGGTCTTGAAATGGTTCACCAACCTTTCAATAATTTCACAGGATTAGCGTACTTCTCCCCAACTTAACAAATCTACCTCGCACCCTTCAATATCACCCACCACTTCCAACTCCACCTACAAAGACTATATCACAACATCTCCTAGCTTCATCCATAGTTAGAAACTCATCATTATCATAAGAAGCAGGAATGTCTCTTATTTTCGCCGTGCCATTGGCTTCCTCGTGCGTATCCAAATCGATGATCAATTCTCAATTCAAGAAGAATACCTGTCATGGATGTAACAAATATCACTGTTACGGCTCGTTGCTTCCCTACTCTCCACTGTAAATACGTCCATTCACGGCATCGAACAACAACGCCTTTCATTGGTCTCGTCCATACATCTCTTCATGCATCCCTTCTCTATCCAAATTCCTTACAATTGCAAATGATGGGCTCTTCATGATCAAAATTTCAATAACACAGAGACGACATACACAGACACAGAGAAACCAAAACAGAGTCACAGCCACACGGAGATACACGAGAAAACACTTCCAATGCAAATTCAAAAAAATTAGCTGCAAATACACATGGTAGAACAAAATAACTTTGGGCTATTCGTTTAAAAGCACCCATATATATTCGTTTAAAGATTCCCTCCCATTAAAAAAAATCTTGATCGACCGTTAAAAGGAGCGGACCACAACGTCTATAACAACATCATAATAATAATAATAATTATAAAAAAAATAAAAAATAACAACCTTCAGAAATTATCTCCATGTTAGTACAAAGCTTCAAATGCTTTTCATGAAAAAATCCATGCTTTTCAAGAAAATTACTTCAGATGCTTTCCAAGAAATTCTCTTCACAGCCACATCATCTTTCCACGTCGGCACAAAGTAGTTCGGTTCTCTTAAACTTGGAAAGTTCCGTGGAATCATTGATACTCGGTACTAAGTGCTTCACCCAATATTGGTGCAACACTTTTCTGGTCCTCTGTTTTTTTTTCTGCGGTAAGCATGTAATTTTAAACGGTTACATAGAGAAACAGTGATCGAAAAGAGCTCTCGTTATATTTCTCTATTTCTATCTTAACGCATTCTACTCTTTATATTTTATTTATTTTTAATTGAAAATAACAAATTTTCTAATTCTAAGTTATATTTCATTTATTTTCAATACAAAATTTAATTTCATTTGATACAGAATAATTTGGATGGCAGTTTTTTTTGTTGCAATATCGTAAAATAAAATCTAGAAAATTAAGTAGTTGAAGTGTTTGAATTGCATTTTTTATAGTGGAAATGGATTCAACACTATCAAAACCCTTAGGGCACCCAAAATACTAAATTTTAACAACTGTAAATAAGATTCTAATAAATCTTTGCCAAATTTATTCAAAATCTTTGCCGAATTCTAAATCATTCTGTTACTTTTAGGAGTTGTCTACCCAGGCAACGAAATAGCCCGCACGACAGTTTTTTTCCAGAATCCGGGCAACGAAAATTCAAGAAATCAGGTAGTTGCAGTTTTTGGAATCCATTTTTGATAGCAGAAAAGGATTCAACACTACCAAAAACCCTTAGGGCACTCAAAATACTAAAGTTTAACAATGGTAAACATGATTCTGATAAAATCTTTGCCGGATTCCAGGCCAAAACGTTGCCTGGAAAGACTACCGACATCAGTATTGGGTGAAGTACTTAGTACCAAGTATCAATGATTCCATCGAACGTTCCAAGTTTAAGAGAACTTAGACTACTGCCATCAATATTGGGTGAAGTACTTAGTACCGAGTACCAATGATTCCATAGAACTTTCCAACTTTAAGAGAACCCAACTACTTTGAACCGACGTGGATAGATGACGTGGATGGCAAGAGAATTTCTTAAAAAGCATCCGAAGTATTTTTCTTGAAAAGCATGGCTTTTTTTCGTGAAAAGCATTAGAAGCTTTGTACTAATGTGGAGAGAACTTCTGAAGGTTTTTTTATGTTATAGACGTGGTGGTCCACTCCTTTTAACGGTCGATCAAGATTTTTTTAATGGGAGGGAATCTTTAAACCAATATATATGGGTACCTTTAAACGAATACCCCAAAGCTCTATTGTTCTATCATGTGTATTTGCAGCGAATTTTTTTGTATTTGCATTGGAAGTGTTTTCTTGTGTATCTCCGTGTGGCTGTGACTCTTCTTTGGTTTCTCTGTGTTATATTGTCTCTGTGTTATTGAAATTTGGATATGGGAAGGGATGCATGAAGAGATCAGGGATGCATGGACGACACGAATGAAAGGCGTTGTTGTTTGATGCCATGAATGGAGGTATTTACAGTAGAGAGAAGGGAAGTAGTGAGCCGTAAAAGTGACATTTGTTGTAGCCATGACTGTTGAAATATTAAAGTCACCTACTAGCCTTGGGCAGTGACAAGAAGAAACAAGTACAAAGGCAGCAGCAGCAGAAGAAACAGAGATTGAGTGCATAGCACTCTGCATTGAAGAAGAATGGGAATGAATTAATTTTTGATGGGCCGCAGCCACAGATGGCAGATGAAATTAACTCAGTGATGGGTGGAGCCATTCTTCACAGTGGAAGGACGAAGATTTTCGTAGATCTTTTCTACAGAGGAACAGAGATATTAGAAACCAGTCGTTTCAAGCTTTAAAGTCCTCAACAACCAGAATGAATGGAAATTGTTTTAACAGGCGGAAGTCCTTTTATTTTTGAATTGGCGGGACAAGTGGTCCCCACCATTTCTATGCCAATCGGAATCGAAAAGTTATGTTGGAGCAGTGTCTTGTTGATATGAAGCCGCAATGCGATGCGATCCAACCGCAATCACACAATCGCAAGCGGAAGATCAGAGGTCATGTTTCCAATCGCAAGCGGAAGATCGGAGGTCGTGTTTCCAATCGCAAGCGGAAGATCGGAGGTCGTGTTTCTAATCGCAATCGAAAGATTGAATGGATCACAAAGTTTGTTGTCAAGCCGTTGGACGATTGTCGATTGTCGATTGTCGATTGTCGGGCCATCGAGTCCATGGTGTAATCGCAATCGAAAGATTGAATGGATCACAAAGTTTGTTGTCAAGCCGTTGGCTGATTGTCGACTGTCGATTGCCGACTGCGTAGTGGTCCCCACTCGTACGTCAGGCATCTCATATTTTATTAGTTCCGCAAAGGATTTTTCTTTTGTATTTGGTTTTATTTTTGTTTTAAGTTTTAATATAGTTTTTACGAAATGTTAAAATATATGCGCGACATATATAAAAGGAAAAGGCCCGAGAGCCAAATGTAAGGTAATGCATTATATTGTATTTGTGAACTGTTGTGTGAGCCCGCAGGCAAGAAGAAAACACAGTAAGAAGAACAGAGAGCACTGTTAGTGCATTCTTGAAGAGAGGCAGAGAGTTGTTTTGTTTAGCACTGCGTCTGTAGCAGTCATACATATTTGGTGAATCCCTCACTGTTGAGGAAGAATTTGTAACAATTGTTTTTAGTTTTTTTAATGAAATAGAAAGCATTTCATGCCATCTCTGTCTGCAAATTAAAATTTTTGTTTTAAACATCTCTGTGTTGTAGAGGGGAGTTTATATTCTCTCCACTGTTTTCTTGGAATTTCCAATAATTCCAACAATGACAGGTATGCTTCTTGAACTTATTTTGGTTGCGGTCATGACAGATATGATTCTTGAATTTATTTCTGTTTTAGTCATCATTTATTTTATAAATAGATTTGTCATAATCCTCTTCTCAAGCTTCTCCTTGAAGGACTAGTCCTTGATTTGTTTTATAAATAGATGTGTCATACCCAATTCCATTAATCCTTTTCATCTACTAGTCCAACACTTACACAACCAACAGATGTGAAACGAAACAAAATAAACCCCTCTTGCTCTATGTAAGTGAAACGGATTTTCCCTTTTTCTTTGAAATATTAAGACCAATTTTCTATATCTCAAAATAACGGACCATCTGTGTGTCCAGGCACATGCAGTCATGTTCTTCTTTAAACCATGACGGACTATCTGTGTGTCTAGGCACACGCAGTCAAGCCATGCTTTTCTTTATTTTTGTTACCGCCACAACTACATGTTGGCTGAAATTCAGGGGAGGTATTTAATTTTTTTGTAAGTGTGAATGTATATTATAAAATTAATTACAGGAAACTTGAAAATGGTCTAGTTTAATCATTGAAAATAGTCTTATCAAATGATTAAAGTCATCAATATAAGTACACTTCTTTTCTCAAGTAACAATTACTTTTTCATGATTTCTTAAAAAAAAAATTTGAAATCGAAAATGTTTAAGCTCTCTTACACATCTTAGTTTCCTTTAATCATCAATATAGTTACAGTTATTTTTTTTACTTACAGTTACTTTTTCACTTTTCATGATTTTTTTTTTAATCTAAAATGTTTCAGCTCATTTATATATATCATGATCTCATTTTTAGATTTTAGTTTTCGAGTTCGTCTAATGTATCTAGATAAGTTTCTCTTAATAATTATTCTTAGCTCTAATTTCTCTTAATAATTATTCTTAGCTCTTTATCATAAACTGAGTTGGTCTTCTTCACTTTGTCCTATATGTAAGAAAGTAAAAAGCTATATGTAATTTCTCTTCAGTGATCCGTACATGCCATTTTCTCTTTTTCTCTTATCAAATAGAGTTGTTTTACTCACCATTAATTTTATATATAAATGTTATAATTATTATATTTTAATCATTTTTATATCATTATAGATTTTAAACATGAATGTTTGAACTATGGTATCATTACTCATTTACATTTTTGTATATATATTTTTTAACATTCTCTATATTTCATAATTTTTTTTTAATATTTTATTTTTTTATTTTAAATATTTAATTTATGCAATAAATACTGATATAAAATTCATGTTTTTCTCAAATGTTTGATTTTATTGTTTTAAATATTTAATTTTTTCAATACATACTTATACTAAATTATTCTACATAACAAGTTATATTAATATCATATAATTAATGTTTTTTTTATATATTCTATAATATTTGATATATATCATTTACATTTATAAAATTCATGTTTTTTTCAAATGTTTGATTTTCTTGTTTTAAATATTTAATTTTTGCAATACATACTTATACTAAATTATGCTGCATAACAAGTTATATTAATATCATATAATTAATGTTTTTGTTATATATTCTATAATATTTGATATATATCATTTACATTTATAAAATTCGTGTTTTTTTGAAATGTTTGATTTCCTTATTTTAAATATTTAATTTTTGCAATACATACTTATACTAAATTATTCTACATAACAAGTTATATTAATATCATATAATTAATGTTTTTGTTATATATTCTATAATATTTGATATATATCATTTATATTTATATTGTTATTAGTGAATGAGTGTTTTTAGTTAATTATTATATTTGAATTGTTTAGTTATATTTTTGTTTGTATAAATATATATTGATTTGAAATTATATAACAATGAAAAGAATATTATTATTATTATTTATAAATGATTGTTTATAATGTGAAACGATATATTTGTATTATTTCACTATATGTAATTATTTATCCTTTGAAAATTAGATGATATAAAATAATTTAATTTTTCTATTAGTAGAATTGTTTTATTTATATAAGGTATGTGAAATGGATGTTTTTGTTTATTTAAATGTGTGTGTGTGAGTGTGAGGGAGGGGTAGAGAGAGGGGGAGAGAGTGACAGTGAGAAGGGAAGAGAGGAGGGGAGGGGGAGAGAGGGAGGGACAGGAAGAGAGAGAGTGGGAGGGATAGGGAGAGGGAAGGAGGGGGTGATTGTGGGAGAGGGGGGGTTAGACGGAGAGAGAGAGAGAGAGAGATGGGAGGAGAGGGGGAGAGGCGGAGGGTGAGAGAGAGAGAGAGAGTGATTTAGGGAGAAGGAGAGGGGGAGAGGGGGAGGGTGAGAGAGAGAGAGAGAGAGTGATTTAGGGAGAAGGAGAGGGAGAGAGAGGGAGGGGGATAGCGTGAGGGCTGGGGAAAGTAGAGGGAAAGGGAGTGGGAGAAGTAGGGATAGATTGAGAGAGAGTGGGAGGGAGGAGGCAGTGAGAATAGGGAGAGGGAGAGAGATGGAAAGAGTGAGGAAGGGAGAGACATGAGGAGGGATATATATATATAGAGAGAGAGAGATAGAGAGAGAGAGAGAGAGAGAGGGGTGGGGGAGAGAGGGAGAGAGAGTGAGAAATACAGAGAGAAAGAGAGTCAGGGTAAGGGAGAGGGAGAGGGAGAGGGGAGGGGAAGAGAGAGAGGGAGAGAGAGAGAGGGAGATGGAGGTAGAGGTACAGGTAGAGAGAAGATAGGGGGAGTGATATGGAGGGATAGAGAGGGAGGGAGGGAGAGAGATAGAGAGAGATAGAGCGAGAGAGAGAGAGGGTGGGGCGAGGGTACAGAGAGAGAGAGAGGGTGGGGGTCTGGAGGGAGAGAAAGATGGAGGGGGAGAGGAGGGAGAGATAGGGGGGGGAGGGGGATGGAAATGGAGGGAGAGAGAGAGATAGAGATAGTAGGCATGAGAGGAAGATTGAGGGTGATGGAGGGAGAGCGAGTGAGAGATACAATGTGAGAGAGAGAGAGAGAGAGAGAGAGAGAGGATGGGGAGAAGGAGAGAGAGAGTGAGAGGAAGGGAGAGAGAGATAGAGAGAAAGGGAGAAAGACATATAGAGATATAAAGAGAGAGGGCCCTGTAGTCATTTTTGTAGTGCCATCAAATCTCCCTCTAGATTTATATCTAACACTCAAAAAAATGTTTTTGTTTCTATTCTAGGACCTTCCTCGTACAGATAAGGTATCTCCATTCTGGCCCTCCATATTTCTTCATCTCATTTCCTTCGACAGCAAGGCTAAGACAATTTCATCAAAATTCAAGATAGTTGTATTTCTGCCTATTACAATAACCACATTGTCCCATGAATCTAGTAGAGAACCTAGCAAACTGATGAACTTATCTTCATCTGATATTTTAATATCAACATATGAAAACTAACTTACCATAGTATTGAAGGAGTTCAGATGCTCTGTCACCAAGTCTCCATCCTTCATCCTCAGGTTATCCATATCTTTCCGTAGGAACAATTTATTCACCAGAGAATTAGATTAGTACAAAGTCCGTAACTTGACCCACAAATTCTTCATAGTAGCTTCCCTAGATACATTCAACAATACTGAATCTGAGATACACAACGGTATTTTTCTCCTTGCCTTTCAATCAAACTTCGCCCAGTCTTCATCTGACATTATCGTTGGCTTAGTACCTGGATCTACCACGATCCACTAATCTTTATCCACCAACAGATCCTCCATCTTGAGCTTCCACAACTCAAAACTATGATAATTAAATTACTCAATGTCTATATTTCCACTGCTCGCCCTCTTATTTCAACACAATAATCGATCTCGCAGATCTCCCATTGAATAGGGTCTACCACATTCCCTAGTGAAAAACCCCTCAGTAGCAAAGGCATCCCCTTGTAATGGAAACAACTCTGGTACCACTTGTTGGGAATCACGATTTTCGTTATAATAGAACCCGTAGGTGTTAGTCAACGATCGCATCGCTAGAGATAATGATCCACGAGAAGCAGTTAGTCGATGTCATGAAATACATGGGGAGCCTTGCTTTATCCAATGTCCAACAATCTACCCCCCAACGTGAGTCGGGTGTGTATTGAACTCGTGACCTACGCTCTGATAAAAAATGTAGATTTTAATCCTATACAGAAATTATCTGTAAATGAATTCTGAAAGACAGAAAACTAATAATAACGAGAGAATAAAACATAAAACATATATACAAAGAGATTTTTCCCCTATATCCCAAAACTGGGACTACCAGCTTGTTTTTTCATTAGGTTCCTTTTAGTGTTACAACACATATATATACATCTTGAAGCATTCATAAACCTCAATCCATTAACCTTGGATTAGAACATAATTGTAGTTCCCTTGATTGGATCAACAAAATACCAGTGGCCGAAAACCATCATGCCCCAAAATCATGTACAAATCCATGCACAAAACCATAGGCGGGTCTACCCAACTAAAATAGGGTCCAAAAAAATTTCCATGGGCACTGCTCCAAACCCCACACACAGGGATACCCACCCCGTGCGACCCCCTGACTGCGCCGAGCATAACAAGCAAGGAGGGTTGCCGCGCCTACCCCCCCACACCCACACCCCCCTCCCCCCCTCTCCCCCTCACACATGTGCCTATTCATGGAAATAATATAACACATACCCAACACTAAGTAGCCTTAAAAAATAAGAAGAGAAGGAACTGAGCATACTCTTCCATATAAAGACAGAAGTCAAGAAGACTAAAATTCATGCTCTATTCGAATCTTAATCATAGGATAATATACTAGAAATAAATTTGGTTCTGAAATTGGGACTGAAGACTCATGACCATCCTATATCATAACCATTAAGATGCATCAATATGGAGGAAAATATAAAGGTAGAAAAACCTACACATAATCAAATTTACTATTATTGTTACTTTTAATGATGAAGTAGAATTAGAAGTAGTTCCACTTGATGTATGTATATTTATGATTGGAAGTCACTATACATACATATGAGATGAATCTTTGTGTGAAGAGCCATCTAGTACCACCTCATCAAGGATGGGAAATCCTTCACCGTCGAAACACATAAGGGAAACTCCAAAATTTCATTTGTAAGTGCCAACTAAGATAAGAAAGTAATTAGTTCTAGAAAAAAGTATGCTTTCATATTTTTAAGATAAAATTAGTTTGTAGGAGAGTTGGTGAAAGCAAGTTCATCCTTAGTGGGGTCTATGAAGGAACATCAAAGACAATTGGAAGATTTTATAGATGTACACAAGGGTGTGTTCTAGAAGCCTAAAGGGTTACCACCCAAGAGTGAAGTGGAGCATGAGATCCAATTTTTTCGATATTCTCCACTACCAAACGTTGGGTTGTACAAGTAATCATTTATAAATACAAATGAGGTGAAGAATTAGTTGTAATAGCTATTAGAAGATGGTGTTATTCGACCAAGTACCTCACATGTGGGTCACCCATTAGAATTGTGCCTAAGAAGGATGCGACCATGGATGCGACTTGATGCATGTGCATTTTTTATAGTGTTTTAAACAATATTATTCTTGATAATGGGTACCTCTTGCCTAGGATAGAGGATCTATTATGCAACAAGATAAATACTTCACCAAGCTAGACTTAAAATCAGGGGGTCACTAGGTTTGAGTAAAAGAAGATGATACCTAGACGACCAGCTTCAAAACTATAAAATGGTTTTATTAGTTTTTAGTTATGATATTTAGCCTATGAAATGCACCAACTACATTCATGAATTTAATTAACGATATATTGTGCACTTTTATAAGTTCATTTTTTTTTGATAATTAACTAGTATACATTGCTATCTAGGACAAACACATCTCACATTTGATGTAGGTTCTACAGACTTTAAAGGAGCACATCTCAAGATGTGTGATTTTTCACAATATACGTTTGTGTATATGGGATATGTGATAGGTGGAGAAGAGTTGAAAAGGGATCCTTCCATGATGGAGGTCATCATGAAGTGGTGGGTAAGGTTTAATACATGTTTTTTAGGACAGGTGTTTTGTTGAGGAAACATGGTACTTTAAGAAATTCATAGACTCGTTTTTAGTGGTATAAATACCACTCCACACCATAATATTAAGTGGGAAGAGTTTCGAGTGGGTAAAGGGTCAGCGAAGAGCCTTTAAGGTGTTAAACAAGAATATCAGTCAAGAATTGGTTCTAGCATTACTAAAGTTAAAATATCCCTCCGTAGTGGAGACATATGTATGTGGGCATGCTATGGGAGCAGTCTTGATGCTAATTAATTAAATTGAAAAAAAATGATACAAAATTCATACAAATGTAAAATAAAATTAAAATAATAATGTACCATACTAATAATAAAAATCCCTAATAAAAGAATAATCAATTTAGATCTATTTTAACCTAGATCTTTTATAAACTTAACAATTATGTTTTTATTTTCTTTTAATCCATCTCAATTATTATTAAACATTGGAGTAAAATATATCTATGCTAGTACGTATATCAACCCCATTAACGAAGCACTATAACCCAATTAGGTAACCAAATAGCCCTACCACTACATTATGTCCTGCCTAGAAACAAGCACTATTCAATTTGAATTTTGAATTGGCCTACACTTGATAAGTGGTGGAAGTTCCATGATAATACCCTCAAAGATAGATTAAGTTATTTCATCATCATAAGCGACAACTAGATGATTTAGAGTCCTTAATGAAATATATGAAAACTCAATTTTATCACCATAAGCAACAACTAGCTGATTTAGAGTCCCTAACATGACAACTGAACTCAAACATGAGTGCTAGAAATAATAGGAAATGCCTAAAAGAATGATCAATAATGAATACTGATTAAGTATGTTTATGAAATCACAAAATTTGGGATGTCAACATTTTGTCTTCTTATTATTATCATCTTTGCAAGAGATTTTGGTTATCAAAAGACAAAATAATCAAAAGTGCTTTTAAGATACAATAACACTATTTTTTGGCTAAATTTTAAGAAAGAATCATATAGATATATATATTAGCATTAGCTAAACTCTTATTATTAATCTTTGTGCCTTTATATTCAATGCATAGTGCCTAAAGATGAAATCTAAGATGTTTATATATATTTTGTGGCTAGAGATAAAATAATTAGATTGAACACTTGTCCTTGTTGTTTAAATCATGTGTATAGAAGACTATGGGCATATATGGAAATTTTGTTACCTTAAACCAAATAAATTGCATTGTTTCCTATTGCACTATATGGATTATGATGAATTGAAAATGAGATGATTTATAGATGTTATTTCAAAAGTTATAAGGGCATACCCTACTGCACCTGCGATAAGTTGGGGTTGTGAATTACATTGAAAGTATTGTGGAGATTACCTATAGATTAGAGTAGTTGAGAATCATATTGTTTACATATTTTCCTAGAGGGAGGAATGAAATGTAGACTGAGGTCATAAAGGAGAGAAACGATTCCCTAAATGGGTCCATTATCAACCCTTCTTTTATCATAATGAGTTTTGTACAATGATAAAAGTTCTCATGATGGGGTGTGTAATATTGTTAAGATATTTCTTGTTATATGGATGTGATGTGAAATACACCAAACCATGGGTAGAGACAATGTTGAGAGGTTTCTTGGTGTATGGATGCAATGTGAAATATATCAAATCATAGGTATAGACAATGTAACCCTTGAGAGGTTTATTTGACCATTATTGTTCTCAAAATAACAATGAATATTCTCTATGGTGGACATGTTTAGCATGAAAATATATTTGTTTGATCTGTGGTACAAGTGAAAAAGAATCATATTCTAAAGCGCATAATGCTCTAGAAAAAATTATAGTAATCTAGAAGGTAAAAAGATGAAAGTTTGGAAACTAGACTTCCTCTAAGGAATAAGTTCTTTTAACTATGAATTTTCTCTCTCAACCTATATAATAAATTTTTTAATAAAATTTTATTCCTTACATATTGTATCAAAAAACCATATAAGTTTAGGGAAAATATATCTAAAATCATAAGAAAAAAGTAAAAATAAAAATAATGCCATTGAAACCATTTTAACAAAAAAAATTATATTAAAAATTTTAGACAAATAGATCAAACAACTAAATAAGGTACATTATCTCACTAGTATAGTTAAAAAAGAAAACTGATAATTCTTCTTAAAATCTGTTTTTAAAAGATTTAAAACCTTATAATAAAAATAGTAAAAAACAAAACAAAACAAATATATTTATAAAAAAAATAATGACAAGAATATAAAGAAAGTTTAATATACTAAAATGTACATATACAATAAAGCTATCTATGCACTCGCTTTAGTTTCTTCTAGATGTTATGAATGCATTTAAATGAGCAATGCAAGAATTAAAAGGAACATATTTCCAATATAAATTTACAAATTAAGTTTGACCTCATTTTGACCTTGAGTTGCAAATCACATTAAATTAAGGCAGAGTTTAACATATAGATGAAATGATATTTTTCACTAGACTTTGGAGATTCAATTTCAAAAAAGATTGTGGTTTTTTTTTTTAATATATTTTTGAAAATATAAATGGATTCAGTTTTATAAAAAACCATAAACCATGGCGTAATGAAATTCTATACATTTAACAACTTGAGCTCAAGCTTTTTAAATTTTTTGCAACATTTGAGTTAAAACTAACTAGAAACAATGCCCAAAAAAATATTTTCGCCTATTCATCAGACTACACATTAATTAAATTAAATTTTGTAATGAAAATAAATGAAATATAACTTAGAATTAGAAAATTTGTTATTTTCAATTAAAAATAAATAAAATATAAAGAGTAAAATGCGTTAAGATAGAAATAGAGAAATATAACGAGAGCTCTTTTCGATCACTGCTTCTCTATTTAACCGTTTAAAATTACATGCTTACCGCAGAAAAAAAAACAGAGGACCAGAAAAGTGCTGCGCCAATATTGGGTGAAGCACTTAGTACCGAGTATCAATGATTCCACGGAACTTTCCAAGTTTAAGAAAACCGAACTACTTTGCACGGACGTGGAAAGATGACGTGGCTATGAAGAGAATTTTTTGGAAAGCATCTGAAGTAATTTTCTTGAAAAGCATGGCTTTTTTCATGAAAAGCATATGAAGCTTTGTACTAACGTGGAGATAATGTCTGAAGGTTGTTTTTTTTTTTTTATTATTATTATTATTGTGTTATAGACGTTGTGGTCCGCTCCTTTTAACGGTCGATCAAGATTTTTTTAACGGGAGGGAATCTTTAAACGAATATATCTGGGTGCCTTTAAACGAATAGCCCGAAGTTCTTTTGTTCTATCATGTGTATTTGCAGCTAATTTTTTTGTCTGTGCATTGAAAGTGTTTTCTCGTGTATCTCCGTGTGGCTGTGACTCTGTTTTGGTTTCTCTGTGTCTGTGTATGTGATCTCTGTGTTATTGAAATTTTGATCATGAAGAGCCCATCATTTGCAATTGTAAGGAATTTGAATAGAGAAGGGATGAATGAAGGGATGTATGGACGAGACCAATGAAAGGCGTTGTTGTTCGATGCCATGAATGGAGGTATTTACAGTGGAGAGGAGGGAAGGAACGAGCCGTAACAGTGATATTTGTTACAACCATGACAGGTATGCTTCTTGAATTTATTTTGGTTGCAGCCATGACAGGTATGCTTCTTGAATTTATTTTTGTTTTGGTCATCATTTATTTTATAAATAGATGTGTCATAATCCTCTTCTCAAGATTCTCCTTGAAGCAATTGATTTATTTTATAAATCGATGTGCCATATCCAATTCCATTAATCCTTTTCATCTACTAGTCCAACAGTTATACCAGAAACAGATGAATACTTTTTTTATTTAAAATGAACGAAACAAAATAAACCCCTCTCATTTTCTCATTTTCTTTAAAAGATTTTCTCATTTTCTTTAAAAGATGAAGACCAATTTTCTATATCTCAAAATAAAGGGCCATCTGTGTGTCCAGGCACACGCAGTCATGTTCTTCTTTAACCGTGACGGGAGTCATGTTCTTCTTTAACCATGACGGGCTACCTGTGTGTCCAGGCACACGCGGTCAAGCCATCATTGGCCATCATTGTGCTTTTGTTTTTTATGTTACCGCCACAACTTCATGTTGGCTGAAATTCAGGGGATGTATATTTTTTTAAGTGTGAAGGGTTAAAGAAACTTGAAAATGGTCTTGTTTAATCATTGAAACTAGTCTTATCAATTAATTAAAGTCATCAATATAGGTACACTTCTTTTCTTAGGTAACAAGATTTTTTTTTAAATTTTTTTATATAAAAAATGTTTAAGCTCTTTTACATATATCAGTTTCCTTTAATAATCAATATAGTTACAGTTATTTTTTGAACTTGCAATATATATATATTTCACTTTTATGATTTTTTTTTTCTTTAAATTTAAAATGAATAAGCTCTCTTACATATATCATGATTTTAGTTTTAGAGTTGGTTTCATGTATTAAGATAAATTTCTCTTAATAATTATTCTCAGCTCTTTATTATAAACTTAGTTGGTCTTCACCACTTTGTATATGTAAAAAAGTAAAAGGCTATATGCAATTTCTCTTTAGTGATGCTTACACGCCATTTTCTCTTTTTCTCTTATCAAATAAAGTTGTTTTATTCACCATTAATTATATATATAAATGTTATAATTGTTATATTTTAATCATTTTTATATCATTATAGATTTTAATCATGAATGTTTGAACTATGGTATCATTAGTCATTTACATTTTTTATAATTTTTTTTATTTTACATTCTGTATATTTCATATTTGATTTTTTTATTTTAAATATTTAATTTATGCCATACATACTTATATTAAATTATTCTATATAGCGAATTAAATTAATATCATACGATTAATGTTTTTTTTTATATTCGATAGTATTTGATATATATCATTTATATTTATATTGTTATTAGTGGATGAATGTTTTTAGTTAATTATTATATTTGAATTGTTTACTTATATTTTTGTTTGTATAATTATATATTGATTTGAAATTATATAATAATGAAAATAATATTTTTATTATTATTTATAAATGATTGTTTATAATGTCAAAAGATATTTTTGACATATACTAATAATAAAAATATCTAATAAAAGAATAATCAATTTAGATCTATTTTAATCTAGATCTTTTATAAATTTATCAATTATGTTTTTATTTTCTTTTAATCCATCTCAATTCTGATTAGACATTCAAGTAAAATATATGTATGCTAATACGTATATCAACCCCATTAATGAAGCACTATAAACCAATTAGATAACCAAATAACCATACCACTGCATTATGTCCTACCTAGAAACAAGCACTGTTCAATTTGAATTTTGAATGGGCACACACTTGATAAGTGGTGGAAGTTCCATGATAATAGCCTCAAAGACAGATTAAGTTATCTTATCATCATAACCAACAACTAGATGATTTAGAGTCCTTAATGAAATATATTAAAAATCAATTTTATCACCATAAGCAACAACTAGTTGATTTAGAGTCCTTAGCTAATTTTTCCTTAATACACATGAAAAATAGGAAATGCCTAAAAGAATGATCAATAATGAATACTGATTCAGTATGTTTATGAAATCACAAAATTTGGGATGTCAACATTTTGTCCTCTTATTATTATCATCTTTGCAAGAGATTGTGGTTATGAAAAGACAAAATAATCAAAAGTGCTTTTAAGATACAATAACATTATCTTTTGGCTAAATTTTAAGAAGGAGTCATACAAAGATATATTTTAGCATTAGTTAAACTCTTCTTATTAATTTTTTTGCTTTTATATTCAATTTCTAGTGCCTAAGAATGCAATCTTAGATATTTCTATATATTTTGTAGCTACAGAAAAAGAAAAAAATAGATTTTACACTTGTCCCTATTGTTTAAATCATGTGTATAGAAGACTATGGTCATATATGGAAATTATGTTACCATAAACAAAATAAATTGCATTGATTCTTATTGCACTATATGAAATATGATTAATTACACATGAGATGAGTTATAGATGTTATTTCAAAATTTATAAGGGCACACCCTACTACACATGCAATAAGTTGGGGTTGTCAATTACAATGAAAGTATTGAGGAGATTCCCTATATATTAGAGAAGTTGAAAATCATAATTTTTACATATTTTCCACAAAGGGGGGAATAAAATGTAGAGTGAGGTCATAAAGGAGAGAAGTGATCCCCTAAATGGGTCCATTATCAATCCTTCTTTTATTAGAATGAGTTTGGTACAATGATAAAAGTTCTCATGATGGGGTGTGTAATATTGTTAAGAGATTTCTTGTTATATGGATGTGATGTGAAATACATCAAACCATGGGTAGAGACAATGTTGAGAGGTTTCTTTCTATATGGATGTGATGTGAAATATCTCAAATGATAGGTAGAGACAATGTAATCCTTGAGAGGTTTAGTTGACCATTATTGTTCTCAAAATAACAATGAATCTTCTCTATGGTGGACATGTGTAGCATGAAAATATATTTGTTTGATCTCTGGTACAAGTGAAAAGGAATCATATTCTAAAGCCCATAATACTCTAAGAAAAATTATAATTACCTGGAAGGTACAAATATGAAAGTTTGGAGACTAGACTTTCTCTAAGGAATAAGTTCTTTTAACTATGAATTTTCTCTCTGAACCTATATAATAATTTTTTTTTTAAAAATTTATTCATTACCTATTGTATCGAAAAACCAAATAAGATTAGGGAAAATATATCTAAATCATAAGAAAAAAGTAAAAATAAAAATAAAGCCATACAAAATATTTTCACAAAAAAAATTATTAAAAATTTTAGACAAATAGATCAAACAACTAAATAAAGTACATTATCTCACTAGTATAATTAAAGAAGAAAATTGATAATTCTTCTTAAAATCTGTTTTTAAAAGATTTAAAACCTTATAAGAAAAATAGTAAAAAACAAAACAAAACAAATATAATTAAAAAAATAATAATGACAAGAATAGAAAGAAAGTTTAATACACTGAAATGTACATATACAATAAAGCTATATATGCACTCACTTTAGTTTCTTTTAGATGTTATGAATGCATTTAAATGAGCAATACAAGAATTAAAAGGAATATATTTCCAATGTAAATTTACAAATTAACTTTGACTTCATTTTGACCTTGAGTTGCAGATCACATTAAATTAAGGCAAAGTTTAGCTTATAGATGAAATGACATTTTTCACTAAACTTTGGGGATTCAATTTCAAAAAAGATTGTGATCTCTTTTTTTAAATATATTTTTGAAATTATAAATGGATTTGGTTCTTCAAAAAACCATAAATCATGACTTAAAGAAATTCTATATATTTTACAACTTAAACTGAAACTTTTTAAAATCTTTGCAGAATTTGAATTAAAAATAACTTGAAACAATGACCAACAAATTATTTTCGCCTATTCTTTCGATTACACATTTTATTTAATTTTGTATTAGAAATAACTTGAATATAACTTAAAATTAGAAAAATTACTATTTTCCGTTAAAAATAAATAAAATATAAAGAGTAAAATGCGTTAACATAGAAATAGAGATATATAACGAGAGCTCTTTATGATCATTGCTTCTCTCAGTAACCATTTAATATTACATGCTGATCGCAGAAAAAAAACAGAGGACCAGAAAAATGCTGCATCAATATGAAGTTGTTCACTTAGCATACAGAATAATTTGGATGGTAGTTTTTTTTGTTGGAATATCGTAAAATAAAATTTAGAAAATTAAGTAGTTGAAGTGTTTGAATTCCATTTTGGATAATGGAAATGGATTCAACACTATCAAAATCCTTACGGCACCCAAAATACTAAAGTTTAACAACTGTAAATAAGATTCTAATAAATCTTTGACAATTTTTTTCAAAATCTTTGCCGAATTCTAAATCATTATGTTACTTTTAGGAGTTGTCTACCCATGCAACAAAATAGCCCGGATGGGGGCAACTAAAATTCAAGAAATCAGGTAGTCGGAGTGTTTGGAATCCATTTTTGATAGCAGAAATAGATTCAGCACTACCAAAAAGGCTTACGGCACTCAAAATACTAAACTTTAACAACTGTAAACATAATTCTGATAAAATCTTTGCCGGATTTTTAAAAATCTTTGCTGGATTTTGGGCCAAAACGTTGCCTAAAAAGACTACAGCTTACTTTTATAAACTACTGCCATTAGTATTAGGTGAAGTACTTAGTACCGAGTATCAATGATTCCACCGAACGTTCCTGCCATCAATATTGGGTGAAGTACTTAGTACCGAGTACCAATGATTCCATAGAACTTTCAAACTTTAAGAGAACCCAACTACTTTGAACCGACGTGGATAGATGACGTGGATGGCAAGAAAATTTCTTGAAAAGCATCCGAAGTATTTTTCTTAAAAAGCATGGCTTTTTTTCGTGAAAAGCATTAGAAGCTTTGTTCTAATGTTGAGAGAATTTCTGAAGGTTTTTTTATGTTATAGACGTGGTGGTCAGCTCCTTCTAACGGTCGATCAAGATTTTTTTTAATGGGAGGGAATCTTTAGACCAATATGTATGGGTACATTTGAACGAATAGCCCGAAGCTCTTTTGTTTTATCATGTGTATTTGCAGCCAATTTTTTTGTATTTGCGTTGGAAGTGTTTTCTCGTGTATCTCCGTGTGGCTGTGACTCTGCTTTGGTTTGTCTGTGTTATATTGTCTCTGTGTTATTGAAATTTGGATATGGGAAGGGATGCATGAAGAGATGAGCATGAAGGGATGCATGGACTACACGAATGAAAGGCGTTGTTGTTTGATGCCATGAATGGAGGTATTTACAGTAGAGAGAAGGGAAGCAGCGAGCCGTAACAGTGACATTTGTTGCAGCCATGACAAGTATGCTTCTTGAACTTATTTTGGTTACAGTCATGACAGATATGATTCTTGAATTTATTTTTGTTTTGGTCATCATTTATTTTATAAATAGATTTGTCATAATCCTCTTCTCAAGCTTCCCCTTGAAGGACTAGTCCTTCATTCGTTTTATAAATAGATATGTCATACCCAATTCCATTAATCCTTTTCATCTACTAGTCCAACACTTACACAACCAACAGATGTAAAACGAAACAAAATAAACCCCTCTTGCTCTGTGTAAGTGAAACGGATTTTCCCTTTTTCTTTAAAAGATTAAGACCAATTTTCTATATCTCAAAATAACGGACCATCTGTGTGTCCAGGCACACGCAGTCATGCTCTTCTTTAAACCATGACGGACTATCTGTGTGTCTAAGCACACGCAGTCAAGCCATGATTAGCCATCATTGTGCTTTTGTTTATTTTTGTTACCGCCACAACCACATGTTGGCTGAAATTCAGGGGATGTATTTAATTTTTTTTAGTGTGAATGTATATTATAAAATTAATTACAGGAAACTTGAAAATGGTCTAGTTTAATCATTGAAAATAGTCTTATCAAATGATTAAAGTCATCAATATAAGTATACTTCTTTTCTCAAGTAACAATTACTTTTTCATGATTTTTAAAAAAAAAAATTTGAAATCGAAAATGTTTAAGCTCTCTTACACATCTCAGGTTCCTTTAATCATCAATATAGTTACAGTTATTTTTTTTACTTATAATTATTTTTTCACTTTTCATGAATTTTTTTTTTAATTTAAAATGTTTTAGCTCATTTATATATATCATTATCTTATTTTTAGATTTTAGTTTTCGAGTTCGTCTAATGTATCAAGATAAATTTCTCTTAATAATTATTCTTAGCTCTTTATCATAAACTGAGTTGGTCTTCTTCACTTTGTCCTATATGTAAGAAAGTAAAAAGCTATATGTAATTTCTCTTCAGTGATGCGTACACGCCATTTTCTCTTTTTCTCTTATCAAATAGAGTTGTTTTATTAACCATTAATTTTATATATAAATGTTACAATTATTATATTTTAATCATTTTTATATCATTATAGATTTTAAAGATGAATGTTTGACCTATGGTATCATTACTCATTTACATTTTTGTATATTTTTTTTTAACATTCTTTATATTTCATTTTTTTTTTAATATTTCATTTTTTTTAAATATTTAATTTATGCAATAAATACTGATATAAAATTCATGTTTTTCTCAAATGTTTGATTTTCTTGTTTTAAATATTTAATTTTTGCAATACATACTTATACTAAATTATTCTACATAACAAATTATATTAATATCATATAATTAATGTTTTTGTTATATATTCTATAATATTTGATATATATCATTTACATTTATAAAATTCATGTTTTTTTCAAATGTTTGATTTTCTTATTTTAAATATTTAATTTTTGCAATACATACTTATACTAAATTATTCTACATAACAAGTTATATTAATATCATATAATTAATGTTTTTGTTATATATTCTATAATATTTGATATATATCATTTATATTTATATTGTTATTAGTGAATGAGTTTTTTTAGTTAATTATTATATTTGAATTGCTTAGTTATATTTTTGTTTGTATAATTATTTATGATTTAAAATTATATAACAATGGAAAGAATATTATTATTATTATTTATAAATGATTGTTTATAATGTGAAAGGATATATTTGTATTATTTCACTATATGTAATTATTTATCCTTTGAAAATTAGATGATATAAAATAATTTAATTTTTTTATTAGTAGAATTGTTTTATTTATATAAGGTATGTGAAATGGATGTTTTTGTTTATTTAAATGTGTGTGTGTGTGAGTGTGAAGGAGGGGTGGAGAGAGGGGGAGAGAGTGACAGTGAGAGGGGAGGAGAGGAGGGGAGGGGGAGAGAGGGAGGGACAGGAAGAGAGAGAGTGAGAGGGATAGGGAGAGGGAAGAAGGAGTGGGTGATTGTGGGAGAGGGGGGGTTCGACGGAGAGAGAGAGAGAGAGAGAGAGAGAGAGAGAGAGAGATGGGAGGAGAGCGGGAGAGGGGGGGTGAGAGAGAGAGAGAGAGAGTGATTTAGGGAGAAGGAGAGGGAGAGAGAGGGAGCGGGAGAGGGCGAGGGATGGGGAAAGTAGAGGGAAACGAAGTGGGAGAAGTAGGGAGAGAGTGAGAGAGAGTGGGAGGGAGGAGGCAGAGAGAATAGGGAGAGGGAGAGAGATGGAAAGAGAGAGGAAGGGAGAGACATGAGGAGGGAGGATATATATATATATATATATATATATATATATATATATATATATATATATATATATATATATATATATATATAGAGAGAGAGAGAGAGAGAGAGAGAGAGAGAGAGTCGGGGTAAGGGAGAGGGATAACGGAGGGGAAGAGAGAGGGAGAGGGGAAGGGGGAGAGAGAGAGACGGATAGAGTGATATGGAGAGTGGTAGAGGGAAGGAGATAGGTCACGAGAGGGAGAAGGGGATTGGAACAGGGAGTGGGAGGGGGAGAGAGTGGGAGAGAGCGAGAGATAGGAAGTATGGAGGAGAGAGAGGGAGAGATAGACATAGAGAGAGAGGGGGAGGGAGGAAGAGGGAGAAGAATAGGGAGAGAGAAGAGAGAGGGAAGGAGGGAGAGGGAGAGGGAGAGGGAGAGATAATAGAGGGGGAGGGAGAGTGAAAGCTATAGTGAGGGAGGGATATAGAGGGAGGGGGGAGAGAGAGTGGGGGGGGACGAGGAGGGGAGGTAGGGGGAGAGGTAGGAAGAGGGGGAGGAGGGGGAGGGAAAGGGAAAGGGAAAGGAAGGGGGAGGGATGGATGGAGGGAGAGAGAGAGAGAGAGAGAGAGAGAGAGAGAGTGGAGGGGGGATAGAGAGAGTGGGTGGGAGGCAGGGGGGATAGAGAGAGAAATTTGGAGAGTAAGAGAGGGAGGTGGGAAGAGAGAGAGGGGTATAGAGAGGAGGAGAGAGGAGGAGAGGGTGAGGGATAGGGGAAGGGGGTGAGATAGAGAGAGAGATAGGGGGGAATGAGGAGAGTACGAAGAGGGAGAGAGAGATAGGCAGGAGAGAGAGAGAGAGAGCGGGGGGCCTAAAGGATAGGGAGAGGGGAGGGGAAGAGAGAGAGAGAGAGGGAGACAGAGTAGAGGAGGGAGAGGGGGATCAGGAGAGAGAGAGAGAGAGAGAGAGATGGAGGGAGGGAGTGAGGGAGAAGTAAGGGCGGAGAGAGAGGAGGGATGAGGGAGGGACGGACGAGAGATAGAGAACCAGAGAGAGAGAGAGAGAGAGAGAGAGAGAGAGAGAGAGAGAGAGAGAGAGAGGGAGATGGAGGTAGAGGCAGAGGTAGAGAGAATATAGGGGGAGTGAGATGGAGGGATAGAGAGGGAGGGACGGAGAGAGATAGAGAGAGATAGAGCGAGAGAGAGAGAGAGGGTTGGGCGATGGTAGAGAGAGAGATAGGGTGGGGGTCGGGAGGGAGAGAAAGATGGAGGGGGAGAGGAGGGAGAGATAGGGGGGGCAGGGGGATGGAAAGGGAGAGAGAGAGAGAGATAGACATAGTAGGGGTGAGAGGAAGATTGAGGGTGATGGAGGGAGAGCGAGTGAGAGATATAATGTGTCTGTGAGAGAGAGACAGAGAGAGAGAGATAGAGGATGGGGAGAAGGAGAGAGAGAGTGAGAGGAAGGGAGAGAGAGATAGAGAGAAAGGGAGAAATACATATAGAGATATAAAGAGAGAGGGCTCTGTAGTCATTTTTGTAGTGCCATCAAATCTCCCTCTAGATTTATATCTCCCACTCATAAAAATATTTTTGTTTCTATTCTAGGACCTTCCTTGTACAGATAAGGCATCTCCATTCTAGCCCTCCATATTTCTTCATCTCATTTCCTTCGACAAAAAGGCTAAGACAATTTCATCAAAATTCAAGATAGTTGTATTTCTGCCTATTACAATAACCACATTGTCCCATGAATCTAGTAGAGAACCTAGAAAACTGATGAACTTATCTTTATCTGATATCTTAATATCAACATATGAAAACTAACTTACCATAGTATTGAAGGAGTTTAGATGCTCTCTCACCAAGTCTCCATCCTTCATCCTCATGTTATCCATATTTTTCCGTAGGAACAATTTATTCACCAGAGAATTAGATTAGTACAAAGTCCCTAACTTGACCCACAAATTCTTCATAGTAGCTTCCCTAGATACATTCAACAATACTGAATCTGAGATACACAAGGGTATTTTTCTCCTTGCCTTTCAATCAAACTTCGCCCAGTCTTCATCTGACATTATCGTTGGCTTAGTACTTGGATCTACCACGATCCACTAATCTTTATCCACCAGCAGATCCTCCATCTTGAGCTTCCACAACTCAAAACTATGATCATTAAAATTCTCAACCTCTATATTTCCACTGCTCGCACTCTTATTTCAACACAATAATCGATCTTGCAGATCTCCCATTGAATAGGGTCTACCACATTTCCTAGTGAAAAACCCCTTAGTAGCAAAGGCATCCCCTTGTAATTGAAACAACTCTGGTACCACTTGTCGGGAATCATGATTTTCGTTATAATAGAACCCATAGGTGTTAGTCAACGATCGCATCGCTAGAGATAACGATCCATGAGAGGCAGTTAGTTGATGTCATGAAATACATGGGGAGCCTTGGTTTATCCAATGTCCAACAATCTACCCCCCAACATGAGTCGGGTGTATATTGAACTTGTGACCTACGCTCTGATACAAAATGTAGGTTTTAATCCTATACAGAAATTATCTACAAATGAATTCTGAAAGACAGAAAATAAATAATAACGAGATAATAAAACATAAAACATATATACAAAGAGATTTCTCCCCTATATCCCAAAGCCGGGACTACAAGCTTGTTTTTTCATTAGGTTCCTTTTAGTGTTACAACACATATATATACATGTTGAAGCATTCATAAACCTCAATCCATTAACCTTGGATTAGAGAATAATCGCAGTTCCCTTGATTGGATCTACAAAATACCAGCAGCCGAAAACCATCATGCCCCAAAATCATGTCCAAATTCATGCAAAAAACCATAGGCGGGTGTACCCACCTAAAATAGGGTCCAAAATAATTTCCATGGGCACTGCTCCCGACCCCACACACAGGGATACCCACCACCTGCGACCCCCCGACTGCGCCGAGCATAACAAGCAAGGAGGGTTGTCACGCCCCCCCACTCACACCCACTTCCCCCCCCCCCGCCCCCTCCCCCTCACACATGTGCCTATTCATGGAGAGAATATAACACATACCCAACACTAAGTAGCCTTAAAAAATAAGAAGAGAAGGAACTGAGCATACTCTTCCATATAAAGACAGAAGTCAAGAAGACTAAAATTGATGCTCTATTCGAATCTTAATCATAGGATAATCTACTAGAAATAAATTTGGTTCTGAAATTGGGACTGAAGACTCATGACCATCCTATATCATAACCATTAAGATGCATCAATATGGAGGAAAATATAAAGGTAGAAAAACCTTCACATAATCAAATTTACTATTATTGTTACTTTTAATGATGAAGTAGAATTAGAAGTAGTTCCACTTGATGTATGTATAGTTATGATTTGAAGTCACTATACATAAATATGGGATTAATCTTTGTGTGAAGAGCCATCTAGTACCACCTCATCAAGGATGGGAAATCCTTCACCATCGAAACACATAAGGGAAACTCAAAAATTTCATTTGTAAGTTCCAACTAAGATAAGAAAGTAATTAGTTCTAGAAAAAAGTATGCTTTCATATTTTTAAGATAAAATTAGTTTGTACGAGAGTTGGTGAAAGCAAGGTCATCCTTAGTGGGGTCTATGAAGGAACATAAAAGACAATTGGAAGAGTTTATAGATGGATACAATGGTGTGTTCTAGAAGCCTAAATGGTTACCACCCAAGAGGGAAATGGAGCATGAGATCCAATTTTTTCAATATTCTCCACTACCAAACATTGGGCTGTACAAGAAATCATTTATAAATAGAAATGAGGTGAAGAATTAGTTGTAATAGCTATTAGAAGATGGTGTTATTCGACCAAGTACCTCACATGTGGGTCACCCATTATAATTGTGCCTAAGAAGGATGCGACCATGGATGCGAGTTGATGCATGTGCATTTTTTATAGTGTTTTAAACAATATTATTCTTGATAATGGGTACCTCTTGCCTAGGATAGAGGATCTATTATGCAACAAGATAAATACTTCACGAAAGTAGACTTAAAATCAAGGGGTCACTAGGTTTGAGTAAACGAAGATGATACCTAGACGACCAGCTTCAAAACTATAAAATGTTTTTATTAGTTTTTAGTTATGATATTTAGCCTATGAAATGCACCAACCACATTCATGAATTTAATTAACGATATATAATGCACTTTTATAAGTTCATTTTTTTTTGGATAATTAACTAGTATACATTGCTATCTAGGACACACACATCTCACATTTGATGTAGGTTCTACAGACTTTAAAGGAGCACATATCAAAATGTGTGAATTTTCACAATATACGTTTCTATATTTGGGATATGTGATAGGTGGAGAAGAGTTGAAAAGGGATCCTTCCATGATGGAGGTCATCATGAAGTGGTGGGTAACGTTTACTAAATGTTTTTTAGGACAGGATTTTTGTTGAGGAAACATGGTACTTTAAGAAATTCATAGACTCGTTTTTAGTGGTATAAATACCACTCCACACCATAATATCAAGTGGGAAGAGTTTCGAGTGGGTAAAGGGTCAGCGAAGAGCCTTTAAGGTGTTAAAGAAGAATATCAGTCAAGCATTGGTTCTAGCATCACTAAAGTTATAATATCCCTTCGTAGTGGAGACATATGTATGTGGGCATGCTATGGGAGCAGTCTTGATGCTAATTAATTAAATTGGCAAAAAGTGATACAAAATCCATACAAATGTAAAATAAAATTTAAATAAGAATGTACCATACTAATAATAAAAATATCTAATAAAAGAATAATCAATTTAGATCTATTTTAACCTAGATCTTTTATAAACTTACCAATTATGTTTTTATTTTCTTTTAATCCATCTCAGTTATTATTAAACATTGGAGTAAAATATATCTATGCTAATACGTATATCAACTCCATTAACGAAGCACTATAAACCAATTAGGTAATCAAATAGCCCTACCACTACATTATGTCCTACCTAGAAACAAGCACTATTCAATTTGAATTTTGAATGGGCACACACTTGATAAGTGGTGGAAGTTCCATGATAATACCCTCAAATATAGATTAAGTTATTTCATCATCATAAGCGACAACTAGATGATTTAGAGTCCTTAATGAAATATATGAAAACTCAATTTTATCACCATAAGCAACAACTAGTTGATTTAGAGTCCCTAACGATTTTTTCCTTAATGCACATGACAACTGAACTCAAACATGAGTGCTAGAAATAATAGGAAATGCCTAAAAGAATGATCAATAATGAATACTGATTAAGTATGTTTATGAAATCACAAAATTTGGGATGTCAACATTTTGTCTTCTTATTATTATCATCTTTGCAAGAGATTTTGGTTATCAAAAGACAAAATAATCAACAGTGCTTTTAAGATACAATAACACTATTTTTTGGCTAAATTTTAAGAAGTAATCATATAGATATATATATTAGCATTAGCTAAACTCTTATTATTAATCTTTGTGCCTTTATATTAAATGTATAGTTCCTAAAAATGCAATCTAGGATGTTTATATATATTTTGTGGCTAGAGATAAAATAATTAGATTGAACACTTGTCCTTGTTGTTTAAATCATGTGTATAGAAGGCTATGGGCATATATGGAAATTTTGTTACCTTAAACCAAATAAATTGCATTGTTTCCTATTGCACTATATGGATTATGATGAATTGAAAATGAGATGATTTATAGATGTTATTTCAAAAGTTATAAGGGCATACCCTACTGCACCTGCGATATGTTGGGGCTGTTAATTACATTGAAAGTATTGTGGAGATTCCCTATAGATTAGAGTAGTTGAGAATCATTTTTTTTACATATTTTCCCAGAGGGAGGAATAAAATGTAGAGTGAGGTCATAAAGGAGAGAAGTGATTCCCTAAATGGGTCCATTATCAATCCTTCTTTTATTAGAATGAGTTTGGTACAATGATAAAAGTTCTCATGATGGATGATAATATTGTTAAGAGATTTCTTGTTATATGGATTTGATGTGAAATACACCAAACCATGGGTACAAACAATGTTGAGAGGTTTCTTGGTGTATGGATGCGATGTGAAATATCTCAAATAATAGGTATAGACAATGTAACCCTTGAGAGGTTTATTTGACCATTATTGTTCTCAAAATAACAATGAATATTCTCTATGGTGGACATGTTTAGCATGAAAATATATTTGTTTGATCTGTGCGCATAATGCTCTAGAAAAAATTATAGTTATCTGGAAGGTAAAAAGATGAAAGTTTGGAGACTAGACTTCTTCTAAGGAATAAGTACTTTTAACTATGAATTTTCTCTCTCAACCTATATAATAAAATTTTTAATAAAATTTTATTGCTTACATATTGTATCAAAAAACCATATAAGATTAGGGAAAATATATCTAAAATCATAAGAAAAAGGTAAAAATAAAAATAATGCCATTGAAACCATTTTAACAAAAAAAATTATATTAAAAATTTTATACAAATAGATCAAACAACTCAATAAGGTACATTATCTCACTAATATAGTTAAAAAATAAAACTGACAATTCTTCTTAAAATCTGTTTTTAAAAGATTTAAAACCTTATAATAAAAATAATAAAAAACAAAAGAAAACAAATATGATTGTAAAAAAAATAATGACAAGAGTAGAAAGAAACTTTAATATACTAAAATGTACATATACATTAAAGCTATCTATGCACTCGCTTTAGTTTCTTCTAGATGTTATGAATGCATTTAAATGAGCAATGCAAGAATTAAAAGGAACATATTTCCAATATAAATTTACAAATTACGTTTGACCTCATTTTGACCTTCAGTTGCAAATCACATTAAATTAAGGCAGAGTTTAACTTATAGATGAAATGATATTTTTCACTAGATTTTGGAGATTCAATTTCAAAAAAGATTGTGCTTTTTTTATTTAATATATCTTTTAATGTATAAATGGATTCAGTCTTTTAAAAAACCATAAACCATGGGGTAATGAAATTCTATATATTTAACAACTTGAGCTCAAGCTTTTTAAAAATTTTGCAAAATTTGAGTTAAAATTAACTAGAAACAATGCCCAAAAAATTATTTTCCCTTATTCATTAGACTACACATTAATGAAATTAAATTTTGTATTAAAAATAAATGAAATATAACTTAGAATTAGAAAATTTGTTATTTTCAATTAAAAATAAATAAAAAATAAAGAGTAAAATGCGTTAAGATAGAAATAGAGAAATATAACGAGAGCTCTTTTCGATATGTAACCGTTTAAAATTACATGCTTACCGCAGAAAAAAAACAGAGGACCAGAAAAGTGCTGCAGCAATATTGGGTGAAGCACTTAGTACCGAGTATCAATGATTCCACGAAACTTTCCAATTTTAAGAGAACCGAACTACTTTGCACCGACGTGGAAAGATGACGTCGGTACTAACGTGGAGATAATTTCTGAAGGTTGTTTTTTTTTTTTTTTTAATTATTATTATTATTATTATTATTATGTTAAAGACGTTGTGGTCCGCTCCTTTTAACGGTCGATCAAGATTTTTTTTACGGGAGGGAATCTTGAAACGAATATATATGGGTGCTTTTAAACGAATAGCCCGAAGTTCTTTTGTTCTATCATGTGTAATTGCAGCTAATTTTTTTGTATTTGCATTGGAAGTGTTTTCTCGTGTATCTCCGTGTGGCTGTGACTCTGTTTGGTTTCTCTGTCTGTGTATGTCGTCTCTGTGTCATTGAAATTTTGATCATGAACAGCCCATCATTTGCAATTGTAAGGAATTTGGATAGAGAAGGGATGCATGAAGGGATGTATGGACAAGACCAATGAAAGGCGTTGTTGTTCGATGCCATGAATGGAGGTATTTACAGTGGAGAGGAGGGAAGCAACGAACCGTAACAGTGATATTTGTTACAGCCCTGACAGGTATGCTCCCTGACAGGTATGCTTCTTGAATTTATTTTGGTTGCAGCCATGACAGGTATG
The DNA here is from genome assembly GCA_034641835.2 of Pinus albicaulis. Classification (NCBI taxonomy): domain Eukaryota; kingdom Viridiplantae; phylum Streptophyta; class Pinopsida; order Pinales; family Pinaceae; genus Pinus; species Pinus albicaulis. The sequence continues at coordinate 713,061,136 of CM076578.1, read as the reverse complement.
CTTCTTAAATTTATTTTTGTTTTGGTCATCATTTATTTTATAAATAGATGTGTCATAATCCTCTTCTCAAGCTTCTCTTTGAAGCATTCGACTAGTACTTGATTTATTTTATAAATAGATGTGCCATATCCAATTCCATTAATCCTTTTCATCTACTAGTCCAACAGTTATACCAGAAACAGATGAATACCTTTTTTTTATTTAAAATGAACGAAACAAAATAAACGCCTCTTGCTCTGTATAAGTGAAACAGATTTTCACTTTTTCTTTAAAAGATGAAGACGAATTTTCTATATCTCAATATAAAGGGCCATCTGTGTGTCCAAGCACACGCAGTCATGTTCTTCTTTAACCATGACGGGCTATCTGTGTGTCCAGCCACATGCAGTCAAGCCATCATTGGCCATCATCGTGCTTTTGTTTTCTATGTTACCGCCACAACTTCATGTTGGCTGAAATTCAGGGGATGTATTTAATTTTTTTTTAGTGTGAAGGGATATTATAAAATTAATTACAAGAAACTTGAAAATGGTCTTGTTTAATCATTGAAAATAGTCTTATCAATTAATTAAAGTCATCAATATAGGTACACTTCTTTTCTTAGGTAACAAGATTTTTTTTAAATTTTTTTAAAATAAAAAATGTTTAAGCTCTCTTACATATATCATGATTTTAGTTTTAGAGTTGGTCTCATGTATCAAGATAAATTTTTCTTAATAATTATTCTCAGCTCTTTATCATAAACTTAGTTGGTCTTCACCACTTTGTATATGTAAGAAAGTAAAAGGTTATATGCAATTTCTCTTCAGTGATGCTTAGACGCCATTTTCTCTTTTTTCTCTTATCAAATAGAGTTGTTTTATTCACCATTAATTATATATATATATATTATAATTATTATATTTTAATCATTTTTCTATCATTATAGATTTTAAACATGAAAGTTTGAACTATGGTATCATTAGTCATTTACATTTTTTATAATATTTTTTATTTTGCATTCTGTATATTTCATATTTGATTTTTTTTTTAATATTTGATTTTTTTATTTTAAATATTTAATTTATGCTGTACATACTTATATTAAATTATTCTATATAGCCAATTAAATTAATATCATACGATTAATGTTTTTTTATATATTCTATAGTATTTGATATATATCATTTATATTTATATTGTTATTAGTGGATGAATGTTTTTAGTTAATTATTATATTTGAATTGTTTACTTATATTTTTGTTTGTATAATTTTACATTGATTTGAAATTATAAAAATAATGAAAAGAATATTTTTATTATTATTTATAAATGATTGTTTATAATGTTAAAAGATATTTTTGACATATACTAATAATAAAAATCTCTAATAAAAGAATAATCAATTTAGATCTATTTTAACCTAGATCTTTTATAAATTTATCAATTATATTTTTATTTTCTTTTAATTCATCTCAATTCTGATTAGACATTCGAGTAAAATATATCTATGCTAATACGTATATCAACCTCATTAACGAAGCACTCTAAACCAATTAGATAACCAAATAACCATACCACTACATTATGTCCTACCTAGAAACAAGCACTGTTCAATTTGAATTTTGAATGGGAACACACTTGATAAGTGGTGGAAGTTCCATGATAATAGCCTCAAAGACAGATTAAGTTATTTTATCATCATAAGCAACAACTAGATGATTTAGAGTCCTTCATGAAATATATGAAAAATCAATTTTATCACCATAAGCAACAACTAGTTGATACACATACATGAAAAATAGGAAATGCCTAAAAGAATGATCAATAATGAATACTGATTTAGTATGTTTATGAAATCACAAAATTTGGGATGTCAACATTTTGTCCTCTTATTATTATCATCTTTGCAAGAGATTGTGGTTAGCATTAGTTAAACTCTTCTTATTAATTTTTGTGCTTTTATATTCAATGTCTAGTGCCTAAAAATGCAATCTCAGATATTTCTATATATTTTGTAGCTACAGAAAAAGAAAAAAATAGATTGAACACTTGTCCCTGTTGTTTAAATCATGTGTATAGAAGACTATGATCATATATGGAAACTATGTTACCTTAAACAAAATAAATTGCATTGATTCTTATTGCACTATATGAAATATGATGAATTAAACATGAGATGAGTTATAGATGTTATTTCAAAATTTATAAGGGCACACCCTACTACACATGCAATAAGTTGGGGTTGTCAATTACATTGAAAGTATTGAGGAGATTCCCTATATATTAGAGAAGTTGAAAATCATAATTTTTACATATTTTCCAGAAAGGGAGGAATAAAATGTAGAGTGAGGTCATAAAGGAGAGAAGTGATTCCCTAAATGGGTCCATTATCAATCCTTCTTTTATTAGAATGAGTTTGGTACAATGATAAAAGTTCTCATGATGGGGTGTGTAATATCGTTAAGAGATTTCTTGTTATATGGATGTGATGTGAAATACATCAAACCATGAGTAGAGACAATGTTGAGAGGTTTCTTTCTATATGGATGAGATGTGAAATATCTCAAATGATAGGTAGAGACAATGTAACCCTTGAGAGGTTTAGGTGACCATTATTGTTCTCAAAATAACAATGAATCTTCTCTATGGTGGACATGTGTAGCATGAAAATATATTTGTTTGATCTCTGGTACAAGTGAAAATGAATCATGTTCTAAAGCCCATAATGCTCTAGAAAAAAATATAATTACCTGAAAGGTACAAATATGAAAGTTTGGAGACTAGACTTTCTCTAAGGAATAAGTTCTTTTAACTATGAATTTTCTCTCTGAACCTATATAATAAATTTTTTAATAAAATTTTATTCATTATGTATTGTATCGAAAAACCAAAGAAGATTAGGGAAAATATATGTAAATCATAAGAAAAAAGTAAAAATAAAAATAAAGCCATACAAATTATTTTCACAAAAAAAATTATTAAAAATTTTAGACAAATAAATCAAACAACTAAATAAAGTACATTATCTCACTAGTATAATTAAAGAAGAAAACTGATAATTCTTCTTAAAATCTGTTTTTGAAGGATTTAAAACCTTATAATAAAAATAATAAAAAACAAAAAAAAACAAATATAATTAAAAAATAATAATGACAAGAATAGAAAGAAAGTTTAATACACTGAAATGTACATATACAACAAAGCTATATATGCACTCACTTTAGTTTCTTATAGATGTTATGAATGCATTTAAATGAGCAATACAAGAATTAAAAGGAATATATTTCCAATGTAAATTTACAAATTAAGTTTGACTTCATTTTGTCCTTGAGTTGCAAATCACATTAAATTAAGGCAAAGTTTAACTTATAGATGAAATGACATTTTTCACTAAACTTTGGGGATTCAATTCCAAGAAAGATTGTGATATCTTTTTTTAAATATATTTTTGAAATTATAAATAGATTTGGTTCTTTAAAAAACCATAAATCATGACTTTAATGAAATTCTATATATTTAACAACTTAAACTGAAACTTTTTAAAATCTTTGCAGAATTTGAATTAAAAATAACTTGAAACAATGCCCAAAAAATTATTTTCTCCTATTCTTTAGATTACACATTTTATTTAATTTTGTATTAAAAATAAGTTGAATATAACTTAAAATTAGAAAAATTACTATTTTCCATTAAAAATAAATAAAATATAAAGAGTAAAATGTGTTAACATACAAATAGAGATATATAACGAGAGCTCTTTATGATCATTGCTTCTCTAAGTAACCATTTAATATTACATGCTGACCCAGAAAAAAAACAGAAAGTTGTTCACTTAGCATACAGAATAATTTGGATGGAAACTTTTTTTTGTTGCAATATCGTAAAATAAAATCTAGAAAATTAACTAGTTGAAGTGTTTGAATTGCATTTTTGATAGTGGAAATGGATTCAACACTATCAAAACCCTTAGGGCACCCAAAATACTAAAGTTTAACAACTGTAAATAAGATTCTAATAAATCTTTGCCAAATCTATTCAAAATCTTTGCCGAATTCTAAATCATTCTGTTACTTTTAGGAGTTGTCTACCCAGGAAACGAAATAGCCCGCACAGCAGTTTTTTGCCAGAATCCGGGCAACTAAAATTCAAGAAATCAGGTAGTTGCAGTGTTTGGAATCCATTTTTGATAGCAGAAATGGATTCAGCACTACCAAAAACCCTTAGGGCACTCAAAATACTAAAGTTTAAGAACGGTAAACATGATTCTGATAAAATCTTTGCGGTATTCCAGGCCAAAACGTTGCCTAAAAAAACTACCGACATCAGTATTGGGTGAAGTACTTAGTACCCAGTATCAATGATTCCACCGAACGTTCCAAGTTTAAGAGAACTTAGACTACTGCCATCAATATTGGGTGAAGTACTTAGTACCGAGTACCAATGATTCCATCCAACTTTAAGAGAACCCAACTACTTTGAACGGACGTGGATAGTTGACGTGGATGGCAAGAGAATTTCTTAAAAAGCATCCAAAGTATTTTTCTTGAGAAGCATGGCTTTTTTTCGTGAAAAGCATTAGAAGCTTTGTACTAATGTGGAGAGAACTTCTGAAGGTTTTTTTATGTTATAGACGTGGTGGTCCGCTCCTTTTAACGGTCGATCAAGATTTTTTTAATGGGAGGGAATCTTTAAACCAATATATATGGGTACCTTTAAACGAATACCCCGAAGCTCTTTTGTTCTATCATGTGTATTTGCAGCGAATTTTTTTGTATTTGCATTGGAACTGTTTTCTTGTGTATCTCCGTGTGGCTGTGACTCTGCTTTGGTTTCTCTGTGTTATATTGTCTCTGTGTTATTGAAATTTGGATATGGGAAGGGATGCATGAAGAGATCAGGGATGCATGGACGACACGAATGAAAGGCGTTGTTGTTTGATGCCATGAATGGAGGTATTTACAGTAGAGAGAAGGGAAGCAGTGAGCCGTAAAAGTGACATTTGTTGCAGCCATGACAGATATGCTTCTTGAACTTATTTTGGTTGCGGTCATGACAGATATGATTCTTGAATTTATTTCTGTTTTGGTTATCATTTATTTTATAAATAGATTTGTCATAATCCTCTTCTCAAGCTTCTCCTTGAAGGACTAGTCCTTCATTTGTTTTATAAATAGATGTTTCATACCCAATTCCATTAATCCTTTTCATCTACTAGTCCAACACTTACACAACCAACAGATGTGAAACGAAACAAAATAAACCCCTCTTGCTCTGTGTAAGAGAAACGGATTTTCCCTTTTTCTTTAAAAGATTAAGACCAATTTTCTATATCTCAAAATAACGGACCATCTTTGTGTCCCGGCACACGCAGTCATGTTCTTCTTTAAACCATGACGGACTATCTGTGTGTCTAGGCACACGCAGTCAAGCCATGCTTTTGTTTATTTTTGTTACCGCCACAACTACATGTTGGCTGAAATTCAGGGGATGTATTTAATTTTTTTGTAAGTGTGAATGTATATTATATAATTAATTACAGGAAACTTGAAAATGGTCTAGTTTAATCATTGAAAATAGTCTTATCAAATGATTAAAGTCATCAATATAAGTACACTTCTTTTCTCAAGTAACAATTACTTTTTCATGATTTTTTTAAAAAAAAATTTGAAATCGAAAATGTTTAAGTTCTCTTACACATCTTAGTTTCCTTTAATCATCAATATAAGTTATTTTTTTTACTTACAATTACTTTTTCACTTTTCATGATTTTTTTTTAGTCTAAAATGTTTCAGCTCATTTATATATATCATGATCTCATTTTTAGATTTTAGTTTTCGAGTTCGTCTAATGTATTTAGGTAAGTTTCTCTTAATAATTATTCTTAGCTCTTTATCATAAACTGAGTTGGTCTTTTTCACTTTGTCCTATATGTAAGAAAGTAAAAAGCTATATGTAATTTCTCTTCAGTGATCCATACACGCCATTTTCTCTTTTTCTCTTATCAAATAGAGTTGTTTTACTCACCATTAATTTTATATATAAATGTTATAATTATTATATTTTAATCATTTTTATATCATTATAGATTTTAAACATGAATGTTTGAACTATGGTATCATTACTCATTTACATTTTTGTATATATATTTTTTAACATTCTCTATATTTCATTTTTTTTTTATAATATTTTATTTTTTTATTTTAAATATTTAAGTTATGCAATAAATACTAATATAAAATTCATGATTTTCTCAAATGTTTGATTTTCTTGTTTTAAATATTTAATTTTTTCAATACATACTTATACTAAATTATTCTACATAACAAGTTATATTAATATCATATAATTAATGTTTTTGTTATATATTCTATAATATTTGATATATATCATTTACATTTATAAAATTCATGTTTTTTTCAAATGTTTGATTTTCTTGTTTTAAATATTTAATTTTTGCAATACATACTTATACTAAATTATGCTACATAACAAGTTATATTAATATCATATAATTAATGTTTTTTTATATATTCTATAATATTTGATATATATCATTTACATTTATAAAATTCATGTTTTTTTGAAATGTTTGATTTCCTTATTTTAAATATTTAATTTTTGCAATACATACTTATACTAAATTATTCTACATAACAAGTTATATTAATATCATATAATTAATGTTTTTGTTATAAATTCTATAATATTTGATATATATCATTTATATTTATATTTTTATTAGTGAATGAGTTTTTTTAGTTAATTATTACATTTGAATTGTTTAGTTATATTTTTGTTTGTATAATTATATATTGATTTAAAATTATATAACAATGAAAAAAATATTATTATTATTATTTATAAATGATTGTTTATAATGTGAAACGATATATTTGTATTATTTCACTATATGTAATTATTTATCCTTTGAAAATTAGATGATATAAAATAATTTAATTTTTCTATTAGTAGAATTGTTTTATTTATATAAGGTATGTGAAATGGATGTTTTTTTTTATTTTAATGTGTGTGTGTGTGAGTGTGAGGGAGGGGTAGAGAGAGGGGGAGAGAGTGACAGTGTGAGGGGAGGAGAGGAGGGGAGGGGGGAGAGAGGGAGGGAAAGGAAGAGAGAGAGTGGGAGGGATAGGGAGAGAGAAGGAGGGGGTGATTGTGGGAGAGGGGGGGTTAGACAGAGAGAGAGAGAGAGAGAGAGAGAGAGAGAGTGATTTAGGGAGAAGGAGAGGGAGAGAGGGATAGGGGTAGTGAGGGAAAGTAGAGGGGAAAGGGAGTGGGAGAAGTAGGGATGATTAAGGAGCAGAGTGGGAGGAGGAGGGCGGGGAGAGATAGGGAGGGAGAGAGATGGAAAGAGTGAGGGAAGGAAATTTATGAGGAGGGATATATATATATATATATATATATATATATATATATATATATATATATATATATATATAGAGAGAGAGAGAGAGAGAGAGAGAGAGAGAGAGAGAGAGAGGGGTGTGGGAGAGAGGGAGAGAGAGTGAGAAATACAGAGAGAAAGAGAGTCAGGGTAAGGGAGAGGGAGAGGGGAGGGGGAGAGAGAGAGGGAGATGGAGGTAGAGGTACAGGTAGAGAGAAGAGAGGGTGGGGGTGTGGAGGGAGAGAAAGATGGAGGGGGAGAGGAGGGAGAGATAGGGGGGGGAGGGGGATGGAAAAGGAGGGAGAGATAGGGATAGAGATAGTAGGCGTGAGAGGAAGATTGAGGGTGATGGAGGGAGAGTGAGTGAGAGATACAATGTGAGAGAGAGAGAGAGAGAGAGAGAGAGAGAGAGAGAGAGAGGATGGGGAGAAGGAGAGAGAGAGTGAGAGGAAGGGAGAGAGAGATAGAGAGAAAGGGAGAAAGACATATAGAGATATAAAGAGAGAGGGCCCTGTAGTCATTTTTGTAGTGCCATCAAATCTCCCTCTAGATTTATATCTAACACTCAAAAAAATATTTTTGTTTCTATTCTAGGACCTTCCTTGTACAGATAAGGCATCTCCATTCTGGCCCTCCATATTTCTTCATCTCATTTCCTTCGACAGCAAGGCTAAGACAATTTCATCAAAATTCAAGATAGTTGTATTTCTGCCTATTACAATAACCACATTGTCCCATGAATCTAGTAGAGAACCTAGCAAACTGATGAACTTATCTTCATCTGATATTTTAATATCAACATATGAAAACTAACTTACCATAGTATTGAAGGAGTTTAGATGCTCTGTCACCAAGTCTCCATCATTCATCCTCAGGTTATCCATATTTTTCCGTAGGAACAATTTATTCACCAAAGACTTAGATTAGTACAAAGTCCCTAACTTGACCCACAAATTCTTCATAGTAGCTTTCCTAGATACATTCAACAATACTGAATCTGAGATACACAACGGTATTTTTCTCCTTGCCTTTCAATCAAACTTCACCCAGTCTTCATCTAACATTATCGTTGGCTTAGTACCTGGATCTACCGCGATTCACTAATCTTTATCCACCAACAGATCCTCCATCTTGAGCTTCCACAACTCAAAAATATGATCATTAAATTTCTCAAGCTCTATATTTCCACTGCTCACCCTCTTATTTCAACACAATAATCGATCTCGCAGATCTCCCATTGAATAGGGTCTACCACATTCCCTAGTGAAAAACCCCTTAGTAGCAAAGGAATCCCCTTGTAATTGAAACAACTCTGGTACCACTTGTTGGGAATCACGATTTTCGTTATAAAAGAACATGTTAGTCAACGATCGCATCGCTAGAGATAACGATCCATGAGAATCAGTTAGTCGATGTCATGAAATACATGGGGAGCCTTGCTTTATCCAATGTCCAACAATCTACCCCCCAACGTGAATCGGGTGTGTATTGAACTCGTGACCTACGCTCTGATAAAAAATGTAGGTTTTAATCCTATACAGAAATTATCTGTAAATGAATTCTGAAAGACAGAAAAAAAATAATAACGAGAGAATAAAACATAAAACATATATACAAAGAGATTTTTCCCCTATATCCCAAAACCGGGACTACTAGCTTGTTTTTTCATTAGGTTCCTTTTAGTGTTACAACACATATATATACATGTTGAAGGATTCATAAACCTCAATCCATTAACCTTGGATTAGAACATAATTGTAGTTCCCTTGATTGGATCTACAAAATACCAGTGGCCGAAAACCATCATGCCCCAAAATCATGTGCAAATCCATGCACAAAACCATAGGCGGGTCTACCCACCTAAAATAGGGTCCAAAAAAATTTCCATGGGCACTGCTCCAAACCCCACACACAAGGATACCCACCCCATGCGACCCCCCGACTGCGCCGAGCATAACAAGCAAGGAGGGTTGTCGTGGCCCCCCCCCCACACCCACACCCCCCTGCCCCCCTCTCCCCCTCACACATGTGCCTATTCATGGAAATAATATAACACATACCCAACACTAAGTAGCCTTAAAAAATAAGAAGAGAAGGAACTGAGCATACTCTTCCATATAAAGACAGAAGTCAAGAAGACTAAAATTGATGCTCTATTCGAATCTTAATCATAGGATAATCTACTAGAAATAAATTTGGTTCTGAAATTGGGACTAAAGACTCATGACCATCCTATATCATAACCATTAAGATGCATCAATATGGAGGAAAATATAAAGCTAGAAAAACCTACACATAATCAAATTTACTATTATTGTTACTTTTAATGATGAAGTAGAATTAGAAGTAGTTCCACTTGATGTATGTATATTTATGATTGGAAGTCACTATACATACATATGAGATGAATCTTTGTGTGAAGAGCCATCTAGTACCACCTCATCAAGGATGGGAAATCCTTCACCGTCGAAACACATAAGGGAAACTCCAAAATTTCATTTGTAAGTGCCAACTAAGATAAGAAAGTAATTAGTTCTAGAAAGAAGTATGCTTTCATATTTTTAAGATAAAATTAGTTTGTAGGAGAGTTGGTGAAAGCAAGTTCATCCTTAGTGGGGTCTATGAAGGAACATCAAAGACAATTGGAAGATTTTATAGATGTACACAAGGGTGTGTTCTAGAAGCCTAAAGGGTTACCACCCAAGAGTGAAGTGGAGCATGAGATCCAATTTTTTCGATATTCTCCACTACCAAACGTTGGGTTGTACAAGTAATCATTTATAAATACAAATGAGGTGAAGAATTAGTTGTAATAGCTATTAGAAGATGGTGTTATTCGACCAAGTACCTCACATGTGGGTCACCCATTAGAATTGTGCCTAAGAAGGATGCGACCATGGATGCGACTTGATGCATGTGCATTTTTTATAGTGTTTTAAACAATATTATTCTTGATAATGGGTACCTCTTGCCTAGGATAGAGGATCTATTATGCAAAAAGATAAATACTTCACCAAGCTAGACTTAAAATCAGGGGGTCACTAGGTTTGAGTAAAAGAAGATGATACCTAGACGACCAGCTTCAAAACTATAAAATGTTTTTATTAGTTTTTAGTTATGATATTTAGCCTATGAAATGCACCAAATACATTCATGAATCTAATTAATGATATATTGCGCACTTTTATAAGTTCATTTTTTTTTTGGATAATTAACTAGTATACATTGCTATCTAGGACAAACACATCTCACATTTGATGTAGGTTCTACAGAGTTTAAAGGAGTAGATCTCAAGATGTGTGATTTTTCACAATATACCTTTGTGTATTTGGGATATGTGATATGTGGAGAAGAGTTGAAAAGGGATCCTTCCATGATGGAGGTCATCATGAAGTGGTGGGTAAGGTTTACTAAATGTTTTTTAGGACAGGAGTTTTGTTGAGGAAACATGGTACTTTAAGAAATTCATAGACTCGTTTTTAGTGGTCTAAATACCACTCCACAACATAATATCAAGTGGGAAGAGTTTCGAGTGGGTAAAGGGTCAGCGAAGAGCCTTTAAGGTGTTAAAGAAGAATATCAGTCATGCATTGGCTCTAGCATTACAAAAGTTAAAATATCCCTTCGTAGTGGAGACATATGTATGTGGGCATGCTATGGGAGCAGTCTTGATGCTGATTAATTAAATTGAAAAAAAATGATACAAAATTCATACAAATGTAAAATAAAATTAAAACAAGAATATACCATACTAATAATAAAAATCTCTAATAAAAAAATAATCAATTTAGATCTATTTTAACCTAGATCTTTTATAAACTTACCAATTATGTTTTTATTTTCTTTCAATCCATCTCAATTATTATTAAACATTGGAGTAAAATATATCTATGCTAATACGTATATCAACCCCATTAACGAAGCACTATAAACCAATTAGGTAACCAAATAGCCGTACCACTACATTATGTCCTACCTAGAAACAAGCACTATTCAATTTGAATTTTGAATGGGCACACACTTGATAAGTGGTGGAAGTTCCATGATAATACCCTCAAAGATAGATTAAGTTATTTCATCATCATAAGCGACAACTAGATGATTTAGAGTCGTTAATGAAATATATGAAAACTCAATTTTATCACCATAAGCAACAACTAGTTGATTTAGAGTCCCTAACGAATTTTTCCTTAATGCACATGACAACTGAACTCAAACATGAGTGCTAGAAATAATAGGAAATGCCTAAAAGAATGATGAATAATGAATACTGATTAAGTATGTTTATGAAATCACAAAATTTGGGATGTCAACATTTTGTCTTCTTATTATTATCATCTTTGCAAGAGATTTTGGTTATCAAAAGACAAAATAATCAAAAGTGCTTTTAAGATACAATAACACTATTTTTTGGCTAAATTTTAAGAAGGAATCATATAGATATATATATTAGCATTAGCTAAACTCTTATTATTAATCTTTGTGCCTTTATATTAAATGTATAGTGCCTAAAAATGCAATCTAAGATGTTTATATATATATTTTGTGTCTAGAGATAAAATAATTAGATTGAACACTTGTGCTTGTTGTTTAAATCATGTGTATAGAAGACTATGGGCATATATAGAAATTTTGTTACATTAAACCAAATAAATTGCATTGTTTCCTATTGCACTATATGGATTATGATGAATTGAAAATGAGATGATTTATAGATGTTATTTCAAAAGTTATAAGAGCATACCCTACTGCACCTGCAATAAGTTGGGGTTGTGAATTACATTGAAAGTATATTGGAGATTCCCTATAGATTAGAGTAGTTGAGAATCATATTTTTTACATATTTTCCCAGAGGGAGGAATAAAATTTAGAGCGAGGTCATAAAGGAGAGAAGTGATTCCCTAAATGGGTCCATTATCAATCCTTCTTTTATTAGAATGAGTTTGGTACAATGATAAAATTTCTCATGATGGGGTGTGTAATATTGTTAAGATATTTCTTGTTATATGGATGTGATGTGAAATACACCAAACCATGGGTAGAGACAATGTTGAGAGGTTTCTTGGTGTATGGATGTGATGTGAAATATCTCAAATCATAGGTATAGACAATGTAACCCTTGAGAGGTTTATTTGACCATTATTGTTCTCAAAATAACAATGAATATTCTCTATGGTGGACATGTTTAGCATGAGAACATATTTGTTTGATCTGTGGTACAAGTGAAAAAGAATCATATTCTAAAGCGCATAATGCTCTAGAAAAAATTATAGTTAACTGGAAGGTAAAAAGATGAAAGTTTGGAGACTGGACTTTCTCTAAGGAATAAGTTCTTTTAACTATGAATTTTCTCTCTCAACCTATATAATAATTTTTTTAATAAAATTTTATTCCTTACATATTGTATCAAAAAACCATATAAGATTAGGGAAAATATATCTAAAATCGTAAGAAAAAAGTAAAAATAAAAATAATGCCATTGAAACCATTTTAACAAAAAAAATTATATTAAAAATTTTAGACAAATAGATCAAACAACTAAATAAGGTAAATTATCTCACTAGTATAGTTAAAAAAGAAAACTGATAATTCTTCTTAAAATCTGTTTTTAAAAGATTTAAAACCTTATAATAAAAATAATAAAAAACAAAACAAAACAAATATAATTATAAAAAAAATAATGACAAGAATAGAAAGAAATTTTAATATACTAAAATGTACATATACAATAAAGCTATCTATGCACTCACTTTAGTTTCTTCTAGATGTTATGAATGCATTTAAATGAGCAATACAAGAATTAAAAGGAACATATTTCCAATATAAATTTACAAATTAAGTTTGACCTCATTTTGACCTTGAGTTGTAAATCAAATTAAAATAAGGCAGAGTTTAACTTATAGATGAAATGATATTTTTCACTAGACTTTGGAGATTCAATTTCAAAAAAGATTGTGATTTTTTTTTTTTAATATATTTTTGAAAGTATAAATGGATTAAAAAACCATAAACCATGGCGTAATGAAATTCTATATATTTAACAACTTGAGCTCAAGCTTTTTAAAATTTTTGCAAAATTTGAGTTAAAATTAACTAGAAACAATGCCCAAAAAATTATTTTCGCCTATTCATTAGACTACACATTAATTAAATTAAATTTTGTATTGAAAATAAATGAAATATAACTTAGAATTAGTAAATTTGTTATTTTCAATTAAAAATAAATAAAAAATAAAGAGTAAAATACGTTAAGATAGAAATAGAGAAATATAACGAGAGCTCTTTTCGATCACTGCTTCTCTATGTAACCGTTCAAAATTACATGCTTACCGCAGGAAAAAAAACAGAGGACCAGAAAAGTGCTGCACCAATATTGGGTGAAGCACTTAGTACCGAGTATCAATGATTCCACGGAACTTTCCAAGTTTAAGAGAACCGAACTACTTTGCACCGACGTGGAAGGATGACGTGGCTGTGAAGAGAATTTCTTGGAAAGCATCTGAAGTAATTTTCTTGAAAAGCATGGATTTTTTCATGAAAAGCATTTGAAGCTTTGAACTAACGTGGAGATAATTTTTGAAGGTTGTTTTTTTTTTTTTTTTTTTAATTATTATTATTATTATGTTATAGACGTTGTGGTCCGCTCCTTTTAACGGTCGATCAAGATCTTTTTAACGGGAGGGAATCTTTAAATGAATATATATGGGTGCCTTTAAACGAATAGCCCGATGTTCTTTTGTTCTATCATGTGTATTTGCAGCTAATTTTTTTGTATTTGCATTGGAAGTGTTTTCTCGTGTATCTCCGTGTGTTTGTGACTCTGTTTTGGTTTCTCTGTGTCTGTGTCTGTCCTCTCTGTGTTATTGAGATTTTATTGAAATTTTGATCATGAAGAGCCCATCATTTGCGATTATAAGGAATTTGGATAGAGAAGGGATACATGTAGGGATGTATGGACGAGACCAATGAAAGGCGTTGTTGTTCGATGCCATGAATGGAGGTATTTACAGTGGAGAGGAGACAGCCATGACAGGTATGCTTCTTGAATTTATTTTGGTTGCAGCCATGATAGGTATGCTTCTTGAATTTATTTTTGTTTTGGTCATCATTTATTTTATACTCCTCTTCTCAAGCTTCTCCTTGATGCATTCGACTAGTACTTGATTTATTTTATAAATAGATGTGCCATATCCAATTCCATTAATCCTTTTCATCTACTAGTCCAACAGTTATACCAGAAACAGATGAATACCTTTTTTTATTTAAAATGAACGAAACAAAATAAACCCCTCTTGCTCTGTATAAGTGAAACAGATTTTCTCTTTTTCATTAAAAGATGAAGACCAATTTTCTATATCTCAAAATAAAGGGCCATCTGTGTGTCCGAGCACACGCAGTCATGTTCTTCTTTAACCATGACGGGCTATGTGTGTGTCCAGGCACACGCAGTCAAGCCATCATTGGCCATCATTGTGCTTTTGTTTTTTTATGTTACCGCCACAACTTCATGTTGGCTGAAATTCAGGGGATGTATTTAATTTTTTTTTAGTGTGAAGGGATATTATAAAATTAATTACAAGACACTTGAAAATGGTCTTGTTTAATCATTGAAAATAGTCTTATCAATTCTTTAAAATCATCAAGATAGGTACACTTCTTTTCTTAGGTAACAAGATTTTTTTTTAAAAAAAAATAAATAAAAAATGTTTAAGCTCTCTTACATATATCAGTTTCCTTTAATCATCAATATAGTTACAGTTATTTTTTTAACTTGCAATATATCCATTTCACTTTTATGAATTTTTTTTTCCTTTAAATTTAAAATGAATAAGCTCTCTTATATATATCATGATTTTAGTTTTAGAGTTGGTCTCATGTATCAAGATAAATTTCTCTTAATAATTATTCTCAGCTCTTTATCATAAACTTAGTTGGTCTTCACCACTTTGTATATGTAAGAAAGTAAAAGGCTATATGCAATTTCTCTTCAGTGATGCTTACACGTCATTTTCTCTTTTTTCTCTTATCAAATAGAGCTGTTTTATTCACCATTAATTATATATATAAATGTTATAATTATTATATTTTAATCATTTTTATATCATTATAGATTTTAAACATGAATGTTTGAACTATGGTATCATTAGTCATTTACATTTTTTATAAAAAATTTTATTTTATATTTTGTATATTTCATATTTGATTTTTTTTTAATATTTGATTTTTTATTTTAAATATTTAATTTATGCCATACATACTTATATTAAATTATTCTATATAGCTAATTAAATTAATATCATACAATTAATGTCTTTTTATATATTCTATAGTATTTGATATATATCATTTATATTTATATTGTTATTAGTGGATCAATGTTTTTAGTTAATTATTATATTTGAATTGTTTACTTATATTTTTGTTTGTATAATTATATATTGATTTGAAATTATATAATAATGAAAAGAATATTTTTATTATTATTTATAAATGATTGTTTCTAATGTCAAAAGATATTTTTGACATATACTAATAATAAAAATCTCTAATAAAAGAATAATCAATTTAGATCTATATTAACCTAGATCTTTTATAAATTTATCAATTATGTTTTTATTTTCTTTTAATCCATCTCAATTCTGATTAGAAATTCGAGTAAAATATATCTATGCTAATACGTATATCAACCCCATTAACGAAGCACTATAAACCAATTAGATAACCAAATAACCATACCACTGCATTATGTCCTACCTAGAAACAAGCACTGTTCAATTTGAATTTTGAATGGGCGCACACTTGATAAGTGGTGGAAGTTCCATGATAATAGCTCTAAAGAGAGATTAAGTTATTTTATCATCATAAGCAACAACTAGATGATTTAGAGTCCTTAATGAAATATATGAAAAATCAATTTTATCACCATAAGCAACAACTAGTTGATTTAGAGTCCTTAGCGAATTTTTCCTTAATACACACGAAAAATAGGAAATGCCTAAAAGAATGATCAATAATGAATACTGATTCAGTATGTTTACGAAATCACAAAATTTTGGATGTCAACATTTTTTCCTCTTATTAGTATGATCTTTGCAAGAGATTGTGGTTATGAAAAGACAAAATAATCAAAAATGCTTTTATGATACAATAACATTATCTTTTGGCTAAATTTTGAGAAGTAGTCATACAAAGATATATTTTAGCATTAGTTAAACTCTTCTTATTAATTTTTGTGCTTTTATATTCAATGTCTAGTGCCTAAAAATGCAATCTCAGATATTTCTATATATTTTGTAGCTACAGAAAAAGAAAAAAATAGATTGAACACTTGTCCTTGTTGTTTAAATCATGTGTATAGAAGACTATGGTCATATATGGAAATTATGTTACCTTAAACAAAATAAATTGCATTGATTCTTATTGCACTATATGAAATATGATGAATTAAACATGAGATGAGTTATAGATGTTACTTCAAAATTTATAAGGGCACACCCTACTACACATGCAATAAGTTGGGGTTCTCAATTACATTGAAAGTATTGAGGAGATTCCCTATATATTAGAGAAGTTGAAAATCATAATTTTTACATATTTTCCACAAAGGGAGGAATAAAATGTAGAGTGAGGTCATAAAGGAGAGAAGTGATTCCCTAAATGGGTCCATTATCAGTCCTTATTTTATTAGAATGAGTTTGGTACAATGACAAAAGTTCTCATGATGGAGTGTGTAATATTGTTAAGAGATTTCTTGTTATATGGATGTGATGTGAAATACATCAAACCATGGGTAGAGACAATGTTTAGAGGTTTCTTGCTATATGGATGCGATGTGAAATATCTCAAATGATAGGTAGAGACAATGTAACCCTTGAGAGGTTTAGTTGACCATTATTGTTCTCAAAATAACGATCAATCTTCTCTATGGTGGACATGTGTAGCATGAAAATATATTTTTTTGATCTCTGGTACAAGTGAAAAGGAATCATATTCTAAAGCCCATAATGCTCTAGAAAAAATTATAATTACCTGGAAGGTACAAATATGAAAGTTTGGAGACTAGACTTTCTCTAAGGAATAAGTTCTTTTAACTATGAATTTTCTCTCTGAACCCATATAATAATTTTTTTAATAAAATTTTATTCACTAGGTATTGTATCGAAAAA
Source organism: Pinus albicaulis (assembly GCA_034641835.2). NCBI lineage: Eukaryota > Viridiplantae > Streptophyta > Pinopsida > Pinales > Pinaceae > Pinus > Pinus albicaulis. The sequence goes on along the minus strand of CM076578.1, from coordinate 713,043,589 downwards.
CCAAATAAGATTAGAGAAAATATATCTAAATCATAAGAAAATAGTAAAAATAAAAATAAAGCCATACAAATTATTTTCACAAAAAAAATTATTAAAAATTTTAGACAAATAGATCAAACAACTAAATAAAGTACATTATCTCACTTGTATAATTAAAGAAGAAAACCGATAATTCTTCTTAAAATCTGTTTTTAAAAGATTTAAAACCTTATAATAAAAATAATAAAAAACAAAACAAAACAAATATAATTAAAAAAATAATAATGACAAGAATAGAAAGAAAGTTTAATACACTGAAATGTACATATACAATAAAGCTATATATGCACTCACTTTAGTTTCTTTTAGATATTATGAATGCATTTAAATGAGCAATACAAGAATTAAAAGGAATATATTTCCAATGTAAATTTACAAATTAAGTTTGACTTCATTTTAACCTTGAGTTGCAAATCACATTAAATTAAGGCAGAGTTTAACTTATAGATGAAATGACATTTTTCACTAAACTTTGGGGATTCAATTTCAAGAAATATTGTGATCTCTTTTTTTAAATATATTTTTGAAATTATAAATGGATTTGGTTCTTTAAAAAACCATAAATCATGACTTAATGAAATTCTATATATTTAACAAATTAAACTGAAACTTTTTAAAATCTTTGCAGAATTTGAATTAAAAATAACTTGAAACAATGCCCAAAAAATTATTTTCGCCTATTCTTTAGGTTACACATTTTATTTAATTTTGTATTAAAAATAAGTTGAATATAACTTAAAATTAGAAAAACTACTATTTTCCATTAAAAATAAATAAAATATAAAGAGTAAAATGCGTTAACATAGAAATAGAGATATATAACGAGAGCTCTTTATGATCATTGCTTCTCTAAGTAACCATTTAATATTACATGCTGACCGCAGAAAAAAAACAGAGGACCAAAAAAATGTTGCATTAATATGAAGTTGTTCACTTAAAAAAAACAGAGGACCAGAAAAATGTTGCATCAATATGAAGTTGTTCACTTAGCATACAGAATAATTTGGATGGCAGTTTTTTTTGTTGGAATATCGTAAAATAAAATTTAGAAAATTAAGTAGTTGAAGTGTTTGAATTGCATTTTTGATAGTGGAAATGGATTCAACACTATCGAAACCCTTAGGGCACCCAAAATATTAAATTTTAACAACTGTAAATAAGATTCTAATAAATCTTTGCCAAAAATTTTTAAAATCTTTGCCGAATTCTAAATCATTCTGTTACTTTTAGGAGTTGTCTACCCAGGCAACCAAATAGCTCGGACGACAGTTTTTGCCGGAATCCGGGCAACTAAAATTCAAGAAATCAGGTAGTTGGAGTGTTTGGAATCCATTTTTGATAGTGGAAATGGATTCAGCACTACCAAAAACCCTTAGGGCACTCAAAATACTAAAGCTTAACAATTGTAAACATGATTCTGATAAAATCTTTGCCGGATTTTTTAAAAATCTTTGCCAGATTCCAAGCCAAAACGTTGCCTGGAAAAACTACAGCTTACTTTTATAAACTACTGCCATCAGTATTGGGTGAAGTACTTAGTACCGAGTATCAATGATTCCACTGAATGTTCGAAGTTTAAGAGAACTTAGACTACTGCCATCAATATTGGGTGAAGTACTTAGTACCGAGTACCAATGATTCCATAGAACTTTCCAACTTTAAGAGAACCCAACTACTTTGAACCGACCTCGATAGATGACGTGGATGGCAAGAGAATTTCTTGAAAAGCATCCCAAGTATTTTTGTTGAAAAGCATGGCTTTTTTTGGTGAAAAGCATTAGAAGCTTTGTACTAATGTGGAGAGAATTTCTGAAGGTATTTTTATGTTATAAACGTGGTGGTCCGCTCCTTTTAACGGTCGATCAAGATTTTTTTAATGGGAGGGAATCTTTAAACCAATATATATGGGTACCTTTAAACGAATAGCCCGTAGCTCTTTTGTTCTATCATGTGTATTTGAAGCGAATTTTTTTGTATTTGCATTGGAAGTGTTTTCTCGTGTATCTCCGTGTGGCTGTGACTCTGCTTTGGTTTCTCTGTGTTATATTGTCTCTCTGTTATTGAAATTTGGATATGGGAAGGGATGCATGAAGAGATCAGCATGAAGGGATGCATGGACGACACGAATGAAAGGCGTTCTTGTTTGATGCCATGAATGGAGGTATTTACAGTAGAGAGAAGGGAAGCAGCGAGCCGTAACAGTGACATTTGTTGCAGCTATGACAGGTATGCTTCTTGAACTTAGTTTGGTTGCAGTCATGACAGATATAATTCTTGAATTTATTTTTGTTTTGGTCATCATTTATTTTATAAATAGATTTGTCATAATCCTCTTCTCAAGCTTCTCTTTGTTTTATAAATAGATGTGTCATACCCAATTCCATTAATCCTTTTCATCTACTAGTCCAACACTTACACAACCAACAGATGTATACATTTCTTTATTTAAAATAAACGAAACAAAATGAACCCCTCTTGCTCTGTGTAAGTGAAACGGATTTTCCCTTTTCCTTTAAAAGATTAAGACCAATTTTCTATATCTCAAAATAACGGACCATCTGTGTGTCCAGACACACGCAGTCATGTTCTTCTTTAAACCATGACGGACTATCTGTGTGCTACACGCAGTCAAGCCATGGCTAATCATTGTGCTTTTGTTTATTTTTGTTACCGCCACAACTACATGTTGGCTGAAATTCAGGGGATGTATTTAAATTTTTTTAGTGTGATGTATATTATAAAATTAATTACAGGAAACTTGAAAATGGTCTAGTTTAATCATTGAAAAGAGTCTTATCAAATGATTAAAGTCATCAATATAAGTACACTTCTTTTCTGAAGTAACAATTACTTTTTCATGATTTAAAAAAAAAAAAATTTGAAATCGAAAATGTTTAAGCTCTCTTACACATCTCGGTTTCCTTTAATCATCAATATAGTTACAGTTATTTTTTTTATTTACAATTACTTTTTTACTTTTCATGAATTTTTTTTTTAATCTAAAATGTTTCAGCTCATTTATATATATCATGATCTTATTTTTAGATTTTAGTTTTAGAGTTCGTCTAATGTATCAAGATAAGTTTCTCTTAATAATTATTCTTAGCTCTAATTTCTCTTAATAATTATTCTTAGCTCTTTATCATAAACTGAGTTGGTCTTCTTCACTTTGTCCTATATGTAAGAAAGTAAAAAGCTATATGTAATTTCTCTTCAGTGATGCGTACAGTCCATTTTCTCTTTTTCTCTTATCAAATAGAGTTGTTTTATTCACCATTAATTATATATATATATGTTATAATTATTATATTTTAATCATTTTCATATCATTATAGATTTTAAAGATGAATGTTTGAACTATGGTATCATTATTCATTTACATTTTTGTATATTTTTTTTTAACATTCTCTATATTTCATTTTTTTTTTAATATTTGATTTTTTATTTTAAATATTTAATTTATGCAATAAATATTGATATAAAATTCATGTTTTTCTCAAATGTTTGATTTTCTTGTTGTAAATATTTAATTTTTGCAATACATACTTATACTAAATTATTCTACATAACAAGTTATATTAATATCATATAATTAATGTTTTTGTTATATATTCTATAATATTTGATATATATCATTTACATTTTTGTATATTTTTTTTTAACATTCTCTATATTTCATTTTTTTCTTTCTTAATATTTGATTTTTTTATTTTAAATATTTAATTTATGCAATAAATACTGATATAAAATTCAACGGGTTCTCAAACGTTTGATTTTCTTATTTTCAATATTTAATTTTTGCAATACATACTTATACTAAATTATTCTACATAACAAGTTATATTAATATGATATAATTTATGTTTTTGTTATATATTTTATAATATTTGATATATATCATTTATATTTATATTGTTATTAGTGAATGAGTTTTTTTAGTTAATTATTATATTTGAATTGTTTAGTTATATTTTTGTTTGTATAATTATATATTGATTTAAAATATATAACTACTTTGCAGCGATGTGGAAAGATGACGTGGCTGTGAAGAGAATTTCTTGGAAAGCATCTTGAAAATCATTTGAAGCTTTGTACTAACGTGGAGATAACTTCTGAAGGTTTATTATTATTATTATGTTATAGACGTTGTGATCCGCTCCTTTTAACGGTCGATCAAGATTATTTTAACGGGAGGGAATCTTTAAACGAATATATATGGGTAGCCCGAAGCTCATTTTTTCTATCATGTGTATTTGCAGCGAATTTTTTTGTATTTGCATTGGAAGTGTTTTCTCGTGTATCTCTGTCTGGCTGTGACTCTGTTTTGGTTTCTCTATGTCTGTGTATGTCGTCTCTGTGTTATTGAAATTTTGATCATGAAGAGCCCATCATTTGCAATTGTAAGGAATTTGGATAGAGAAGGGATGCAGGGACGAGACCAATGAAAGGCGTTGTTGTTCGATGCCATGAATGGAGGTGTTTACAGTGGAGAGGAGGGAAGCAACGAGCCGTAACAGTGATATTTGTTACAGCCCTGACAGGTATGCTCCCTGACAGGTATGCTTCTTGAATTTATTTTGGTTGCAGCCATGACAGGTATGCTTCTTGAATTTATTTTTGTTTTGGTCATCATTTATTTTATAAATAGATGTGCCATACCCAATTCCATTAATCCTTTTCATCTCCTAGTCCAACCATAGTTACCAAATTCGCCAGTATTGGCCAAAAAAATCGGAAATACGGCAATACGGTTCGGTACGGCGGATAATTCGAAGTATTTCAATTCGGTACGGTTCGACGGATGTGCATCTCGCTTTAAATTCTCCTTCACCGGGCCTGTTCTTCCACCGCACATAAAATACAGTTCGACAGGTGTGCATCTGGCTTGAAATTCTCCTCCACCGTGCCTGTTACTCCACCTGAGCACAAAAATTGGCAATTAAAAAATTAAATTACATTAAATTATGGAACAAAAATTAGCAATTAAAAACTTAAATTATAGTAGATTATGGAACATTATGAAACATTAATGTATTATAATGGCAAGCTCAATAGCATTTTACTATTTTATAAAAAAATTTAGCTACAAGTAATAGGAATAAGCGAGCTAAAAAGAAAATATAATCCAAAGTACAATTAATAAGAATAAATCAGGAAAAAAAAATTATAATCCAAGTACAAGTAATAAGAATATATAATTCAAAGTACAAATAATAAGAATAAACCGGGAAAACAAATTTATAATCCAAGTACAAGTAATAGGAATATAACTATCAAGGTGAAGAGGAAAAATAAGTTGATGTAAAGATCAATTTGTTTTATAAGTTAATGTAAAGATAGATTAATTTCTATAAAAAATTTTAAATGAAAAAAAAAAATTATTTTTTATATGAAGATACAATATAAAATTGGTAATTTCTATACAGAAATAACTAAAAAGTCATCATTCTTAAAAAAAAATAGTAATTTCTATATTAAAAAAAAATATAAATGAAAAAAGAAGATATTTTTTATATGAGAATACATTATAAAATTGGTAATTTTTATATAGAAACAACTAAAAACTCATAATTCTAATTTTTATATAGAAACAACTAAAAAATCATAATTCTAATTTTTATATATAAACAACTAAAAAATCATAATTAAAAAAAAAAAAAAAAATTAAGTACTTGTAAGATGTATAATGTCGAATTTTTCTCGTATTGGATTTTATAAGGTCGAATTTTTTCCAATTCGAATTCGAGTTCAAATTCGAATTCAAATTCGAATTCGAATTGGAATTCGGAATTCGAATTGGTATTGGAATTCGAATTCGGAAT
>CM076578.1:713000228-713032728 GCA_034641835.2 Pinus albicaulis | reverse complement strand
CAATCAATTTGGATGTCAATGTAAGATCTCTCTGTTGACTTGCTAATCACTATTTAAATAGTGATGATTGATATGTTCCCATAGGGGATTATCTTCTGGAAATCATCTTGATCTATTTAGGAAAACATTTTTTTATAACAGACCTCCCAAACCATGGTCCGAAGGGGCCAGAACAGACCATCCAAGCCACAGTGAGAATGTAGAAACTGAATAATCATGGAGTTATGTTTTAACACTAAGCTTCGCTTGCTCAAAATTACAAATCATGTATATTTGTGTTTAGCTTCAACATGAAATCTATGAAAGTTAAATGAAATAAAGAGGGTACAAGAAAAACCAACTTAGTCCATAAATTGAAGACAATTTTTTTTGCCCATCATTTATTTTTCTTCCACCTGATTTCTGTACATTTAAGGAGGCAAGTTTGCTTTGCCCTATGAACAATATACAACCTCATTACATAGAACTCTCTCATTTCATCTATGCTTAAACTAAAAGGAAATTGATCAAGGCAGTGAGGCACCTACATATGATGCTATTTTATCTTTCCCATTTAATGATAGTAGAATAACTTTGTAAGGTTTGGTTAAAACTATCAACTGCTTGGCTGGACATAAATGCTTAGTGCTCCAAATTTCCCTCATTGGGTTCCTTGCACATTCTTTCATATTCCTTTTGTCAGAGGGAAACAATGAAAATTTTCATGAAGCCCTTCATATCCACTAATACTTCTGATGTACTAGCCGAATACCATTCTCACATTCATTGCCTCAGGGAAAAAAACTACCTTCTTCATTCTTGTAGTATCTAATTCCTCTTGTAGCTTCTTGGAACATGATCAAGAACTTACTTTCAAGGGATTTGTGAGTTTTCACATAAACCAGAATCAGGCACCAAAGACAATGAACGACTTCTGGGTAATGCAGAGCTTTTGCCACTTGACATGTTGAAACTGGACAAGGAGGACTTTAAGGCATATTCAAATCCTGCTTTAGAACAATTTGAACCTTTAGTAAATTCCTCCCTTGATGCGCCAGGATGCTGAACTACCACCACCATTGGCCTGTTAACATCCTCACATCGAGACTGTGAATTACGCTGCAAAAAGCACTTTATCTGTATTAGCCAAGCAATAAAATAAAACCCAAATTTCAATGTGCATGCAATTGACACTAGGAAACTTGAGAATGCAAGTTTGGTTGGCAGCATGGAAGATGGGAAAGTATCATTCTTAGAAAAAGAAAGCAAAACATTTCGTTAGGTAATTCAATAAACAAAAAAATAGATCATTTGGTACACAAAAACCTTCACAGTCTAAAAGCAAGCATGGGAAACCATGTGCAGGACTGGGTGTTTACTCAGGCCCAAGAGATGCCAAATATAGTTCATAATTCTATACAAGAATGGAACTTTTTAGACTGTGTTTATCCTCAAGAGGGGGCACTTGCCACACCATTGCAGAAAAAAACTGAATGAGAACAACAAATCATGCGAAGCAATCCACAACAGACTAAAAGCATTACTTCATGGTACTATACTATTTCAACCGATCTAAGAAGTAAAAGATTTGATAAAAAAAAAAAAAATTAGTAATAATATATTAATGCAGGTAGCTTTATCTTAGCCATTTCAGTTGAAAAAGTGAACAAAAAACACGATTGAAACAATTAACCAACAACAATATTGATGAAAAGACAAAACTAATCCTAAAAAGGTAAACCAATGTTTTCATAAGGACAGGATTAAAACACAAATAAATTGAGACTGGGCATTCCTTAGTCGATAAGAAATTGTAATCTGGTGTTTACCAAATGTAGCAAGTTGACTCAAAGACCGAGGATTAGATATAAGATAGAGGAATAAAGATAACAACCTACACATATAATAAATGCCAAGGGAAGTTTTTGCTTTTGAGAATTCCACTTGGTATGAATGCTACCAAACAAGTTATATAAATTTGAGGCCTTGGCCATAAAAATCACAGCACATGCACACACACAACCATGTGAGATAGAAGGCAGGAACAATCACAGAAAATACTAATCACCAAATGTTTATAATGGCTATATAGATCCATCATTAACATTAACAATAGAAAAGATATATTGGAGAAAGTAGGAAAACCTAAAGATATAAGGACAAGATGTATTAAGGATTTAAAAGGCATTTAGACTTTTTAAAGAAATTATATGCATGCTCATGCCATATTTTGCACATCCAATGTTTTTCTTTTCCATTTCTCGACTTTCTTGTGCATTTCTCATAACTAGTGAAATAGACTTGCAGAGAAAATCAAGCTGAGTGGAAAACAGACTAAAACAGGTCAACGATAGATTCTAGATGTACTTGATAATGGAATCTCCCTTTATATTCGAGAGTACTATTGGAAATTGTTGACTTCAAGTAAACACCATGAAAAAACACCACAGATTTATTTATCTGAGTTGAAAAAAATATGGGAGAAAAAATAAAAAATAAAACATTTTAGCTTTTTATTTTCCTTATGTTTTTTCATTTCCCTGTTCTCTAATGTGGCCAAAATGGAAAACCTTCAAAGGTTTTTTCATTTCAATTGTGTATGGGGCAAAGTGAAAATTACAGGTACCATAAATTGAATGAGCTATCGAAAATAAATATTGATCATAGGACAACCAAACAAACTATTGACAGAATATAAGAACTTTTCATGATATTCATAGATTCATAAAGACTGAATAAGCAAAATCCTAGATTAGTATAACTTGGTCAATAGAAAAACTCAAATCATTCCACTTACCACTCCAATATGCCATTCTCTGAAATTCAAGTTATTGAAATCACTCTCATTCATTTCCTGCATGAAAACCCAAAGTGCATTTGAACGATCAGTTTTGAAAAAGACTATTCATTTAGTTCAATATATGCTCTCCTTATACACATGTGACAACATTCTATGCTCGTGTAGCCCAAAATGCATTTGCTACTTCCCATCATAGATAATATGCTATACCAGATCTCACAACAATTATGATAAAAAGATAAAGGAAATTCTGAAGGAACAAAGGCTAGTGACATACAACAGATTTTGAAAATGGCATATGAAGATCAAATGTTCCAAGAATAAGTAGCTAGTGGCAACAAGACAACCACGGTAGGAAGTTAGCAATCAACAAGAGGAAGAAGAATGAACAGCCAACATGGAGTTTAAATTGTCAAATTTAAACCAGTCACTTCCCATTCACAAGAGAGCCTATGAAGCTCAAAATAAGGATATGGTCAAACAAAATGCATACTTAGCTATGGTTTTTTGTAAAAACAAAAGACTAACTATGGTAATTTTGTAGAAGTAATAAAATAGAATAATAATTGATGGAAACAAATGGATTGTATGAAATATAGCCCTCCTCACTGTTCGCAGGCCTCAAACATGGCTCTTTAAATGAAGGAACGCTAAACAAAGTCATAAAAAATTAATGCATTCAGAGTTGTCAAGCATCACAAAAGAGAAATATCCTCCATAGAAGAGAATTTATAATTTCTATATTAGGAATCTCAAATAACACAGCAAGATAAAAACTATGTAAATGAAATTAGGTGTTAAAGAGCATTAACAGTAAAAAAAAAATAGAAGAGACTAAAGACTCAGGTCTCTGATGTTTGTAAAATCTATGAATTATGAAAGTGATAAAAGATAGGGGATGCAAGGAGGCATAGGGTAAATTATCATAATGCAATGCACACAACAAGGACGTGCAAGTTAAGCCTTATATTTCTACTCTCCGAAAATAAAGGAATTTGACAACTACATAATTGCAAGATCTAACCTCTAAATAAGAGTTCATATCAATCTGACTATCAATTTTGTACTAGATGACAAGTTTCTATATAACTAGGATTGTAAAGAAAGCACCCAAAAATTTTAATGCTAGATGTTCCAATGGCAATACAATATGAGGTTCTACAGAAGCATTTATTTTTTCTTATCTTTGTCAGATTAAAACTTTCACGTGTTTTAATATCAGGAAAAGAGTTAACTTCCAAATATGAATACAAAGAAAAGATGTAAATAATAACACTTAGAAGTAAGCAATTTCAAAGTAACAGGAAGAAACAGTCGAGAGTTAACATACAATACTGAAAATAGGTGGCAATGTTCTTTGTCTTGTAGAATTATGAGTTGGGATAGCTGTGAAAAATGGGGACAACTCTCGAGATCTGAAAGTCAATCTGATTTAAACAGAAAAGAGACAGTATTATTAATTATCATCACCGCCGCTGGATTGCTTCTTATTACTAAAAAAGGATGCCTAAAGAACAAGTTTTTGTAAGTGCATTTCAAAAAGAAACAAAAAATTGTTTTTATATGTGTAGTGGAAGGATAGCACAGAAGCAGCCACTGAAATAAGCAAATGTTCCACAAATAAACAAGTTTTCCATCCAGGTGAAATGTCTATCACCCAAGCAATCCTTTAGCCTTGAAAGAAATCTCATTGCTAACAGTAACTACTAATGCCTGGATGTAATTATGAATGTCGTATACTGGGGATAGGTAGGCCACAGGACAGGTCAGAGGACTACATCTCAAACCTAGAAATGGGCCCCCAGTATTAGATAATGAAATATCTGTGGGGCACAAAAGAAGATCAACTCGGCTATTTATCATTTTAGATTTTTATTGCGTTGGACTGAAATTATAATCCCACAGAAATCAAAGCACCTAGTACTCTTCCTTTGATGGAAAATGAAATTTTAGGGAAATGTTGAATATTCATGGAACTCCAGAAGTACGAAATAAAAAATAGAGGGATGAGTTATCCAAAATTTTTAATAATATAACTTGAGATTCCATACAATACTTGAACATATTTCTCCATTTTTGTACTGATTCCAACAATCATTATATCTTAAAAGTTAAATTTATAGACATTGGAACTCAATAAAGTTAACGTGCTCCATCCACAGATGACAGAATCTAGAACCAAAGTCAGTGAGAATAGCTGAAGAAAGAAAAAGAATATGATCTCTTTAGCTAGTCTACTTTAGCATGCATGCCTCAGGTGATATCATTGTAAAGATGTCATATATGATGCTACTACAAATCAGAAAATGATAAGAGAAACATATCAAATACCAAATGTGGTAAAATGCTGCTACATTTGTATTCAAGAGCAAGTGAAGGGCCACTTCAAGTAGAATCTTGGAATTCAAATAATCTTGGGTTTGGTAAGAGAATTCACTAAGATATATAGTATAACAGAATAATTTGAGTTCATACAGATAGTATAACAGAATCATTTGACTTCATAGAATACATGTGTTGTAGGTCCTTCTTTATTTTGTGTAGCTTGGAGAAGCTGGCTCACCATTTTTCTAGTTTCTACTAACTTTTGGCTAATCAATGCTATGAACCTGATATTTCTTAACATATTTAGATAAACAGAGAAATCCAAAACTATATCTAATAGCAAGAAACCATCCAATATCTGCAAAAGATAAGACTGATGATCATAAATGAAACATTACATACTAATGCATGACAAAGAATAAACAAGGGATAGTACATTCATATTTAATTCAAGCTCAAAGATGGTAAAGAGATCCCACTTGCAATGGAGAGGGCTGATAAATCACCTCCTTTCCATATGGGAGAGATCAATGCCTTTTAGGAAGACTTTGAAGTTCAGTTCTCAAATAGGATGATAATCTATAGAAAATATGTAAACTCTCATGAGATTGGAGCTAAGGATGACATGCTGATGCTCCTTGCATATGTGAGATGAGGATGTCTACTTGTAATTATTGTGTATTTAACCATTTTAATATTAAAAGCATCCAATATATCTCAATGGAGTTGACTTAGTGTCTAGCTTTATCTCTTGACTCATCGATAGAATAACAATTCATATTAGCATTACAATCTATGTAGTAGGGGTCAGCATTCCTTGCTACAGGGCATCCAAACACAGGATGGAGCCACATTTGATATGCATAGTATTGAATTGGGGATGCTTGTCCCACACTTGAGTGCTGAACAACCTCCCTTAGACATCCCAAGGATGCACTCTGTGTTCCAAAACGCTAATTCAAGGGTCAGTCCCACCTCACCCATTGCGGATTTGGTGAAAGTAAAACAGTGATTTAACGTAATAATGAGATGACCATTCCTGCTTTGTCCTTGAAAGTCTTACGATTTCATCCAGTTGTTAATTAAGAAAATGAAAATCAATCAACAAGAAGGTAATCTGCTATATCTGTCAGGTCTTTTTACTTGCTTTTGTTGCCTTCTTTTTTTCTTCTTCTTTCACTTTATCCTTGTCTACTTTGCCTATTGCATCTGTGATTTAATCTCCTAGGGTTATTTGAATGTGCTATTAATTTAATTGTATAATTATTTTTTTTCTTGCAGATGATCATAGATGATATATCTTCATTGAAACCAAACTTCTTGCTTGGGCGGGATACTATGAATAAATCGGACCACCTAATCCTTATGGTATGCTATAGCCTCCGTGGGATGGAATCAGATGTGCAAGATTGTGATGATGTTGCCTGTAATGGAGAATTTATATTACTAACCATCCCCCATCAGAAATCACCGAGCACTTCAGAAAAACAAAATAATGCTGACAGAATCCATCCTAATATACAAACCCTATCTCCATTCATAGTATTTGCGGCGTCCCGGTTATACCAAAATAGCAAATAGAAATTCAATGACACATAATAAAATACTCATCATGCAAATACTAAAAATGAACTTAAAAAGATAACATTCAGGATCCCATCAGATCTTGCCTTAGCTTCAAATTTGCTAAATTTGCACCGTATCTGCTCAGCACCGCCAGTGTATTCTTTGAATCAGCACTGTGGCCCAACTCTCGAAGGCTTCAACACTTGTGCAAATGATTTCTAGACCTTCCCTCCTAACTGGCTGTGAGGTATCTGCTCAGCACCGCCACTGTATTCTTCAACTCAGCACTGTGGCCCAACTCTCGAAGGCTTCAGCATGAAATTCACCCTATGTGAAGCACCAGTTCATATCGCCCTCCATGTCAACTAGATGGGAAATGTTTCACTCCACCGAGCTGAGCACAGGGCTTTCACCTGACACATCAGATCATGGGTTGAGCTTCATTCAACTCTCCATTAGAGTAACCTTCTCACGGGGTTCCCTTTATGGGAGGCCCTAACGGAGCAGAGAGAATCGGCCTCGCTCAGCCAGCAAGAACTTAGAAAATCTATGTGCACAAAGCCCAGCCACCTCTCCAAACACTGAAAACTGAAAAAATGGGGCGAATGCCATAGAAATCTGGAAAATCGGGGGGGGGGGAATTCCATGGAAACCTGGAAAATCGGGGGCGAATTTCATGTTTCTAGTTTTGTGCGCCCTTTTTTTTGGTAGGCTAATGTTAAATAATTAATTATTTTTAAAATATTTTTGGGCTAACTTTATTAAACTGTAAAAAATGGGTTTTATATAAAAAATTCGCCCTAATAAAATTTAAAATCCCTTAAAATTCGCCTTTGGGCTAAAATTCGCCCCTAAAATTTTCCCTGACGAGGAGAGAGTGGGAGAGAGCGAGAGATAGTAGGTATGGAGGAGAGAGAGAGAGGGAGAGTGAGGGAGAGGGAGAGGGAGAGGGAGAGAGAAGAGATGGGGAGGAAGAGTGGGAGTGAGAGTGAGAGAGGGATATGGAGGGATGGGGGAGAGAGAGAGAGAGTGGGGGGGATGAGGAGGGGAGGTAGGGGGAGAGGTAGGGAGAGGGCCGGGAGGGGGAGGGATGGATGGAGATAGATAGAGAGATATATAGAGGGAATAAGTGAGGGGGATAGAGAGAGTGGGTTGGAGGGAGGGGGAGAGAGTGAGAGAGTGGGAAAGTAAGAGAAAGCAAGAGAGGGAGGTGGGGAGAGAGAGAGGCATATAGAGAGGGGGAGAGAGGAGGAGAGGGGGAGGGACAGGGGAAGGGGGTGAGAGAGATAAATAGAGATAGTGGGGTAGAGGGGGAGATAGTAGAGAGAGAGAGGGGGAGAGAGAGAGGCATGAGGGATAGGGATAGGGGAGGGGAAGAGAGAGAGAGAGAGAGAGAGAGAGAGAGAGAGGGAGGGGGGAGGGGAGAGAGAGAGAGGGGGAGGGGGTAGGGGAGAGAGAGAGGGAGGGGGGAGGGGAGGAGAGAGAGGGAGGGAGATCAAAACACTGATCTTCCATATGACCGGTTCTCTCACAATGAGAACATTTCGGTTTGACTTCAACTTCAAGTTGTGTGGAATTCTCTTTTTCGACAACTTTGGGTTGCATGCACTGCTGGTTGTCTACAACTGTCTATGAATGTGCTGAGGGGATCTGGTCAAGAAATCCCACACTGATGAACCGAATGGGCTTGGAATAATCGGGAATATGTAAGTTGGCGTCATCTTGGACATATCCTAAGCCTCGTCGATTCTTGTTATTCTGAAGTTCATCCGAGGGCTTGATGATGGGCTTGGAAGAAATTGAAACTGGAACAACTTCGACACTTGAAGCTATTTGGATGAATGAATTATCATTTGGATGGTTGAAAGACTTGAAAGTATCACTCTTTTCTTGCAATTCAATCCTTTGAAGTTTTGACTCGAGTTGAAGAAACTCAATGGTGTCATGTGTTTGTTGTAGATGTCGTGAAAGATCAGCAAGAGTGCCTTTGCTGACGTGCACCATGTCTTCATCACTTGAGATGATCAAACTATGAAGAATGTTTAACAACTGGATATGTTGCGCCATCTGAACTTGCGCACTTGAAATCAGGCTCTCTTGTTGTAGACGTCGTTGCTGATTCCACTTGCTAGAGTTGTAACATTGTCTTGCTGAAACTGTTGAATTCACGCTTGCTTGATGACGATTGTGTGTGCTTGAACACTTCACTTGACTTACTTGATGATTTTACACTCACTTCAATGAGTAGCCATGCTCGCTTGATTTCAATCTCAACTTGCTTGATTGTTTTAACTTGTTTGATGATTACTGCAATAAACTTCACTCTGGCTCGCTTGATGTGTTGATTTTTGTACTCTCTTGATGCAAATTTCTTGAAATCATGCTTGCTTGGAGATGTAAACTGATGCACTCAATTGATTTTGTGTAAAGGAAGGGTGTTGAACGCTGTCAACAATGCACCCAAGAAAGCTTACAATGATTCACTTTAAATTATTGAATTCACTTGTCTTCTTAAAAATTCATTAAAAATGAATTTTTAATGATTCACTTAAAACAATGAAATTGATTACATGTAGACTTTATTTGATTGTGCAGGTACATGAACCAGATGAATTGAATTGGCTTGTTGATGTAATATGCTGATGTAGACAATCTTCAATTTGTGCAGATGCATGTGTTGATCTTGTAGCTATTTCATTATGTGTTGTGCTTGCTGATATTGAATTTCATGTATGTGATGATATTATTGATCTGTCACAACTAGACATAGATCAAAAACAACAACATGAAGCCAAAAAAAACATGCGCCATCAAACACACATAGTGTAACTTAGATCCCCTTATTCAATTTCGAGCAGATCTAGGACACATCAACACCGAAAAAAAATGACATCCTTACTAATCACTGAGTACATCATCTGAAGCAATGATAATGTCAAGCTAACAACCCTTTGAAACAACATGCCTTCAAAATCTGAATGGATAGTGACACGATCTCTCTCAAAGTAAGACAATACTTTTAATTACAACAACGGCTTTTCCTTATCACTCCAAATACAAATGGAAACTCTCCTGAGCTCTCCAAATTACCAAATACAACTTATCACTCCAAGGATTTTAAAAAATCACCCTTATGACTCTCCTCACAAAAATATTTTTTCTATTTCTTATCTCTCCAAATACAAAGTTCCACCTTATCGCTCCAATTATGATTTCAATTACAAATGACAATTAAAAAAAAATCCAATTACAATATGAACCATTGACTCCAAGTGCACTTTATACTTGAAATCATTTAAAACAATGGTTAGAACCAAATGAACCAAATGATTTAAAACGTTGAGGACAATGGTTAGCTGAACGTTGGTTCTTAATCGTAGCTTGGATGGCTTTTAACTGAACGATGGTTATTGTTGGTTAAAATGTTGATTTGAACGAATTGCATATAACTGGAATCCGTAATTGCATAGCTGTAGTTGAAAAAATTTAATCTTTTGTTGTGAAACGAAAGCTCAAAACGCTGTACAAATTTTGGTCCAGTCCATTACCCAAACTATGTGCTTCATTTCTGGGTGGAAATGGCAACTTAAATTCTTGTGAATGCTATCAAACATGCTGACCCAACGTTATGGCAGGGAAGGAACAGAATTTTACAGCATGTGCAAACTATTCAGAAAACACTGGCAAACTATTTTTAAAAAATTTGTTTTCAATGATTTACAGAATCGATTGACATTTCTCTAAGTTGGCACATAGCTTTTTCTTCTACAGGGTTTGAAGGACCTATTGAATATGTTGCAAGTGTTGATCCTAACTCTTGTTGAAGGTGAGGATTTCATATAGATGTAAAACCATGCATTATTTGGTGAAGGGATGCAATATGTCATCCATTAACCTCATAATATTTTCAGGGGAATTTGTAAACCTAAAGAGCATGACCAACCGCTCAAAAATTCCCTCCTTGGATTTAACGATGGTATTCCATATATATGTGGCTTCTATTGGAACCTGGTTAAATCCAGACTTCAAACAAATCTTGGTTAAATATGCACCCTTGAGCAACTAAATAGGGTCATCAATTTATGGGATTGAGTACATGTTCCTGAAAAATATTTTATTTGTTTCTTGATAATTAATACAAAGTCTCCAGGTTGCATCCTTCATATGTACAAGTACAATTTGGGTTTTTCCATATGAGGAACTTGGTCGAATGTTCCCTTTTTGTAGAAAATCTTAGATCTACCACTTAATTAATTTATTTTTTTAAAAGAGAGTGATGGTATATCATCCCATTGGGTATAGGTTCTTCGGGAGCCATATCGATCAAATTATTGACCTAAGAGTGTTAAGGTACCCTTGTGGGTGAGGAAAAGATGTCCCTATGTTCTTCCATGACCTTATCTACCTGCTTTAGATGCATGGAGGATCAAATTTTAGGGGCCAGGGATTTGGCCCCTATATGCCCCTTATTTTGAGTGTGTACCAAAAATAAAATTAAAATCTCGGTCTAGGAGATTATCTTATTGCATTTCTGAGAAAATATAAAAGGAATGGTTGTAGGATGAGCTACCTCTAGTATATTGTAGAGCTTACTTCCCAAAATAATGATAACAATGTGATGCCTTGAATTATACATATCATTATGCTTCCACAAGTATGGTTGGCCTAATAATTTTTGGAAAAATACTAATAGGGGGACGTGAATCATTATTTTAAAAATTACTTCAACTTTTCTGTTATTATTCCAATTTCCATACACGACTGTTATTTAGTGAACCCATGTATGTACATGACTATAATGAATGAAAATTGTGTATGTATCCAATTAACTAAATTTTCATATAAATCATCGTTTCTTAATATTTAACATGTGCATCATTACTTATTTAAACATGAATTAAGAAGAAACTATGAGCACTAAAGAAAAGATTGATACACAAGAGACACATCAGCATACATAAACACAAGGATCTTAGGTGGAAACCTAATGTGGGAGAAAACCACCATTGTTGTCATCTTTGTCTTATTCTTTTATTATAAATAAATAATTCTTACAATCATGTATAGGCGCATACTCATACAAGTATGCAGGCACCCTCTTGTACAAGGCTACAATCTTCTTTCATTCTCTAGCACTGGCTCTAAGGGAGCTCCAACCCCCAGATATCATTTAATGACACTCACCAAAGAGGAGCTCCAACCCCCTGGTCATATTTACTAGCTACCACTACAAGGAAAATTTGACTCCCTCATTGGAGACTCCAACCCTCAACAACTATGTGGACCGTGTTTCATAATATTTCATAATAGATCCACCTAACTCAAAACATCAAAACCTGTAGGCCACATTTCATCTTATTTTCAGACTAGACTCACTTCTATAATTTAAGCCCAATATGAAACAATAACAATAAAACCAATCCTTGAAACAAATATCTTAATCACTAAACAAATGGAAGCAAAAAATCAATTATTGAACTAACTTATTCTCAAACAACCAAAGAAGATTATATCATTGTATACCCATTCATGAGAATATTAGACCACATATTTTTTATCACAGAAACAAAATCCTATCATTGCAAACCTTGATCAATCATATTTTAGAATATATATGTTAATGTTCTGAAGCATGCCTGCATATATACGTTCTTTCCCTTAAGATGACCTACGTACAAATCAAAAAACACTAATAAGTAACTCTAAATAATTGTCACGTTGAAATAATCACTCAAACATATATTGATCCCATCATAGATCTATGAACCAAATATAGATAATCACACAACATCATCATCACTAGTGAAAATTTCATTCCACAACTAGTTCAACCCAACTAGTACTGTCAAACACAGATTATCATGAGAAAGAAATTATCAACAAACAACAGAAAACATAACAGAACTAATCAAACATCATTAATAGTTCATACCGTAATACGATAACATATTTACTTTACCCTTAAAAAGCATTCCCACATATATACATACTTTCCATTCTTGACACCTAAGTACAATTATGTCCATATTGTATAATATATATGTGGCTACCCAGGAGCAGATCTGTGTATGTACACAACCTCTTAGTGAAAAACTTGTGAATAGATCTGTAATCACTTAATAAGTCCTTCATTGCGACCACAAAACATACTTCGCACCCTTATATCACATTTTCATGTAAGATCATCATTACCATCACAAACCTGTCTTGGTTAGTCATAATCATAAAATATCAAGTAAGCATGTTTATTAGTTACTATAATGCTTTCAGATCTATTGAATATGAATCTCCTTCATGCTCCATAGTGCAAACATATTTCAGTTAAAACCATTCATCAATAACCCACAACTTGAACACTTAACACTTTGATATCCATCTTTTTATATATCTTAGGGCTTAGCCAATACCTTAGGCCAATCCCTTAGTAATGTCGATGGTATTCTTTGATGGGATCAAATATCAGATTTTACGCTCGTTACTATGGGCTAATAGTATGGTAAGGACCGCTGGTATTGAGAATAACATGGTGTGGAAACTGTACACAACTTTGCTTCACCATACACACATATGTATGCAACGCTTGTCCATAGGACCTAGATATACTTTTCAATAATTTACCTTTATCATTATTCTAGCTCTGAATGGATACTCCTTTATCCAATCTCTCTGTCACATCTATACTAGCTTGTATATTCATCCTACTACCATGATGTTGAAATCTTTATCAAGTGGTTTCCATGAAGGACAACACATTAGCCATAATTCCAACAATATTCCTCTTTGGACTTTAAGGTAACCACTTTGGTGTTTGGTTACAACCATCTGTAGATACTTGTAAAATTGTATGTAGATATATCGAGCTTCACTCGCATGTCACCAATCATTCTCCAAACACCAGAATTATCTCCCCATTTTTCATCAAGGGCAAAGGGCTGGCTAATGTTGAATCAAGACTTATTCCTTCATTTGAAGAAATTAGCACTGTAGATTTGATCTGTTGAATATGAACATTATACACTGACCATGCTCCTCTTAAGAATATGTTGAAGCTTTTGAAATAGATGACTCTATGACTCAAACAATGAATGACGCTTACATCAATCACAAAAAAATTTGGGGCTACATATTGTGACTTAATCATTAGATAAAATGCCCAAAATAATGGGATTACATGAGTTGACCACAATAGTCCATACATTACTGAATTTTACAATGTTCTATAACATGGGTCTTTACATGACCTTTTCATCAAGAGATATATATTCTATTTATAACCAAAACCAAATATCTCAATAGTGATGTGGCAATACCATGATAGTCAACAACAACCATCATACACCATATAGGATCCTGCAACATGAACATCATCACCATTAATTAATATGGGAAAATGTAGCGTCAATATTCATCAACATAAACATGAGACAAAGTAGTTAATTCTTTCAAGCATCACCATGAATTTTTAGAATCAGTGTATCAAGAAATATCTTTTTGACTTTATGTAACATGCCTTTCCTCATGTATTAAGAGTTTTAACCCATAGGCAACAATATCGTTCTATTATACCATAATATTCATGAAAGAATAATTGTCACGCCATAGAAAATTTCACCAATATGCAACTAAATTAATCATCCATAAGATCCCTATCTGCGATTTATTGATATCCCATGTCATAGAGATAGAAATATGTATGAACACATCAATCATAGCATGAGATTGTACAATAAGTATTCACTAGTAACCCATCTCCTTGATCTCATATTAACATGTTCAACATGCTCTTTCCACACATAATAAGAGAAATAATCCTTAAGCACTCCCATCACAAAATTATGGTCAACAACATTATTTGTCAATGCATAGATATAAGCATCATCCATAAATTCACCATAAGGAACCCATTCATGATGATAACAACATAGCATGATCTAACTTAAGCAACATATAGTTATTATTCAAAACTTCGGCAACATATGTGCCTTCAAAAACATCACCAATATACTTATCATGAACACCATTACGCAATAATGAATGCTAAAGAAATAATAATTCCAACAATGTACTAATATAGAAAATTCTCCCTCTGAACTTGTGCCAATTGTTCATTGTCACGTCTGATCACATCAAATTCATCCATCAATAAAATCATCAAATCAACCATATAAAATTTCCATTTTTTAGTTGCTCTTCTATGTTTATTACTTCTAGCTCTACCTTTTCCCATAACTTTTGGTTGAGAACTATTTCCAAGAATAACATTACCATATTGGTTTTTCCTAGTTGACTCCATCTTAATCTTATATCTATTCATGTGATGAGAGCATCCGTTGTCTATGTACCATTCATCTTCATCTTCAAATGAGCAGAGAGAAAGACCACGTATTATATCTTCTTCTTCTTTCTTCCTATATGATAAATGTTGGTCGATCCATAATTTTCAAGTCTAGCAATATTCTTATCTGATTGATTTCCATTTTTTCTATGGATATTTATTGATTTATTCCTACATTATTTTGCTAAATGACCAAAATTGTTACAATCATAACATCTTATATGACCAGAAAAAGGAGCATAGGAATCATAATATTTTTGTTTCATATTCCTTATATTCCAATCAATAGCTTTGTGACCAAATATGTTGTAAGTAAAACAATATCCGTTGAAGAAACCTATGCACCTAGGAGTTGATTTTCTTCTTGAGAGATGAATCCTTGATCGAAACAATATTCTTCTGCAATTGGTTGCAACATGTACATAATTATGAGATATAAAGAATTCAATATTATTGCTCACAGGTAAAATCGCTTAACACTTCTATAGTTAGGAGAATATGATTTCCTTTGAAGATTTTATTTCCTTCATTGGTGATCAGGTTGACATATTATCTCTTTATTCCACACTTTAGGTTTCACATTGTTACCCTTTATATTCCTTGTAACGGGTTGTGAACTAGATTCTCCTTTAACAATTTCGTTAAAAAAAAGGCTAGATGTAATGGAAGGAGACCTTTGGCTACTACAAATTTGATCGAAAATTTCATTACTATATTCGAATCCCAAGTGTTTATCCTTTTCTTATAATTTACCTTTTATAATGTTTGCCTCAATCTCCATTATTTGGTATTACGCTTCCTTTTCTAAAAACCTCTTCTTGATTCCCTCTTCAACCTTTCTTCCTTCTTCCACTTTCTCCTTTAATTTGATAATCTCTTCCTTCAACCCATTCTCTATTTCTTCAAACGCTTTAAGTAGCTCTTCATTTCGCTTGTCTGATTTTTCAAGATATGCTCTTAGAGAGACGATCTCAACTTCAAGATGTTCACAATATTTCTTATATTCAGAAACATTTACTGAATTAACATGATCCATATTATCATATGCCTGCAACTTATCCTTGAGATTAATACTCTTTTTCAAAGCAAGATCAAGTTTTCTTATAAGATTAAAGTTTTATTCTAACATGTGTTCTTCTAAGTTAGTCACTCGATTTGACATAATCGAAGTTGTATTATCATCATGTTCATTTTCGACCCATTGTTAGAGACAATATTACCTAATGGTTCTTCTGATGAGAAATCTTTCTTTGGTTTTTCTTCATGGATTTCTTGTATATATCCCATACTTCCTTTGCAGTTGTATAATGCACAACCCTATTTAATGTTGAATCAAGTATGTTATTAATTATGTCACTAAATTCCCTACTTTTCTTTTAACAATGTAAACTTTGAAATGAGAACTGAAACGAGTACACATTTTTTTGAAGTAGCAAAAAAGTAAAGAGAGTTTGAAATTTTTTTATTGAGAATACACTTTTTTTTAGTATATTTTTGACACTTTATTTTCAAGTATAAATATTATTTTTAAAAGGTTAGTGATTTTCATGTTGATTTTGAAAAGTCTTATGGAAGCATCAACCCCTTTTTTTAGAAGACTCATTTTTTGACATTAAAGTTTCTAATGTATTATGTGTGGATAAATTTTTAAAAACTTTGGTAATTTTCTTTTGGATTTGAAAAACATCAACATTTTTATTTTCAAGGAATGTTTTTGACACTTTAAATTTTCTTATGCCCTAATTATGTACATTTTTTTTTAAATGTTAATTATTTAACAATTTTCCAAGTTATCTAATTCCCAGACAAAAAAGTAAAAAACATAAAACATTGAGAAAAGTAAAAGCTAAAAAAACAAATTCTCTCAGATCTATTAAGGACCCATTGGAACCCAAAAGTATGAAAGGGGTCTATTTGATTCCATGCTCCTGTGGTTTTCCCTATATTGGATAAAATTGTCGCTCAATGAATAAGAGGTTACAAGAGCATGCTGTTGATTTAAGGAATTATAGGACTAAGTCCTCTTCTCTGGTGGAGCATGTTGGAAAGACTAGGAAACACATTTGTTTGGAGGAGTTCAAGGTCTTGGCTAGGGTGGAGAATTTACATCAAGACAAATTTAGGGAGGCAGTTGAGATAGAGAAAAGGGCTAATACTCTCAATAGGTATGACAGATGGAAAATAAATAGTTGTCGGATTTCGTCTCTAGTCACTTATTGTAGACCCTTTTCCTTGGTCTGTGGTTTTTTCTTTCTTCTTCCGTTTTGTTTTTTCTAGCAATTTTGTGGTTTATTAATTTTTGTATGTTTTTTCCTATTTAATTTATTTTTATTAATATTAATTTCAGTACGTTTTATTTTATTAGCATAATTTTTCTTATTCTATTTAATTATGTCTAATTATCTATTATTTTTTGCTAACTAATTTTCTCATTTCTTTTGGTGAAGGTTCCTTTATTTATCATTATTTATATATTTTAATAATTATTATTGTTACTATTTTATTATTTTTGTTATTATTTTAATAAAATTTCACTTGATTTATTTTTATTCTATAATCAATATTCAATTTCTTAACGTTCACCATCCTTTTTTACTATTGTTAGTATTTTATTTGATCATTTATAGTATTATGATTACTATTTTTCATTTGAATTAAATTATTATATTTAATATAATTTTATTTCCTTAACATTCACATGCATTAATTATTTTTTATCGTCGTTGCATTTTTTCAGTTTATATATTGATTGATTTTGATAAGCAAATTCAGCATTTCCCTAATGATGAACTACACTGAGTGGCTCAAAACACGTTGGATCCTTTTTATGATAATGTGATTTTCCAAATTATTTTTATAAATATATATGAATCACAAAAGTTTACATCCTCAGAAAATAAGAATTAGTGAATAAAAATATATATTAAAACATATCAAAATTAAAAAAAAATGTTAAATAACACACACACACATAGACAAAAAAAATAATTTAGAATGTTAAAAAGGAAACAAATTAATTCACAAAAAATAAAATAATTTAATAATATATATTTAAAACAAAAAAGAAATACAAGAAAAAAAAAACATAATTTAAGGAAAAAATGTAAATATAATTAATCCAAAAACAAAAATTAAAAAAATAAATAAGCATATTAAATAAATTAAATTAAATTAAATAAATAAATAAATAACATTAATAAAAAACACTAAAATAAAACATTGAAATAAAAAAACAAAAATTAAAAATTAAAAATTAAAAAAAAAAAAACATGTCCCAAGCACCGGTGGCCTATAGGGTGACGGGGATGGCATGGGAGGGGGATTCACACAAGCCCCTCCCCCACAACCTCCACGACCCAATGGGCTAGGGGTGGAGGAATGATAGATCTATCATCCCTCCACTGCCTGGCACATTGGGCCACGGGGATGGTTGGTGAAGGGGTTGCATACATTCCACTCCAATGCCACCCCGTAGCACAACGAGCCAGGTGGTGGAGGGGACAGTTCTCACAATCATCTTCTCCACCCCATATAACGTTGGGCCATGCGGGTGGTGGGGGAGGGGGATGCATGAAACACCCTCCCCCGCTACTTCTACGGCTTAACTGGCCAGGGGCAGGGCAATTTTTTTTTAATTTGATTTTAATTTATTTATTACGTTTTAATTTTTTCTTAATTGATTTGAATTTTATTTTCTTATGTTTTTATATTTTTATATTTTTAATGTTTTTTTTAGTTTTGTTTTATTTATTTATTTATTTTTTTTTTAAATGTTTATTTTTTCAAGTTTTAAAGTTTTTTTTTAGGCTTTTATGATTTTTTTTAAATGTTTTTTTTTTCGTTTTTATTTATTTATTTTGTATTTGTATTGTTTTTTTCTTAATTTATCCTCCTTTTCCAAAAAAAATATTTTTTTTGTTTTTGTTTTTTTTAAACATATTTACACCGAAGGTGTTTACTTTTGAATCATTCCACCCTCACCATAGTCGACCTTTTTATTCTCTGTCATTGATTCAAGTAAACAATTGTCACATTGTCCATCATTGGATCTGTGTAGCATTAGAAATGGAGACTAATTGCAAGCCACCTTGAAACTAATTGGAAACTAGTACGTGAAATGGAAATTGCAACACACGAAATAGAAATTAATTTTGAGTATAGAAATTTTTTAATTTGATTGTTAATAGAAATGGAAACTAATTGCAAGCTATCTTGAAACTAATTGGAAACTAGTATGTGAAATGGAAATTGTAGCACAGAAAATGGAAATTAATTTTGAGTATAGAAATTTTTTGATTTGATTGCTTTCTTTAATAATTTAAAAAGCTAAAAATCTTAGAGAATATGGGTTAAATAACTAAAGTTAATTATTGTAAGATTTCGAATTTTTAAAGAATTTGATTAGAATTTTTTTAAGAATTGGAAACTAAAAAGAAATTAAGAATTTGATTAAAAGTTTCTTAAGAATTGGAAAGTAGTATGTCACACGAAATGGAAATTAATTTTGAGTATAGAAATTTTTTAATTTGATTGTTTCTTTAATAGTTTAAAAAGCTATAAAGCTAAGAGAATGAGGAAAGAGAATCTTGAATTTGAAATTTTGAAGTCCTTTTTTATATAGATTGTTTAGAAATTTTTTAATTTGATTGTTTTCTTTAATAATTCAAAAAGCTAAAAAGCTTTTAGAATCTAGGTTAATCTCTTATGGCCGGAATTGTGTGGAAGCCCTCTTCAAATGAGCAACAGGAAGCCTCCACTTCCACCTCTAGAAGCGAAGGATTATAGTAACAAAGTGGATGTCTGTAGTGAAGGGGTGATCGGATATATAATGTGGAGTGGTGTTTTTTCTTTTGCTTCATATTTTACAGTTGTAGATAAACTGATTGAAACATAAATGCAGGTACAAATGATAAAGGATAGATTTGAGCATTCACGGTACGAGAATATATAATCGTCAAACATACTTCCTTCACTGGTTTCTCCAAGCACCACAAATCACAATCTGATTTTATTTATAATTATTTGAACTATTGAAGGCAATAATGGGTCACATCCAAATAACCAGACACTGGAAAAGTGTAAAAATTGCTAGACAACAACTAAAATTAAAGTTACTGGATCACACGGTTGTGTTTTCCTTCTTTAGTGATTTATGAAAGTAGGCAACATTGAGGGTATTGAGTATAGAGCAGAGAATGATATGACGAGTAATCGGTAGTCTTCAGTGCTATATTACCTTTATCGGAAATGATTTTCTTCATGTTCCATCGTAAATTTGAAAACAAAACCTACAATTTTAAAATTTGTTTACACTATGTATGAGGCGGCATAGTGCAAATTGTCAAAGTTATAAAATTAGTTCAATTATATAAATTAAAATAACTATTTACATACATAATATAAAGTAAAGTTAATTATTTTAAGATTTGGAATTTTTTAAGAATTTGATTAGAATTTTTTTTTAAATATGTTAATATACCTATATTATTTTTAAATACAAAAATAAATTTATTTATGATTAAAAAATATTTAAACATGTAAAATTCATAAATTTATATGCAATTTCAGCAAAATTTTCAAATTTATCAACCTCCCAAACATAAATAAATTAACTACGGCATAACAAGCACCCAATGATTCAAGTATAATTTGTCTTCCATGTAAATTTATGGTGTTGGAAAAGTCAAGTAGTCTTTAATTCATTTATAATTTGTCCCTGGTGTATATTTAAGCATACTTACCATGTTTGAATTCAAATTTGGATTAAATTCAATACCTAAAGAAAATAAACATCTCAAATTCAATATCTGAAAATTTTAGAAATTAGTAAATTCAAATGTCAATTTTGGGATGCGCCCAATTGACATATTTTGGTGATAATTCATTCAGGATGCATAAGCACAAGACAAAATTGCTACTTCAAGCACAACAATGAAAGGAAAATCTTCCCAAATCTTGACTAGATGAACTACCTTCGATGTATCTTTGCACCTTTATGGGCAACTGCTAGTTTTTAAAATTTTGATCATTTATGATCTATTTTGTGTGTGTGTGTATATACATATATATATTAAATTTTTGTTTTCTTGTCTTTTTGTCATATTTTTTTATCTTTTAACATATATTATTAATTACTTGTTATTATTTTTTAAACTTGTTTTTTTTTCTGTTTTCAATGTTTTAATTTTTTTTTTCTTTTGAATTTTTCTTTGGTATTTATTTATTATTTTTTTTTATTTTATTTTTTTCCTACAGGGTTCGGGTCGATCATCGACTAGCAACTCAATCCCATTCTGTGTCAATTTGATAGTTCATTTTAAAGTTTTTTTTATAATGGATCGAGTCTAACCCCACAATGTGTCAATTTCATGGTTGATATTTAAACTTTTATTACAATTATGGGTCAGGTCGCCTACACTGTGTGTCAATTTGATGGTTGATTTTTAAATTTTTGTTACAATGTGTCAAGTTGTCTTAGGATAAGGTTTTAAGGTTGTTATAATTTTAACATTTGAAAAAAAAATTACTCTTGGTATAATGACTCTTTCATTCAAGTATTCATTTTTTGAAAAAATAGCCATAGAAAAATTTCATAATTCCATGGTTCGAATATGTTGAAAACTTAAGGTTTTTTGTAGTCACAATCTTTGATTTTAATGGACATCGTTGAAAGATTATCGAAACTTTAAGGTTTTCTCATTCATGATATTTTATCGTTAACACTCTGACTGAAAATTGTTGGAATTTTAAGGTTTTTTTGAGATATGATGTTTTATGTTTAATTACATGCCTAGTTATAATTGGAATTTAAAGTTTTTTTCGGAGTCATGATATTTTATCCTTAACGTAATTGCTAAAAAATGTTGAAAATTTACCTCGAAAAAGAGAGAAATGTTATTACAATATCAACACATTGTTTTCATGGTTTTTTTGCAGAAAAAATTGGTTTTTATTGGATTTTACTCCCATTTTTAAAAAATATTGAAAATTTACCTTGAAAAAAAATTGTATTCCAGTAGGAACATTTTTTGTTTATGGGTTGTTTTTCATGTTTTTTTTTCGGTTTTTTTATAGATTTCTTGTTTTGAGTTTATGGTTCTCGTTTCATAATTTACATTGTTTTTTCCAATTCTTCACTTTACGGGGGAATTTTATTGAAACCATTGCATACTAAATACCAAATAGTAGATCCAAGGTTCGTTAGTTTAGACTTTCTCGTTTCTTTCCATTCTTGATAATTATCATTTTTTAGCATAGGCATCCCTTCAATGTCCATTCTTTATGTCTTGACTTGTTCTTCTTCTTCTAGGGCCATCATTTTTTAATCTATTTTCTCTTTGGAATGCTTAATTTCACATTTACATATGAGTGCATGTTTTGTTGATTCAATATCATCTTCACTATCATCATTATTACATAAACAAGAAAATGGACCAAAATTAGAACAAAAATCCATACATCATAATTATTTATTACCGTTTTCTTCATTTTTCATCATGAAAAAATGGGGTGTTCCTGTAGATGAAATTTTTTTGATATCAATAATCATCACATCATATGATGTATTACTTTCATAATTTTATTGGACTGACTTCTTTGTTTGGGTTGCCTTTCTGATTGTCCCAGAGCCACTGCCAAGTAGTTAAGCTTTTTCTTGAGTGACCTACTCTAATACGAATTGTTGGAAAAATACTAAGAGGGGGTGTGAATCAGTATTTTACAACTTACTTCAAATTTTATTTTCTTATTCCAAATTTCATATTCGATTGCTATTTTGTGAACCCATGTATGTACATGACTATAATGAATGAAAACTGTGTATATCTAGTTAACTAACTTTTCATATAATTCGTCATATTTTAATCTTTAACCTGTGCATCATTACTTATTTAAACATGTATCAAGCAGAAAATATGAGAAATAAAGAACATATAGATACACAAGAGACACATAAAAACACATGAACACTAGCATTTTAGGTTGAAACCCAATGTGGGAGAAAAAAATTTATGTTGTTGTCTTTGTCTTCTTCTTTTATTATAAAGAAAAATTTCAACTAGTATGCAGGAACCCACATGTAGAGGGCTGCAACATTCTCTTGTTCTCCAACACCCACTGGAAGGGATCTCCAACTCCCTGATCTCATTTACTGACACTGGCATGAATAGAGCTACGACCCCCTAATCAAATTTACCAGCTACCACTGAAAGAAATATTCGACTCCCTCCTCACCTCTATGGACCACGTTTCATAATATTTCATACTCGATCCACCTGACTCAAAAGATCAAAAGCTGTAGGCCACTTTTCATCATATTTTCAGACTGGACCTACTTCCATCATTTAATAATATCCAAATTTAATATTCATGCGCAATTTTTCTCTTTTTTGAGTTGTCTGTTTGAGTGAAAGTCAGGATATCATGCATTAAACTCATGTTTTGACCTCTGGACCTTATGAAAACCTAGTAACACTTCCATTTAAGAGAAACAGTCTATTAGCCTAGGCACTAATGCCGTATGCTAATAGCTAGGCATCATTATAACTCTTGTTGATTGTTTCTAGGGTGTGTTACCCTTGATAATAGGCCTGTAAGTTGGGTATTTCTTCCAACCAAAATGTCCTTCTCCTCTAAGTTGATGAGGAGGTCATTTTTTTGTATAACAAATTCCCCCTAAAGTCTGAGATCAGAGATGGAGACGATGGCAAAATTTTTTTATTAATATTGTAGAATGAGAATATCTTCGAGACTATGGGATACATAAAACAAGAAACATAGGTTAAAAGTATAAGAACCTATCTCGAGTCAAGAATTTCCCATGCTCATTAGTTGTATCAGAGTGATTTCTCAAATAAGAGATATGACTGTCATGTCCACTGATAAGAACAATGTGGAAGCTCTATCATAATAGGATAAATATGATGAGTTGTCTCCGAAAATAATATACATATCTTGGGAGAGGGAACAAGGTTGACTAATGTAAGCCTCTAGCAAAGGTTTTGGTCTTCGCTTATCTAAACAACATATTTCTACACATGTGAATAAAGGAGTTGAATTCGAAAATGTGATACATCGTATGATTACTGGTCAATTATGAACTCTGTTAATAGACATCAGGATGGCCACCAATTAGGATGATTTCCTCCAAGATGCACAGTAAAATCTATCGAGTGTGAAAACGATGTTTTCGTCGAAAACTTGTAGAATCATTAAAGTGGGTGCTAGTGATGAAAACCTGTAATCAAACACAATGCAACCTACCACTAACGACTGCAAGTTCTAGTGTACTAATATGCTTCTACATTATCTTCCTAGATAAGATGTTAAATTTGATAGGAAGATATCCATTAAAGGTAGGAAATAAGGTGCCCTATATCAGTTGACAAGAAATGAGCAAAGAGTGATTTTTTTTGGAGATAGAGTAGAGCAATCGGTAAAACAAACGAAGGGAAATATTTAGGCATATGACGGTATGGTTGATTCAGGAAGTAGAGGGTAGGTGAATCCCTTAAATAATAAAGGATATGGCATCAAGGTTACTAGCCAGCTTAGACTCAAGAATGCAAAAAAGTGTTAGGATACAAGGATCAAGGAACATCAGAGTACTAAGGCTAAAGTCATAGGATGGTATGGTTCAACGAGAAGCTAACAAAGAGGAATTTTCTGATGGGGTTCCATGTTCAATGGATTCACAAGGGTACTACTGCCAAAAGGTCATTAATATTATAGAGATTGACTCACTATTTTGTCCTAATTTTACCCATCTAATTATTTTTAATGAGTCCAGAGGGGTAAATTCAGTGGTATTTTCATATTTAGAGAGTTTTAAAATATTGTACAGACAACTCCAAGGGGTACCTTTCTCATGGTTGATGACCTCGTGTGACAAAAGGTTAATATTGTACCCAACATAGTTCCTTTCAGGTAAGTTAGTTCATTAGGTCAAGATAAAGTGATAAAGCTACGCTCAATGGACGTCTACCTAATTTTGTTAGCAGTACGAGGAGAAAAAATAAAATCAATATTAATTATGAAATTTTAGCGAGTGAGATAAAGAAAAACTCGATACACCTTCATCAAATTTTAACATGTTAAATGAAGAAAACTCAATATGTCTTTTTCACTTTTTAGGGAGCGAGAAAAAGAGGTAAAATAATTTCTCAAATATTCTTCATGGGATTTTAATGAGTCCAAATAAGTAAACTCAGGTATTTTTTATTTAAAGAGAAAGAAAGAGTCCCAAAAAGAATATTCTCATATCTTATTCATAAGAATTTAACGAGCCTGAAAATGCAACTTGAGTTTTTTCCAATTTTAAAAGGAGGGCTTAAATTTTCTTCATGTAAGTTTAACGAGGATGAAGAAGTAAACTTGAGGTTTTTCAAATAACTAGCAAGAAAAACACCATAAAAATAATTTTTGATCTTCTTCGTGATAGTTTAATGAGCCCATATAAGGAAACTAGAGGTTTGTTGAATTCACGATCCAGAATAATACCATTAAAAGAATGCTCAAAGCTTATTGTATCATGCTGGTCAATATAGGGGTTTATGTTGGGAATTTCCTCATATGGCCAAGTGATAACATAGTGTAATCCCTTGAAAATGCAGGTGAAGCTCATGATTTTCTTAGGATTGAAGTCAGCCCCAATCTAAATGTTTTCCAAGATACTTGTTTTGACCAAATATATCGATGAGCAGAGTCTTTGAAAGGTTTCCTAAGTTTCCTTCTACATCCATATTTCTTATACTCATATAAGCCAAAGGAACAATCTCACCTAGGTCAAAAAGTAGGGTTTGTATAGGTGTCACATCATAATAAGATATCGAAGCGTGGTGATGAGAGTCATCCCTAGGTCACTCTTATAAAGACATGATAGCTCGAATAGTTTCATTTGAAGGTAGGACTTCGTTGAGGAGATCTTTTGAAGGATCAGTGATGGGAGAAGAAAAGGTACCATCACTCGTAAACAAAACATTGGACATATAGACGTAGATTGAATGGCATGATAAGCCCACTCAGCTCGTGAAAGTGACATCTGTTCTCCATACTAATCAATGTATGAATGGGTCGACAAGATCCAAGGATCGGTAGGGCGATTAGAAATGGAAGAGACTATTGAAACTATTTGTGGTACCTTGCATGGTGGGAGAGGAAAACAATCTAAAAGGGAGGATCCCTTCAGAAATCGGGTACCAACACTGACATAAGAGTCAGGGACTCCACCCACTAAGGGAACAGTGTCACTCAGTAATGGAGAGTAATCTAGGATGCAAAAGGAAATCTAATTCACTGAGACTATTGACCATACAAAGGAGGAATGATGAGTCAAAAAATCGAAGAGACAATGGAAGTCATGGCATAAGAGAAACCATGGCCCAAAATTATACTATAGTCGAGATGACAATCTACGACTTCAATATCCACCATTACTGTTTTCCCACTCAGAGTGATGGGGTAGCTAGAAATGTATCCTTTCAGGATTAAAATGTTTTCATCGAATGCTCTAATGGAATTCGATGGGGGAATAATTTGGGTAAACCTAAAGAGAGCCAACATGAATTGGACATTACGGAGGTCAAGCACATTGGTTAATGATGGTTCGATGGATAGCTCTGCCTTTTGACACAACTTGCACTTGATACACAATCTAATGGGGAAAACGACACTTATAATTTTCCATATCAAAGTTTTCTATCATGGAATCCTCAGCATTGATTCCACCAATTTCTAAAATCAAAGATTTCTTTTGTGCTAGATATGTTTGTAACACTTCAAGAGTAGACATGGCTAACAGTTCTTGCGTCAAATATTCTACAATA
This sequence comes from Pinus albicaulis, assembly GCA_034641835.2. NCBI lineage: Eukaryota > Viridiplantae > Streptophyta > Pinopsida > Pinales > Pinaceae > Pinus > Pinus albicaulis. The sequence continues at coordinate 713,005,901 of CM076578.1, read as the reverse complement.
TTGTAGTTTTGGGCAGCACATGGAGATGTATTGTGTGTCGTGTGACAAAGAATCCCTTTGGGGGGATGGATCACAAGCTTAGGAATGGTACTTTCAATATAAATATCGTTAGGCCATAGGGGATTTGGACTTGACGAAGCTTCCTGAGCGTTAGTGACTAGAGTTCCATAACATTTATCCCGTGTTTGAAGATCAGTTGTTTCAAAGGTGTAAATAGTTGACGATCCTTCACCAGAGGAAGGAGGATGTGAACCATTGTTTCCCCCTTGCAAGGTCTTTTATGGGTTCACTATAAGGTGTGGTAAATAATTGTTAAGGATTGCAAGGGTCCAGCTAGTTTCCTTTTGCGAAATAAATGCTATGCATTATTGAAGGAGAGGACATTTATAAGTTGTGTTATCCTAAAAAATAATCTTGTAAGGCAACTTGGAAGCTTTCTCCTTCCCTTTTTTCAGCTTTCGTAGTAGCTTTATAATTGGGATTTTTCTATGTAATAGACTACTCCTCAAAATAAGAGGTATTTTTCTTGTTCTTCTTGTTATTATTGTTGTTCTTTTGTGTAGATTTCATAGAGATTGCTGCAATGGTAGGAAGAGCAACAAATTGGGTATTATAGGCGGTATTGATAGCTATATATAACATGCAACTTTCCTGTTGAGTATTTTCACAATAGCTCTAGAGGTTGCATCAAGGTTACCATTAACGTGTTCTCGAGGTTGCCAAGTAGTGGGAGAATTGGAATTTTGACTAGCATGGGGTAGTAAATTGTAAATTGTTCCTTATTGCAAGTAGATTGAGTGTAGATTTTGGGTACAAAGAATGGGTTGATCTTCCCGGACCACACCAGCTAAGGAAACATCCTTAGCAATGGGGTAAGGCAATGACTTGCATAACCAACATTCCAACAGGTGATCTAGAATTGGGGCCTTGACAAGTCTCTGCCTACATATCAAATGAAATCTACGAAAGAACACAAAAAGTAACGACCTAGTTCATGATTCATGAACCATTCGTAGCCCTTTTTCAATATGGAAATATAGGTAGACATCAAACCCTATAAGGTGAGATTGATTCTTTGAATTTAACTTACTGATTACAATATTTAGAGATTTATTTTACTGTTCCCAACATAGATGAATGACATAAAATTTTATTTGTCATCTAAAATTAGAGAACCATGCTAGACATGGTAGGAAAACATCATAAAAACCATAATACTTGAGGGATATCCTCTAGTGATTTTGTGGGAGGATTTCAAAACTCTTATAAATTCACATTTCTACCGTATCATGTATCAAGAGGACTTGTGGATTCATTTGAATTACATCAAGAAAAGACGAGGGCTGAGTGTATAGGAGTACATGAAATCGAGGAAGATGAACATAATTTCTGGTATGTCTCCAAAGAACCAAGACATGAACCTCAAGTATATGAGGGGTTTAAATAGTTGTCTACAAGAGTAAGAGATGTTTAAACCCATAAAAATGATGAGGCTAGTGTACATGCACAATTCCTAGAGAACATGCACCAAATGAAAGGGAGATAAAATGGGTCAAAGTAGGCGTATCGCAATTAAGCTTTATAGGAGGAGGTCAGAAATGAGGGAAAGACAAAAATAAAATATCCAGATCACATTAGTGCAAACATACAAACAACTACTAAAATAATTGTAACATTGGAGGTCATTTAGGTGAGAAGTGTTGGAAGTTTCATCTAGAGCTCAACTCAAAGAACCAAAACAATGATGCTAAGAAGAAAAATATAATGGCCATATATTCAAGTAATTAGGTGGAAATAAGCTCATATGTGGAAGATAATATTGTATATGAATTAATGGAGAAGTGGATGAATCTAAGTGTACATTTTATCCTTGTACGTAAATTATCTTCAAAGAATCTCTTAAAGACCAAAAATAAAAAATAGTGAGAGCATAAAACATAAAATAGATATACAAAGATATTTTCCCCCTGGATCCCAAAACTGGGATTACCAGCTTGATTTTTCACTATATTCCTTTTAGTGTTACAACGCATATATACATATATATATATATATATATATACATGTCGAAGAATTCATAAACCTCAATCCATTAACCCTGGATTAGAACATAATCGTACTTCCCTTGACTGGATCTATAAAATACTAGGGGATGAAAACCATCATGCCCCAAAACCATGCAAAAATACATGCAAAAAAGCATAGGCGGGTCTTCCGACCTAAAATAGGGTCCAAAAAATATTTCTCGAGGTGTTGCCCCTAACCTTGCATAGGGGACACCTGAACCTGTTGGGGGAGGCTATGCTTGCTTCCCCCCCCCCCCCCCCCCCCCCTCTCACCCCCCTCGCGTGTGTGACTATTCATGGAAATAATATAAAAGATACCTAACATTCTCCCAATCATTTTTTTCTTTTTGTAGGGGGGTGTAGGAGAGATTAGTCAATAGTCTAGCCCTTCAACACCCATTGTTTATATGCACCAAGATAACTTCTGAGTGCTCACATAATATTTCAATGCATCTTCAACATTCTTCAAAGTGTCCACCTTTACTAGTAACACACATATCTCTAACAAAGTGATATTGAAGTTTGAACATCAATGTGCTTTGACTTTGAACGATAAGGAGGGTTCTTAGCCAATAAAATTTCTCTTTGTCTATCACATACTATTCTTATAGCTCGTTGCACCAACCCCATACCTAAACACAATATCTACAACCAAATTGTCCTGTTTCTTGCATGAGTGGCTGCCATGTATTCCGCCTTTGTAGTTGAAAGATCCAGTATGGATTGTCTTTGACTCTTCCAACTGACTGCACCTCCAAATAGGATAAACACATACCCACTTTTAGATCTTCTTTGTTCCTTCTGGAGCCTAGTGTGCATCAACAAAACCATGGATTTCCAAAACTTTGTCCAATCTTGGTCTTCCATGGTAGCACAAACCATAATCACTAGTGCCACACAAATATCTAAAAACCTGATTCACTGATGTCCAATTCTCCTTCCATGGTTTTGACATAAACCTGATCAATATTCCCACTACCTGTGGAATGTTTGGTCTAGTACATACTATTGCATATATCAGGCTACCCACTGCACTTCCACATGGAACACGAGACATATCTGCCTCTTCTTCTTGTGTCTTGGGACATTATTTAGTAGATAGCTTTACACCTACAGGAATAGGAACCTTCGTCGGTTTGCTATCGTACATATTGAACCTATGCAATATTATCTCTACATAGTTCGTATAGTTTAACCAGAGCTTCCTCTTTGCGTGATATCTCTTAATTTCCATGCCCAAAATATGCTTTGTAGCACCAATACCCTTCATGTTGAATTTGGAGAACAATTTGGTTTTCAAATCTTGGATAATTTATTTGTCATTTCCGATCAACAACATATCATCCACATAAAATACGAAATAAATAACACGGTCACCAATTAATTTAAAATACACACAATGTTCCTCTTTCCTTCTGGTGAAGCCAAGCCCCCATATATAGGTATCATATTTCTGATACCACATCCTTGGTGACTTTTTTTAACCCATACATAGACTTTTTTAACCTGTATACCAGTTCTTTCTATCCCTTCACCAAAAATCTTTCAGTTTGCTTCATGTAGATCTACTTTTCCAGATCCCCATGAAGAAATGTTTTCTTCACATCCATATTTTCTACCTTAAAATAAAATGCAGTAGCAACAGATAAAATTAATCTAATTGACGTAACCTTGGCAACAGGAGAAAAAAAATCACCAAAATCAATTTCTAGCACCTGGGAATAACCTTTTCCTACCAACTAAGCTTTGTATTTCTCCACCTTGCCTTATATATTCATCTTCCTCTTAAACACTCATTTTCTCCCAATAGGCTTCCTTCCAGGAGAAAACTCCACCAAATCACAAGCCTCATTTTTGTGTAAGGATTCCATTTGATCAACCATGGACTCCTTCAGGATTTTTCCATCCTCTGAATCCACTACCTCCCTAATAGTTTTTGGATCATCATCAGTGATAGTTAAATAAAAATTTGAACAAAAAGTCAATGGACTATACCTTTCTGCCTACCTTCTTTCTCAAACTGATCTTCTCAGAGATAGAGTTTGTGGCTATTCTTCTTCTGAATCTTGTTATGTTGTAAAGTATGAAACATCCTCCTTTAGATCAATCTCTATATTCTCGGTTCCTTTGGTAGGAATTCATGTTTAATGTAGAAATTAGCTGAATAAATCACTTATTCAATGGAGATTAACCCGATTACACATCAATTTCGAATTGCATGCATAACACATAATCTCATCTACAATTAATTGTCACATGCGGAAATAATAGAAGCAATCTCACATCAAATCAATCACACATTAACTCGGTATGTATGGGGAAAGCCTATAGCTGAAAACCCCGCAGCTATTGTGTATATTATAATGGAGAAATCAAGTAACCAAACAAGTACAATACTCCTCACAAGTACTCAGTACTCTCTCATGAAGTTACTCACAATCTGACTCAGTTTTGAACAAGTCTGAGGTTCAAAACTCCCCGCCAATTGCCTTGCCTCTATTGCGCAATAATGGCCTGTATATGAAGAGGTTCAAGGTTCGAATCCCCTTGCCTTGACTGCGCAATTGTCATGGACAATTCCTCCAAGTGTAATGCAAATCTCATGCAAAACAAATCTACCAACTGATAGCTTTACTCACCCTTTCATCTACCTCTTCCACTGGTCTCCACTGAACTGATCATGCACTGTAGTGAACTAAAGTGTTCTTGAGTTGACTAATGAGTTAATATTTAGTAAATTAAATATTATTTAATTCACTCCACTCATATCTAGTTGATTAGTTAGTTAACTAATCCCAACTAGTTCAACTAAAACAAACAGAACACAACTCCACTACTTGTCCCGTTAACTCCTCCCAAACTCCTGCCACTGAAGTCTAACTGAAGCCAACCATGCAAGATGCCATCAAACCCTAGGAACCACGTGATTCCTTGTGTCAGTTGCATGAGCCGCCTCCATGACTCAAACTGAAGTGCGCCAAGAGAGTAAACTGCTGTTTATAGTCAAAATATTATTAAGGGTAAATAATATTTGACTTCCATATTTTTAGGAGATCAGTCTAAAAATAGCCCGGGTCCTAAAAATAAGGGTCTCATCTATTTTTACTAACATGTCGCATACTTTAAGAATCTCCAAGTAGAATTCCCAAATTATGCTCCGTATGTCTAAAAATAGACATAGTCTAAAAATAGACTTTGCGCCAGAATTTGCCTGCGGGCCCACTTAGTGAAGGCGACTTCATTTCACTAAGCTCCATCATCTTGCTGTATTCTCAACACTCCCTCTCAGCAAGATATGGATTATCTGCAATCCCTATCCTGCCTCTGTGGAATTCGAACTTGCTCCTGGTGAGCGCCTTCGTCAGGATGTTGGCATCCTGATCCTCCGTGGGAACATATGAAAGCATCATGATCCTCCGCTGAACACAATCTCTAATGTGATGGTACCTGATGTCGATATGTTTGGACCTATCATGAAAAACTGGATTAGCCGAGAGCTTGATGCAGCTCTGGTTATCACAGTAGATCACTGTAGGCTCCAAATGCAACCTGAACAAACCTGCGAGGATCTTCCTCATCCAAATAGCCTCACATGCAGCCAAACTTG
>CM076578.1:712974183-713000128 GCA_034641835.2 Pinus albicaulis | reverse complement strand
ATATTGGATTGCGCAGTAGAGGCAGGCTAACAGGTGGAGCAGATTGGAGCATGTGTTTTGCTAGATCTGAGCTTGTGTAGTGTGTAAAAATTGGAGATTGTACTGAGAGCTTGTGAGGAATTTGTACATTGATTGTTACATGATCTATATCATTATAATATACATATAGTTGGGGGTTTTCAGCTTTAAGCTTTCCCATTACATACTATGTTTATATGTGTGATTGTTTATGGTTTTAATGTGCGCATGCGATTGTTTATATTTCCGCAAATTGATGATCAATAGTAGAAGAGGTTATGTATTATGCATGAAGCTCAAATAGTGTGTGATCAGGATAATATCGATGAATAATTTAATAGTTATTAAAATTTCTACATGGTATCAGAGTAGTATTGATCATTGGAACAATTGAAAAACATTGAAGTGGTTGAGCTTTGTGCTGGTGGAATTCGAATTTGCAGCAGTGTTTTCTTGGTGCCGAAGTTGAGATGTCTTTCAACGGATTGCGATTGGATTATGCCGTTGAGGGCAGCTCGAATTATATTTCATGGAAGGATAGGATGGAGGCGGTGTTAGATGAAAATGGGTTGAAGGAGTTCATAGATGCTGAAGTCCCAAAGCCTACTTCTAGCGATGCTGCCGTAATTGAGGTTTGGAAAAAGAAGACAGAAAATTGTCGAAGGATTCTGTTGGAGGGCATGAAGGATCACATAGTGTCCAGCCTGCATGGTAAGGCTTCTCCATTCTTGATGTGGAAAGCCTTGACAGATTTATTCCAAAGCAAGAGCGACCAGAGGAAGTTGGCGCTCAAGGATAAACTCAGAAACATAAAGATGGAGAAAGGAGACAATATGCCCAAGTACCTCACGAAGTTCATCCAATGCAGGGATGAGCTAGGAAGTGTGGGGGTGACTGTAGATGACGAGGACTTGGTGAGCTTGGCTCTCCTTGGGCTTCCGAAGAGTTGGCATTCCTATCAGGACTCTGTCAATGGTCGGGAGAAATTGCCAGGATGGGAGAAACTTTGGTCGGATCTTGTGCAAGAGGAGATAAGGCGAAGTACCAGGGACGGATCTTCATCAAAGAACTCAGATGAAGAAAATTGCGCTTTGGATGCCAAAGCAAAGAAGGGGAAGAGCAAGAAGCATGCTTCTCAATCCGGTGCAAAAGGCAAGAATCAGGACATGTCCAAGGTGAAGTGATTTCATTGTCACCAACACGGACATTATGCCACTAGTTGTCCATAGAAGAAGAAAAATAAGCAGGCTGCTGGATCTGCAGCTGGAGAGGCCTTAGCCTCGCAGTTTGAGCTGGATTTTTCACTGATCGCATGCTTGGTCTCAAGTGTGATGGGTTCGGTGTGGTTTCTGGACATTGGTGCGTCTTTTCACATGACGGGGAGATCGAGATTTGTTTGCGGATGCATAGAAAGATCTTGGAGTGCACATCGAGATGGGTGATGACGGTAGATACGATTACGTAGGTGTCGGTACCATTTCCTTTGAGAAGTGCGGTAAACCCTTCAAATTGAAGGAAGTGATGCATGTTCCGGGATTGAAGAAGAATCTTATCTCTGTGGTAGTGTTAGAAGACAAGGGGTAGTGTTGTCTTTAGCGAGGAAAGGCTTTCTGTAACGCGATGAGAGCTGGTGAGACTCGGAGCATAGGGGTTTGAGTTAAGAAGCTTTATCGGTTGCGGGTAGATGGTTGTGTAGCAGCGGGCAAGGCAGAGAAGGAGTGGTAGTCGATTTGATGGCGAGTTGTGGCACGGAGATTGAGATGGGCCACCTTCACCATGGAGCTTTGAAGAATCTGCTATGAGCAGATTTCTACTGGGCTTCCTAAAGGCACTCTTGCGCAGTCAGATCAGTGCAAGGGGTGTACCTTGGGAAAATTTGTGAAAGCCACCTTTCACGAGAAGGATAGTCGCGCCACGACGATCCTTGAGAGAATTCACACAGACGTGTGTGGACCTTTCTCAGCAGCTTCGACAGCAAAGCATAGGTATTATGTGATATTTGTTGATTATTTTTCTCGTAAGTGCTGGATTTTCTTCATGCAGAAGAAGAGCGAGACATACTCAAAGTTCTGTGAGTTCAAGGCACTGGTTGAGAAAGAATCAGGGAAGCAGGTGAAGGCTCATAGTAGCAACAATGGTGGTGAATTCATCTCTGGCGAATTCAAGTACTTTTGCAGCGTAGAAGGAATTCGAAGAAAGCTCATAGCACCTCATAACCCACAGCAGAACGGGGTTGCTAAGTGGAAGAACAAAATGATCATGGGTGCTGCACGGGCGATGTTGCATGATCAGGGCCTACCCATTCACTTGTGGGTGGAGGCATGCAATACTGTAGTATATGTGCAGAACCATTGTCCTCACAAGATACTTGGCATGAGTACACCTGAGCGGGCATTTTCTGGTAAGAGGCTTGATATTTCCCATTTGAGGATTTTTGGTTCGCCTGTTTACATTCATGTGACGAAGGATGCCAGGAAGAAGCTGGAGCCAACCGCAGAGGTTGGGTTATTTTTGGGGTACACTGATACGCCCCACAACTATCGTGTGTATTTGCCAGACAGTCGCAAGAATATTGTGCGATGGGATATCAAATTTCAGGAGGAGAAAGCCATGAAGTGTTCGCTTGAGAGGGAGCCACACTTGCATGCAGAGGAGGAGCTATTAGTTCCTAAGGATGAGTCTCAGGATGTGGATCAGCCACAAGATGAGGTTCATGGAGTGGAAGATACCACTCATGCAGCGCCAACCATCAGAGGGCAGAAGCACACTATAGAAGCTGAGCGACTGGCTCAAGATGCAGAGAAGGTTGTAGGAGCACCTACATCACAGCGCAGACAGAGACAGTCACCTAACCGGTATACTGGATACATGGCTCTTGTGAGGAAGTGTATCATGATGGAGCCATCCTCTTTCGAGGAAGTTGTGGAGGATCCTACATGGGTAGATGCCATGGTGGAAGAGTATGATTCGATTGTCAGAAACAGTGCATGGGAGATTGTCCCAAGGCTGGAAGGGAAATCAGTGGTGGGTTCGAGATGGATCTACAAAGTGAAGCAGGCAGCTGACGGGAGTGTGGAGAAGTACAAGGCAAGATTTTTTGCTCGAAGCTTTTCACAGATTGAGGGGATCGATTATGAGGAGACCTTTGCACCTGTTGCAAGGTATTCTTCCATACAGACAATTCTTTCTCTCTCAGCGCAGATGGGGTGGCACATTCATCAGATGGAAGTGAATACTGCGTTCCTCAACGAAGTGATTGAGGAGGAGGTGTACATAGAGCAGCCTGAAGGTTTCGAGATCTTCAGCAACGAGTCGCATGTGTGTAGGCTCAAGAGAGCGTTGTATGGGTTGAAACAAGCACCTCGTGCTTGGTACACACGAATAGATAGTTATTTCACTGGACTTGGATTCTCCAAGAGTGAGGCGGATCCGAACCTATACCAGATTGTGGTGGAGGGTAAGTTGCTGATCATTGTACTTTATGTAGATGATTTGATTTTGACAGGTGATGAGCTGTTGATACTCTCATGCAAGGAGGATATTGCAAAAGAGTTTGAGATGAAGGACTTGGACCTCCTTCATTATTTCCTGGGATTGGAAATTTGGCAGCGCAGTGATGGACTGTTTTTTTCTCAAGGTAAGTATGCCCGGGAGATACTAGAGAAGTTCAACATGCATGGCTGCAAGCCTGTTGATACTCCTCTTCCTGGTGATTGGAGGAAGGAGGATGCTACTTCGACGGAGGTAGTGGATGCCACTGTTTATCGACAGTTGGTGGGGTCGCTTATGTATCTGGTCAATACACGACCCGACATATGCTATGCTGTTAACCAGCTTTCACAAGCTATGGTTAAGCCTACCAAGCTCTACTGGAAGGCAGGCAAGCATGTATTGAGATATCTCAGAGGCACATCGAGATATGGATTGTGGTACAGACAGTCGGATGAGGTGAAGCTATGTGGCTTCACAGATGCAGATTGGGTAGGAAGCCCAACGAACAGAAAGAGCACATCTAGAGGGATTTTCAGTATTGGGTCGACAGCAGTTTCTTGGTACAGCAGGAAGCAGATATCCGTGGCACTCAGTTCAGCAGAGGCCAAGTATATGGCAGCGAGTTTGGCTGCATGCGAGGCTATATGGATGAGGAAGATCTTGGTCGGGTTGTTCGGTTCACACTTAGAGCCTACTGTGATTTATTGTGATAATCAGAGTTGCATCAAAATCTCGATTAATCCAGTATTTCATGATAGATCTAAACACATTGACATCTGGTATCATCATATCAGAGATTGTGTGCAACGGAGAATCATGTTACTTTCATACATTCCTACGGAGGATCAGGATGCTGATATCTTGACGAAGGCGCTCACCAGGAGAAAATTCGAATACCACAGGGGCAGGATAGGGGTTGTAGATAATCCTTATCTTGTTGAGAGGGAGTGTTGAGATTGCAACAAGATGAGGAGCTTAGTGGAAAGAAGTCGCCTTCACTAAGTGGGCCCGCAGGCTATTTTTGGCGCAAAGTCTATTTTTAGACATATGGATCATGTTCTATGAGTTGCAGGATGCTATTTGTGGATGGTTGGTCAATTCGGGAAAAATAGATGGACTTCTATTTTTAGACATACTGGGCGGAATCTATTTTTAGATTGCCAGTCTAAAAATAGATATGTCGAATATTATTAGCTCTTAATAATATTTGGACTCTAAACATTATCTTATCCTCTTGGAGAACTTCAGTTTGATGCCTAGATGTGGCACATGCAGCTGACAGAAGGAATTACGCTATTCCTAGGGTTTAGTGGAGCTATTGCATGGTTGACTTCAGTTAGAACTCATGTGACAGAGTTTGGTGGAGTTGATGAGACAGTTAATGGAGTTGTGTTCAATTTAACTTAGTTGAGCTAGTTGTATCTAGTCTAACTGATTGATACAATTAGTGAGAGTGGTGTGAATTAATTATTAATTAATTCACTAATTATTAACTCATAAATCAACTAAAGAATACATCAGTTAACTGCAGTGCATGGACAGTTTCAGTGGAGACCAGTGGAGAGGTTAGGTGAAAGAGCAGTGTGACTATCAGTTGTGACTATACTGGTGCATGAGATTTGCACACACATTGATAGAGAAGCCAATGAGGATTGTGCAGTACATACTGGTGGGATTTGAACCTTGATCTCATGATTATCCATATTGGATTGCGCAGTAGAGGCTGGCTAACAGGTGGAGCAGATTGGAGCATGTGATTTGTATGATCTGAGCTTGTGTAGTGTGTAACAATTGGAGATTGTACTGAGAGCTTGTGAGGAGTTTGTACAATTATTGTTACATGATCTCTATCATTATAATATACAGATAGTTGGGGGTTTTCAACTTTAAGCTTTCCCATAAATACTGTGTTTATATGTGTGATTGTTTATGGTTTTAATGTGCGCATGCGATTGTTTATATTTCCGAAAATTGATGATCAATAGTAGAAGAGGTTATGTATTATGCATGAAGCTCAAATAGTGTGTGATCAGGATAATCTCAGTGAATAATTTAACAGTTATTCAAATTTATACAACTCCACTGTTTCTGCACCCTGCCTTTTGGCTGGTTACCAAAATCTTTCCTCGAGTCCTTCGCTAGTCGATTCCACGATCAGTCAAGCGTCATCCTTTCTCGATCCCGCTCCCCCAGAAATTCGAGTTCAGGAATCTATTCCTAACCAAAATTTGGCCAAGGAATCAGTTGATCTAACCCAATCTATGGTTCATCAGGTCTTTTCTGTTGAGAGCACATCTCATCCCCCTCATGTTCTTCTTATTTCTTCAGATTCTTTGAACTTGGAGAAAGATTACTCCATCCCTGTAGTCTAAGAAACTACTCCTCCTACTCCCATCATGGACATCTCGGACGATGCTCCTCTTGATCTCGTAACACTGGGGGACAACCATCTCAGTTCGATGGTATCCACCCCAAATAGTTTGGTCGCTTGATTTTATTAGAGTATTTTTTCCGGATACCGCCTTCTGTCTTATGTGCCTTTCAAGATAGTAGTACAAACCTTTGATCTAGTCGTACCCAGCACTATTATAGATGAAGGAGCGTCTATTAGTATTATGTCTTCAACTACTTGGCAAGCTTTTGGTTCTCCACCGCTTATGCCTGTTACCCAGAATCTCTTGGCTTTTAACAAAGGAACCAATCAACCATTAGGGATCCTTCCGAAGTTTCCTGTTACTTTGGGAGGGAAAACTATCCATATAGACATGATGGTTGTTCCAGGCCCCCTGGATTTTAATTTTCTCTTGGGGCATGACTATACTTATGTCATGGGGGAAGTTGTCTCCTCCCTATTTCGTGTGATTTATTTTCCACACAAAGGTCGGATTGTGACCACTGATCAGCTTTCAGTCACTGGTCCTGGAATTACATCTGCTCCACCATCGTCCCCTCTAGGTTTTTATCTACTGGTTGTATACTCCCTGCCGCAGGTTAATTATGTGGCTACCTATCCCATGTCCACAATCAATGATACTGCCATTGTGCATCGTGTGCTGGGGGCATTGGGTCCTGATTTCCAAGATGTTGTTCTCCCATCTGGTGTGGAACTCTTGGAAGCCATGAATTCTTATTCATCATGATGAGTTCTGGTTAGAGCATAGTTTTTTTTCTTCTGTCAAGCTCATTAAAAAATGAAACAACATGGTCAGAGCAGGGTTCTTTTTCTTGTGTCAAGCTCCTTAAGAAATGAAACAAGGTCTTCGGAGCACGGTTTGTTTTCTTGTGTCAATCTCCTTAAAAAATGAAACAAGTTCCTCGGAGCATCAGTCTTTTTCTTATGTCAGGCTCCTTAAAAAATGAAACAAGTTGGTCGAGGATAGTTCGTCTTCTATGTCAACCTCGTTAAAAAATGAATTAGGTTTTGAGGATAGTTCTTTTAATGTTTCAACCTCATTAAAATAATGAAACACGTTCCTATTCAATTCGAATCTTTGATAAGATCTCGTAAAATCCCAGTCGAGTCTTTCTTAGATCTCGTGCTTTGAACCTTCACTCCATCTGCCTTTCATATGGAATGAAGCTTGGGGGGCATGTACCTCGAATTGAGTCACCATGCTGGGGGCATGATTAATTTTTCAAGCATAGTTTGTTTCCATTTTAAGCTTGTGTAAAAATGAAACCGGTTTCGAGCATAGTTTATCTTTGTTTCAAGCTTGTGTAAAAATGAAACCATTCCCATTTTACCTCTTGTTATTGCCATTTTATCAGCCTATTTTTGCCAGATGAGCCTTCGTTTTCTCACTCCATCATCACTATCTGCTTGGCCGATCATATGCCTTAACTTGATTTTTTTACCCAATCCTAAGGAACTACTGCGATGAGTGGTATTGTTAGCCAGCCTCTTGAATTTTATTTGTCCAGAGCAGTTCCATCATTACCTCAACCAGTTGCTACCCTTAATACCACTCGTTCCTCTAGGAGGAGTCACCTTTCAGCTCTTTTCTGACTCTCTAAAACTGAAAAGATAGCCGAGTCACTTGTTGTTTTGAGCTCGTTAAATTGGATGCGAAGCGATATCTATCCAGTATATGTTGACCCCTTTTTAGAGCTGGGATAGATTATTTACGAAAAAGGAATACCCTAGCCTATCGCGACTAGGAGGTTTTCTCAGACACAGTTTTCTATCTTTTCAGATACGAGGGGCTATTTACGAAAAGGGACTGCTAGAGTTTTCTTTTCCACCTTCTTTTCAAACTCTCTAAATATGAAAATATGACGAGTTCCTCCTTTGTCTGACTTGTTAAAAATTTATGACATCGGACTCCATCGTAATGACATTTCTCGAGTTTCTCCATCCTAGGGCTCGTAAAATGTATTAGCTTGGATTTTTCTGAAGGAAAAACTTACATCGTAAGCACATGCTATCCCCTTCAAGCTTGTTTTCAAAAATAATTGGGGTACTCGCCAAAAATGGTGGGGGGAAATGGAACTAAAATCGTAGTCGTATTGGCATTATGTTGCTCTTGAACATGGCACTTGTCTGCACTCATGTCGAGTTGGGGACATCTCATCTTGTTATTTGCTTGCTTCCATAGGTTTGGGTAATCTCTTTTGACCGCTCATCTGCTCTTTGCCACGTCACAATGACCTCAGATCCCTTGATGTCAAATATTGCCAAATCCAATGTCCTATCACTGATATGTTCAAGAGAAGTTGGCCTCTGCATTTTTCAACCTCCCTCTGCTTCTCTGTTGATCTTGATTCACAAACATCATGTTCCTCTATCTGACATCGATGATTTGGGAAACATTATGGCCCACCTTCGATCAAGGTCACTTCTTTTTGACTTCGGCTCATTATCCAGGAAATTGATCTAGAGACTCCCTTCAGGTACCTTGGAGCCTACATGCCTCAATGGCAGGTTCTTCGCATTCGACGTAAGGTTTTCATTATTGGCCTTCGATCGGATGATTCTGCAAGTGTTCTATGCCAGATCATTGTTCACATTCTCTAGATTGTACCTCTTGTACCTTGAGAGCCATTATCATTATTGGTACTTTCTCTCATGTTTGTTAACAGTTTTCATCATTAGCTGGTAATCAGATGATGTTCATGCATGTTCGACTTCAGCTCACATATTCACATGCTCAAACTTGTACTTTGTTCGGGTCGGGATGGAGTGCAAGACCCTAGATTTTGTATGATGAAATTTAGGCTGCGGGTTCTTTATGGATTGTTATGACTTATTACATGACTCTTTTGATTAGATGGCTGTGACCATACCTGAGTCTACTTGTTCATCGTTATTTTTTTAGATGGTTGCATCCATACCTTGGGTCTCGGTTTTTTGTACACTTTATCATGGACGGCTACACCCATACCACATTATCATGTATCAGAGACATCAGTTGTATTTAACCCCTCCCTCTCTCTCGGACTTCATGATTTAGGGGGCATTTGTTACAAAAAATTTTGTCACTGTCCCTGCAATCCATCGTCCCATACATTGGACAACTTTTCCTGTGACCTATGAACAGTAAAATGTCATGAAAACACCTTGATGGCATCCTTCTGCATAAGGGCAAGAATTCTCCTCATGAACATTTCCTCAGAAAATCATTAAAAACATATGTTTGGGCATTGGCGCGAGCAGCGAGTTCATCACTCGCACTGACCTGGGAAATTTACACTAAGCCCGCGCCACCTGGTGCTTTGTCCCTGTCTATTGCCTGCGCCAAGCCTATTTGGGAATGTTTTTTAAAAATAAAAGGCGAAAGTTTGATTCTAACAACTTTAGAATGAATCATCAAAAAGAGGTTGGGTTGTTTGGCTCTGGATCTCCCTATTTAGGAAGTGTTTTTCCACCTCTCATGGACCCTTCCTAAGAGATAGGACTCTCCCCCATGATTATAGGGATCCTAACCTCTCCTTCTCCCGCTATAAAAGCCTGCCCTCTCTATTTTCAACCTAGCTGAACATTTGGGTAGAAAAATATAGCTGAGTGACTATTGAGAATAGAGCCAAGGAGAACCCCGTAAGAGAGAGAGCCTTGTCTAAATTATCGACAAGCTTTATGAGACATGCTCCACTCGAAGCCCTGCCAAAGGAAGAACGCGGCATCGGAACTTAGTTGTAATCTTTCTTTCACATTTTAATATAAGCTCGACTACGTTATTGGTTCCACTATTGTATTTCTTATCTGTGTAATGCAATTTTTTTCAATCTTTTCTAACTGATTGATAGTTACATGTTTGAATTATTACATTGTGTGTCGTCATTTTTTCACTGCATGTGTACAGGTGTCCGGATGCGGTGAGCGAAAGGATTCCAATCTGTTGAGCTAGGAACGAGAAGCAGCACTTCTTCTTCGACAACAACATCATAGGACTTGAGGTAGGCTATCTATCATAGCTTTGTCTTTTGTAACTAGGAATCGATATCATAGCGTGTTTTGTTTGTTGCTAGACCCACTCTTGGGCTAGTGGGATTGCCTCTGTCCGCAGAGGGGATGTACCTCTCCAACACCAAAACAACTCTGATACCACTTCTTGGGAATCACAATTGTCATTATGCTAGAACCTGCAGGTGTTAGTCAATGATCGCATCACTAGAGATAAGGATCCATGAGAGATAGTTAGTCGATGTCACAAAATACATGGGGAGCCTTGGTTTATCCAATGTCCAACAATCTACCCCCCAACATGAGTCAGGTGTGTATCAAACTCATGACCTACGCTCGAATACAAAATGTAGGTTTTAATCCTATACAAAAATTATCTGCAAATGAATTCTGAAAGATAGAAAATAAATAATAGCGAGAAAATAAAACATAAAATATATATACAAAGATATTTTTCCCCTATATCCTAAAACTGAGACTACTAGCTTGATTTTTCATTAGATTCCTTTTAGTGTTACAACACATATATATACATGTTGAAACATTCATAAACCTCAACCTGTTAACCTTGGATTAGAACATAATCGTAGTTCCCTTTATTGTATCTAAAAAATACCAGGGGAAAAAAACCAACATGTTCCAAAACCATGTGCAAATCCATGCACAAAACCATAGGCGGGTCTGCCCACCTAAAATAGGGTCCAAAAAGAATTTCCAGGGGCACTGCTCCAGACCTCGCCCAGGGAGCTACCCGCCCCCTGCGACCCCCCAACTGTGCCCAACGTAATGAGAAAGGAGGGTTATCACACCCCCCTCCCCCACCCCTCCTGGGTGTGAATATTCATAGAAAGAAAATAACACATACCCAACACTAAGTACCCTTAAAAAATAAGAAGAGAAGGAACTAAGAATACTCTTCCATATAAAGACAGAAGTCAAGAAGACTAAAATTGATGCTCTATCCGAATCTTAATCATAGGACAATCTACTAGAAATAAATTTGGTTCTGAAATTTGGACTGAAGACTCACGACCATCCTAGATCATAACCATTAAGATGTGTCAATATTCAAGAAAAGGTAAAGGTAGAAAAACCTACACATAATCAAATTTACTATTATTTTTACTTTTAATGACGAAGTAGAATTAGATGTAGTTCCACTCAATGTATGTATAGTTATGATTGGAAGTCACTATACGCACAGATGAGATGAATCTTTGTGTGAAGAGACATCTAGTACCACCTCATCAAGGATGGGAAATCATTCACCATCGAACCACATAAGGGAAACCCCAAAATTTCATTTGTAAGTGCCAACTAAGATAAGAAGGTAATTAGTTCTAGAAAAAAGTATGCTTTCATATTTTTAAGATAAAATTATTTTGTAGAAGAGTTGGTGAAAGAAAGGTCGTCCTTAGTGGGGTTTATGAAGGAACATGAAAAACAATTGGAAGAGCTTATACATGTATACAAGGGTGTGCTCTAGAAGCTTAAAGGGTTACCACCCAAGAGGGAAGTGGAGCATGAGATCCAATTGTTTCGAGATTCTCCACTACCAAACATTGGGTTGTACAAGTAGTCATTTATAAATACAAATGAGGTGAAGAATTAGTTGTAATAGGTATTAGAAGATGGTGTTATTCGACCAAGTACCTCACATGTGGGTCACCCATTATAATTGTGCCTAAGAAGGATGCGACCATAGGGGCTTCACTTAATGAACCTCCAACATATCACGTGCAATCATAGAATATTAAACAACACCCTTAATTTGAGTACATATTGGAAAACACCTCTCAAAATCACATTATTTAACCCCCTCCAAATATAAACGCAATACACCTTCGCAATTTCAAAAGCCCCTACTTTCACTTTATATTGCAGGTATCCATTTTTTCATTAACATTTTTTATATCCCTTTATACTTTTTCATTAACTTTGACCTCCATTTTTTATACTTTCCAATATAAAACCCCTTTACCCCCTATATATCCCTCAATATATAATGTCATTTTTTCCTCATTATATATCCCCCAATATGAACCCACGTGGTATGGTATTGCTGCCGCAGTGAAGCCACTGTGGATGCAAATTGGTGCATGTGTATTTTTATAGGGTTTAAAACAAAATTATTCTCGAGAATGGGTACCTCTTACCTAGGATAGAAGAACTATTATGCAACAAGATACATACTTCACCAAGCTAGACTTAAAAATGAGGGGGTCACTAGGTTTGAGTAAAAGAAGAGCATACCTAGAAGACCAGCTTCAAATCTAGAAAATGTTTGTATTATTGGTTCGTTATGATATTTAGCCCATCCAATGCACCAACTACATTCATGAAGTTAATTAATGATATCTTGTGCACTTTTATAAGTTCATTTTTCTTTTTAATTTGGATAATTGACTAGTATACATTTCTACCTAGGACAAGCACATCTCACATTTGATGTAGGTTCTAGAGACTTTAAAGGAGCACATATCAAGATGTGTTATTTTTCACAATATAATTTTGTATATTTGGGATATGTGATAGGTGGAGAAGAGTTGAAGATGGATCCTTCCATGATGGAGGTCATCATGAAGCGGTCGGTAAGGTTTACTAAATGTTTTTTAGGATAGGAGTTTTATTGAGGAAACATAGTACTTTAAGAAATTCATAGACTCGTTTTTAGTATTATAAATACCACTCCACACCATAATATCAAGTGGGAAGATTTTCGAGTGGGGAAAGGTTCCGCGAAGAGCCTTTAAGGTGTTAAAGAATAATATCAGTCAAGCATTGGTTCTAGCATTACTAAAGTTAAAATATCCCTTTTTAGTGGAGACATATGTATGTGGGCATGCTACAGGAGTAGTCTTGATTCTAATTAATTAAATTGAAAAAAAAAGATACAAAATTCATACAAATGTAAAATAAAATTAAAACAAGCACATAGATACCTAGATCTTTTATAAATTTATAAATTATGTTTTTATTTTCTTTTAATCCATCTCAATTCTTATTAGACATTGGAGTAAAATATATCTATGCTAATACGTATATCAACCCCATTAACGAAGAACTATAAACCAATTAGATAACCAATTATCCATACCACTACATTATGTCCTACCTAGAAACAAGCACTGTTCAATTTGAATTTTGAATGGGCACACACTTGATAAGTGGTGGAAGTTCCATGATAATAGCCTCAAAGATAGATTAAGTTATTTTATCATCATAAGCAACAACTAGATGATTTAGAGTCCTTAGTGAAATATATGAAAAATCAATTTTATCACCATAAGCAACAACTAGTTGATTTAGAGTCCTTAGCGAATTTTTCCTTAATACACATGAAAAATAGGAAATGCCTAAAAGAATGATCAATAATGAATACTGATTCAGTATGTTTATGAAATCACAAAATTTGGGATGTCAACATTTTGTCTTCTTATTATTATCATCTGTGGAAGAGATTGTGGTTATGAAAAGACAAAATAATTAAAAGTTCTTTTAAGATACAATAACATTATCTTTTGGCTAAATTTTAAGGAGTCATACAGAGATATATTTTAGCATTAGTTAAACTCTTCTTATTAGTTTTTGTGCTTTTATATTCAATGTCTAGTGCCTAAAAATACTATCTCCGATATTTCTATATATTTTGTAGCTGGAGAAAAATAAAAAAATAGATTGATCACTTGTCCTTGTTGTTTAAATCATGTGTATAGAAGACTATGGTCATATATGGAAATTATTTTACCTTAAACAAAATAAATTGCATTGATTCTTATTGCACTATATGAAATATGATGAATTAAACATGAGATGAGTTATAGATGTTATTTCAAAATTTATAAGGGCATACCCTACTACACATGGAATAAGTTGGGGTTGTCAATTACATTGAAAGTATTGAGGAGATTCCCTATAGATTAGAGAAGTTGAAAATCATATTTTTTACATATTTTCCACAAAGGGAGGAATAAAATGTAGAGTGAGGTCATAAAGGAGAGAATTGATTCCCTAAATGGGTCCATTATCAATCCTGCTTTTATTAGAATGAGTTTGGTACAATGATAAAAGTTCTCCTGATGGGGTGTGTAATATTGTTAAGAGATTTCTTGTTATATGTATGTGATGTGAAATACATCAAACCATGGGTAGAGACAATGTTGAGAGGTTTCTTGCTATATGGATGAGATGTGAAATATCTCAAATGATAGGTAAAGACAATGTTACGCTTGAGAGGTTTAGTTGACCATTATTTTTCTCAAAATAACAATGAATCTTCTCTATGGTGGACATGTGTAGCATGAAAATATATTTGTTTGATCTATGGTACAAGTGAAAAGGAATCATATTCTAAAGCCCATAATGCTCTAGAAAGAATTATAATTACCTAGAAACTACAATTATGAAAGTTTGGAGACTAGACTTTCCCTAAGGAATAAGTTCTTTTAACTATGAATTTTCTCTGTGAACCTATATAATAAATCTTTTAATAAAATTTTATTCGTTACCTATTGTATCAAAAAACCAAATAAGATTAGGGAAAATATATCTAAATCATTAGAAAAAAGTAAAATTAAAAATAAAGCCATACAAATTATTTTAACAGAAAAAATTATTAAAAATTTTAGACAAATAGATCAGACAACGAAATAAAGTACATTATCTCACTAGTATAATTAAAGAAGCAAACTGATAATTCTTCTTAAAATCTGTTTTTAAAAGATTTAAAACCTTACGATAAAAAAAAAAAAAAAAAAAAAAAAATAATAATAAAAAAAAAATATATAATTAAAAAAATAATAATGAAAAGAATAGAAAGAAATTTTAATACACTGAAATGTACATATACAATAAAGCTATATATGCACTCGTTTTAGTTTCTTTTAGATGTTATGAATGCATTTAAATGAGCAATACAAGAATTAAAAGGAATATATTTCCAATGTAAATTTACAAATTAAGTTTGACTTCATTTTGAC
Organism: Pinus albicaulis; assembly: GCA_034641835.2. Lineage (NCBI taxonomy): Eukaryota > Viridiplantae > Streptophyta > Pinopsida > Pinales > Pinaceae > Pinus > Pinus albicaulis. The sequence goes on along the minus strand of CM076578.1, from coordinate 712,985,239 downwards.
CTTGAGCTGCAAATCACATTAAATTAAGGCAGAGCTTAACTTATAGATAAAATGACATTTTTCACTAACCTTTGGGGATTCAATTTCAAGAAAGATTGTGATTTTTTTTTAAAATATATTTTTGAACTTATAAATGAATTTGGTTCTTTAAAAAACCAGAAATCATGACTTAATGAAATTCTATGTATTTAACAGCTTAAACTCGAACTTTTTAAAATCCTTGCAGAATTTGAATTAAAAATAACTTGAAACAATGCCCAAAAAATTATTTTCGCCTATTCATTAGATTACACATTTACATTTTATTTAATTTTGTATTAAAAATAAGTTGAATATAACTTAAAATTAGAAAAATTATTGTTTTCCATTAAAAATAAATAAAATATAAAGAGTAAAATGCGTTAACATAGAAATAGAGATATATAACGAGAGCTCTTTAGGATTATTGCTTCTCTAAGTAACTGTTTAATATTACATGCTGACCGGAGAAAAAAAACAGAGGACCAGAAAAATGCTGTATCAATATAAAGTTGTTCATTTAGCATACAGAATAATTTGGATGGCAGTTTTTTTGTTGTAATCTCGTAAAATAAAATTTAGAAAATTAAGTTGTTGAAGTGTTTCAATTGCATTTTTGATAGTAGAAATGGATTTAACACTATCGAAACCCTTAAGGCACCCAAAATACTAAAGTTTAACAACTGTAAATAAAATTCTAATAGTCCAACACTTATACAACCAACAGATGTATACATTTCTTTATTTAAAATAAACGAAACAAAATCAACCCCTCTTGCTCTGTATAAGTGAAACAGATTTTCCCTTTTTCTTTAAAAGATTAAGACCAATTTTCTATATCTCAAAATAACGGACCATCTGTGTGTCTAGGCACACGCAGTCATGTTCTTCTTTAAACCATGACGGACTATCTGTGTGTCTAGGCACACGCAGTCAAGCCATCATTGTGCTTTTGTTTATTTTTGTTACCGCCACAACTACATGTTGGCTGAAATTCAGGGGATGTATTTAATTTTTTTAGTGTGAATGGATATTATAAAATTAATTACAGGAAATTTGAAAATGGTCTAGTTTAATCATTGAAAATAGTCTTATCAAATGATTAAATTCATCAATCTAAATACACTTCTTTTCTCAAGTAACAATTACTTTTTCATGATTTTTTTTTTTTTTGAAATCGAAAATGTTTAAGCTCTCTTACACATCTCAGTTTCCTTTAATCATCAATATAGTTATAGTTATTTTTTTTACTTACAATTATTTTTTCACTTTTCATGATTTTTTTTTAATCTAAAATGTTTCAGCTCATTTATATATATCATGATCTTATTTTTAGATCTTAGTTTTCGAGTTCGTCTAATATATCAAGATAAGTTTCTCTTAATAATTATTCTTAGCTCTAATTTCTCTTAATAATTATTCTTACCTCTTTATCATAAAGTGAGTTGGTCTTCTTCACTTTGTCCTATATGTAAGAAAGTAAAAAGATATATGTAGTTTCTCTTTAGTGATCCGTACACGCCATTTTCTCTTTTTCTCTTATCAAATAGAGTTGTTTTATTCACCATTAATTTTATATATAAATGTTATAATTATTATATTTTAATCATTTTTATATCATTATAGATTTTAAAGATGAATGTTTGAACTATGGTATCATTACTCATTTACATTTTTGTATATTTTTTTTTACCATTCTCTATATTTCATTTTATTTTTTATTAATATTTGATTTTTTTATTTTAAATATTTAATTTATGCAATAAATACTGATATAAAATTCATGTTTTTCTCAAATGTTTGATTTTCTTGTTTTAAATATTTAATTTTTGCAATATATACTTATACTAAATTATTCTACATAACAAGTTATATTAATATGATATAATTAATGTTTTTGTTATATATTCTATAATATTTGATATATATCATTTACATTTATAAAATTCATGTTTTTTTCAAATGTTTGATTTTCTTATTTTAAATATTTAATTTTTGCAATACATACTTATACTAAATTATTCTACATAACAAGTTATATTAATATCATATAATTAATGTTTTTGTTATATATTCTATAATATTTGATATATATCATTTATATTTATATTTATATTGTTATTAGTGAATGAGTTTTTTTAGTTAATTATTATATTTGACTTGTTTAGTTATATTTTTGTTTGTATAATTATATATTGATTTAAAATTATATAACAATGAAAAGAATATTATTATTATTATTTATAAATGATTTTTTATAATGTGAAAGGATATATTTGTATTATTTCACTATATGTAATTATTTATCCTTTGAAAATTAGATGATATAAAATAATTTAATTTTTTTATTAGTAGAATTGTTTTATTTATATAAGGTATGTGAAATAGATGTTTTTGTTTATTTAAATGTGTGTGTGTGTGAGTGTGAGGGATGGGTAGAGAGAGGGGGAGAGAGTGACAGTGAGAGGGGAGGAGAGGAGGGGAGGGGGAGAGAGGGAGGGACAGGAAGAGAGAGAGTGAGAGGGATAGGGAGAGGGAAGAAGGAGGGCGTGATTGTGGGAGTGGCAGGTTTAGACAGAGAGAGAGAGAGAGAGAGAGAGAGAGAGAGAGATATGGGAGGAGAGAGGGAGAGGGGGAGGGTGAGAGAGAGAGTGATTTAGGGACAAGGAGAGGGAGAGAGAGGGAGGGGGAGAGGGCGAGGGCTGGGGACAGTAGAGGGAAAGGGAGTGGGAGAAGTAGGGAGAGAGTGAGAGAGAGTGGGAGGGAGGAGGCAGGGAGAATAGGGAGAGGGAGAGAGATGGAAAGAGAGAGGAAGGGAGAGTGAGAAATACAGAGAGAAAGAGAGTCAGGGTAAGGGAGAGGGTTAGCGGAGGGGAAGAGAGAGGGAGAGGGGAAGGGGGAGACATGAGGAGGGATATATATATATATATATATATATATATATATATATATATATAGAGAGAGAGAGAGAGAGAGAGAGAGAGAGAGAGAGAGAGAAATACAGAGAGAAAGAGAGTCGGGGTAAGGGAGAGGGATAGCGGAGGGGAAGAGAGAGGGAGAGGGGAAGGGGGAGAGAGAGAGCCAGAAAGAGAGAGAGATGAATAGATTGATATGGAGAGTGGTAGAGGGAAGGAGATAGGTCATGAGAGGGAGAAGGGGATTGGAAGAGGGAGTGGGAGGGGGAGAGAGTGGGAGAGAGCGAGAGATAGGAAGTATGGAGGAGAGAGAGAGAGAGATAGACATAGAGAGAGAGGGGGAGGGAGGAAGAGGGAGAGGAAGAGGGAGAGAGAAGAGAGAGGGAAGGAGGGAGAGGGAGAGGAAGAGGGAGAGATAAGAGAGGGGGAGGGAGAGTGAGAATGATAGTGAGGGAGGGATATGGAGGGAGGGGGGAGAGAGAGTGGGGGGGGATGAGGAGGGGAGGTAGGGGAAGAGGTAGGAAGAGGGGGAGCAGGGGGAGGGAAAGGGAAAGGGAAAGGAAGGGGAAGGGATGGATGGAGAGAGAGAGAGAGAGAGAGAGAGAGTGGAGGGGGGATAGAGAGAGTGGGGGGATAGAGAGAGAAATTTGGAGAGTAAGAGAGGGAGGTGGGAAGAGAGGGAGGGGTACAGATAGGAGGAGAGAGGAGGAGAGGGTGAGGGATAGGGGAAGGGGGCGAGATACAGAGAGATATAGGGGGGGGACGGGGAGAGTACGAAGAGGGAGAGAGAGATAGGCAGGAGAGAGAGAGAGAGAGAGCGGGGGACCTGAAGGATAGGGAGAGGGGAGGGGAAGAGAGAGAGAGAGAGGGAGAGAGAGTGGAGGAGGGAGAGGGGGATCTGGATAGAGAGAGAGAGATAGAGAGAGAGAGAGAGAGATGGAGGGAGAGGTAGAGGGAGAGATAAGAGAGGTGGAGAGAGAGGGAGCGATATAGAGGGAGGGACGGAGAGAGAGACAAAGAGACATAGAGAGAGAGAGAGAGAGAGAGAGAGAGAGAGAGAGAGAGAGAGGGAGATGGAGGTAGAGGTAGAGGTAGAGAGAAGATAGGGGCAGTGAGATGGAGGGATATAAAGGGAGGGAGGGAGAGAGATAGAGAGAGATAGAGCGAGAGAGGGAGAGGGTGGGGCGAGGGTAGAGAGAGAGAGAGGGTGGGGGTGGGGAGGGAGAGAAAGATGGAGGGGGAGAGGAGGGAGAGATATGGGGGGGAGGGGGATGGAAAGGGAGAGAGAGAGAGAGATAGAGATAGTAGGGGTGAGAGGAAGATTGAGGGTCATGGAGGGAGAGCGAGTGAGAGATACAATGTGAGAGAGAGAGAGAGAGAGAGAGAGAGAGAGAGAGAGAGAGAGAGAGGATGGGGAGAAGGAGAGAGAGAGTGAGAGGAAGGGAGAGAGAGATAGAGAGAAAGAGAGAAATACATATAGAGATATAAAGAGAGAGGGCCCTGTAGTCATTTTTGTAGTGCCATCAAATCTCCCTCTAGATTTATATCTCCCACTCAAAAAAATATTTTTGTTTCTATTCTAGGACCTTCCTTGTACAGATAAGGCATCTCCATTCTGGCCCTCCATATTTCTTCATCTCATTTCCTTCAACAACAAGGCTAATAAAATTTCATGAAAATTCAAGATAGTTGTATTTCTGCCTATTACAATAACCACATTGTCCCATGAATCTAGTAGAGAACCTAGCATACTGATGAACTTATCTTCATCTGATATTTTAATATCAACATATGAAAACTAACATACCATAGTATTGAAGGAGTTCAGATGCTCTGTCACCAAGTATCCATCCTTCATCCTCAGGTTATCCATATTTTTCTGTAGGAAAAATTTATTCACCAGAGACTTAGATTAGTACAAAGTCCCTAACTTGACCAACATATTCTTTATAGTAGCTTCCCTAGATACATTCAACAATACTGAATCTGAGATACACAATGGTATTTTTCTCCTTGCCTTTCAATCAAACTTCGCACAGTCTTCATCTGACATTATTGTTGGCTTAGTACCTGGATCTACCGCGATCCACTAATCTTTATCCACCAGCAGATCCTCCATATTGAGCTTCCAAAACTCAAAACTATGATCATTAAATTTATCAACCTCTATATTTCCACTGCTCGCCCTCTTATTTCAACACAATAATCGATCTCGCAGATTTCCCATTGAATAGGGTCTACCACATTCCCTAGTGAAAAACCCCTCAGTAGCAAAGGCATCCCTTTGTAATTGAAACAACTCTAGTACCACTTGTTGGGAATCACGATTTTCGTTATAATAGAACCCGTAGGTGTTAGTCAATGATCGCATCGTTAGAGATAACGATCCACGAGAGGCAGTTAGTCGATGTCATGAAATACATGGGCAGCCTTGCTTTATCCAATGTCCAACAATCTACCCCCCAACGTGAATCGGGTGTGTATTGAACTCGTGACCTACGCTCTGATACAAAATGTAGGTTTTAATCCTATACATAAATTATCTTCAAATGAATTCTGAAAGACATAAAATAAATAATAACGAGAGAATAAAACATAAAACATATATACAAAGAGATTTTTCCCCTATATCCCAAAACCAGGACTACCAGCTTGTTTTTTCATTAGGTTCCTTTTAGTGTTACAACACATATATATACATGTTGAAGCATTCATAAACCTCAATCCATTAACCTGGGATTAGAACATAATCATAGTTCCCTTGATTGGATCTACAAAATACCAACGGCCGAAAACCATCATGCCCCAAAACCATGTGCAAATCCATGCACAAGACCATAGGCAAGTCTACCCACCTAAAATAGGGTCCAAAAAAATTTCCATGGGCACTGCTCCAGACCCCGCACAAAGGGATACCCACCCCCCGCGACCCCCCGACTGTGCCAAGCATAACAAGAAAGGAGGGTTGTCGTGCCCCCCCCCACCCACACCCCCCTCCCCCCCCCCCCCCTCACACATGTGCCTATTCATGGAAAGAATATAACATATACCCAACAGTAAGTAGCCTTAAAAAATAAGAAGAGAAGGAACTGAGCATACTCTTCCATATAAAGACACAAGTCAAGAAGACTAAAATTGATGCTCTATTCAAATCTTAATCATAGGATAATATACTACAAATAAATTTGGTTCTGAAATTGGGACTGAAGACTCATGACCATCCTATATCATAACCATTAAGATGCATCAATATGGAGGAAAATATAAAGGTAGAAAAACCTACACATAATCAAATTTACTATTATTGTTGCTTTTAATGATGAAGTAGAATTAGAAGTAGTTCCACTTGATGTATGCATAGTTATGATTGGAAGTCACTATGCATACATATGAGATGAGTCTTTGTGTGAGGAGCCATCTAGTACCACCTCATCAAGGATGGGAAATCCTTCACCGTTGAAACACATAAGGGAAACTCCAAAATTTCAGTTGTAAGTGCCAACTAAGATAAGAAAGTAATTAGTTCTAGAAAAAGTATGCTTTCATATTTTTAAGATAAAATTAGTTTGTAGGAGAGTTGGTGAAAGCAAGGTCATCCTTAGTGGGGTCTATGAAGGAACATAAAAGACAATTGGAAGAGTTTATAGATGTATACAAGGGTATGTTCTAGAAGCCTAAAGGGTTACCACCCAAGAGGGAAGTGGAGCATGAGATCCATTTTTTTCGATATTCTCCACTACCAAACGTTAGGTTGTACAAGTAATCATTTATAAATAACAATGAGGTGAATAATTAGTTGTAATAGCTATTATAAGATGGTGTTATTCAACCAAGTACCTCACATGTGGGTCACCCATTATAATTGTGCCTAAGAAGGATGCGACCATGGATGCGACTTGATGCATGTGCATTTTTTATAGTGTTTTAAACAATATTATTCTTTATAATGGGTACCTCTTGCCTAGGATAGAGGATCTATTATGCAACAAGATAAATACTTCACCAAGCTAGACTTAAAATCAGGGGGTCACTAGGTTTGAGTAAAAGAACATGATACCTAGACGACCAGCTTCAAAACTATAAAATGTTTTTATTAGTTTTTAGTTATGATATTTAGCCTATGAAATGCACCAACTACATTCATGAATTTAATTAACGATATATTGTGCACTTTTATAAGTTCATTTTTTTTTTGGATAATTAACTAGTATACATTGCTATCTAGGACAAACACATCTCACATTTGATGTAGGTTCTACAGACTTTAAAGGAGCACATCTCAAGATGTGTGATTTTTCACAATATAAGTTTGTGTATTTGGGATATGTAATAGGTGGAAAAGAGTTGAAAAGGGATCCTTCCATGATGGAGGTCATCATGAAGTGGTGGGTAAGGTTTACTAATTGTTTTCTAGGACAGGAGTTTTGTTGAGGAAACATGGTACTTTAAGAAATTCATAGACTTGTTTTTAGTGGTATAAATACCACTCCACACCATAATATCAAGTGGGAAGAGTTTCGAGTGGGTAAAGGGTCAGCGAAGAGCCTTTAAGGTGTTAAAGAAGAATATCAGTCAAGCATTGGTTCTAGCATTACTAAAGTTAAAATATCCCTTCGTAGTGGAGACAGATGTATGTGGGCATGCTATGGGAGTAGTCTTGATGCTAATTAATTAAATTGAAAAAAAATGATACAAAATTCATACAAATGTAAAATAAAATTAAAATAAGAATGTACCATACTAATAATAAAAATCTCTAATAAAAGAATAATCAATTTAGATCTATTTTAACCTAGATCTTTTATAAACTTACCAATTATGTTTTTATTTTCTTTTAATCCATCTCAATTATTATTAAACATTGGAGCAAAATATATCTATGCTAATACGTATATCAACCCCATTAACGAAGCACTATAAACCAATTAGGTAACCAAATGGCCCTACCACTACATTATGTCCTACCTAGAAACAAGCACTATTCAATTTGAATTTTGAATGGGCACACACTTGATAAGTGGTGGAAGTTCCATGATAATACACTCAAAGATAGATTAAGTTATTTCATCATCATAAGCGACAACTAGATGATTTAGATTCCTTAATGAAATATCTGAAAACTCAATTTTATCACCATAAGCAACAACTAGTTGATTTAGAGTCCCTAACGAATTTTTCCTTAATGCACATGACAACTGAACTCAAACATGAGTACTAGAAATAATAGGAAATTCCTAAAAGAATAATCAATAATGAATACTGATTAAGTATGTTTATGAAATCACAAAATTTGGGATGTCAACATTTTGTCTTCTTATTATTATCATCTTTGCAAGAGATTTTGGTTATTAAAAGACAAATAATCAAAAGTGCTTTTAACATACAATAACACTATTTTTTGGCTAAATTTTAAGAAGGAATCATATAGATATATATATTAGCATTAGATAAACTCTTATTATTAATATCTGTGCTTTTATATTAAATGTATAGTGCCTAAAAATGCAATCTAAGATGTTTATATATATTTTGTGACTAGAGATAAAATAATTAGATTGAACACTTGTCCTTGTTGTTTAAATCATGTGTATAGAAGACTATGGGCATGTATGGAAATTTTTTTACCTTAAACCAAATAAATTGCATTGTTTCCTATTGCACTCTATGGATTATGGTGAATTGAAAATGAGATGATTTATATATGTTATTTCAAAAGTTATAAGGGCATACCTACTGCACCTGCGATAATTTGGGGTTGTCAATTACATTGAAAGTATTGTGGAGATTCCCTATAGATTAGAGTAGTTGAGAATCATATTTTTTACATATTTTCCCAGAGGGAAGAATAAAATGTAGAGTGAGGTCATAAAGGAGAGAAGTGATTCCCTAAATGGGTCCATTATCAATCCTTCTTTTATTAGAATGAGTTTGGTACAATGATAAAAGTTCTCATGATGGGGTGTGTAATATTGTTAAGAGATTTCTTGTTATATGGATGTGATGTGAAATACACCAAACCATGGGTAGAGACAAGGTTTCTTGGTGTATGGATGCGATGTGAAATATCTCAAATCATAGGTATAGACAATGTAACCCTTGAGAGGTTTATTTGACCATTATTGTTCTCAAAATAACAATGAATATTCTCTATGGTGGACATGTTTAGCATGAGAATATATTTGTTTGATCTGTGGTACAAGTGAAAAAGAATCATATTCTAAAGCGCATAATGCTCTAGAAAAAATTATAGTTATCGGGAAGGTAAAAAGATGAAAGTTTGGAGACTAGACTTCCTCTAAGGAATTTTTTTAACTATGAATTTTCTCTCTCAACCTATATAATAAATTTTTTATAAAATTTTATTCCTTACATATTGTATCAAAAAACCATATAAGATTAGGGAAAATATATCTAAAATCATAAGAAAAAAGTGAAAATAAAAATAATGCCATTGAAACCATTTTAGCAAAAAAAATTATATTAAAATTTTTAGACAAATAGATGAAACAACTAAATAAGGTACATTATCTCACTAGTATAGTTAAAAAAGAAAACTGATAATTCTTCTTAAAATGTGTTTTGAAAAGATTTAAAACCTTATAATAAAAATAATAAAAAACAAAACAAAACAAATATAATTATAAAAATAATAATGACAAGAATAGAAAGAAAGTTTAATATACTAAAATGTACATATACAATCAAGCTATATATGCACTCGCTTTGATTTCTTCTAGATGTTATGAATGCATTTAAATGAGCAATACAAGAATTAAAAGGAACATATTTCCAATATAAATTTACAAATTAAGTTTGACCTCATTTTGACCTTGAGTTGCAAATCACATTAAATTAAGGCAGAGTTTAACTTATAGATGAAATGATATTTTTCACTAGATCTTGGAGATTCAATTTCAAAAAAGATTGTGATTTTTTTTTTTTAATATATTTTTGCAAGTATAAATGGATTCAGTTTTTTAAAAAACCATAAACCATGGCGTAATGAAATTCTATATATTTAACAACTTGAGCTTAAGCTTTTTAAAAATTTTGCAAAATTTGAGTTAAAATTAACTAGAGACAATGCCCAAAAAATTATTTTCGCCTATTCATTAGACTACACATTAATTAAATTAAATTTTGTATTGAAAATAAATGAAATATAACTTAGAATTAGAAATTTTTTTAATTTCAATTAAAAATAAATAAAAAATAAAGAGTAAAATGCGTTAAGATAGAAATAGAGAAATATAACGAGAGCTCTTTTCGATCACTGCTTCTCTATGTAACCGTTTAAAATTACATGCTTACCGCAGAAAAAAAAGCAGAGGACCAGAAAAGTGCTGCACCAATATTGGGTGAAGCACTTAGTACCGAGTATCAATGATTCCACGGAACTTTCCAAATTTTAAGAGAACCAAACTACTTTGCACTGACGTGGAAAGATGACGTGGCTGTGAAAAGAATTTCTTGGAAAGCATCTGAAGTAATTTTCTTGAAAAGCATGGCTTTTTTCATGAACGTGGAAATAATTTCTGAAGGTTGTTTTTTTTATTATTATTATTATTATTATTATTATTATTATTATTATTATTATTATGTTATAGACGTTGTGGTCCGCTCCTTTTAACGGTCGATCAAGATTTTTTTAACGGGAGGGAATCTTTAAACGAATGTATATGGGTGCCTTTAAACGAATAACCCGAAGTTCTTTTGTTCTATCATGTGTATTTGCAGCTAATTTTAAGAGCCCATCATTTGCATCATTGTAAGGAATTTGGATAGAGAAGGGATGCATGAAGGGATGTATGGATGAGACCGATGAAAGACGTTGTTGCTCGATGCGATGAATGGAGGTATTTACAGTGGAGAGGAGGGAAGCAACGAGCCGTAACAGTGATATTTCTTGCCGCCATGACAGGTATGCTTCTTCAATTTATTTTGGTTGCAGCCATGACAGGTATGCTTATTTTGGTTGCAGCCATTTTGGTTGCAGTCATAATCCTCTTCTCAAGCTTCTCCTTGAAGCATTCGACTAGTCCTTGATTTATTTTATAAATAGATGTGCCATACCCAATTCCACTAATCCTTTTCATCTACTTGTCCAACAGTTATACCAGAAA